>JAJKFL010000011.1:29276110-29618610 GCA_021186555.1 Reticulitermes speratus | reverse complement strand
TTCATACAAATATAACTACATGTTCAATGACTCACGTAATTTAAATGAGGTTTAATCTTCTTGGTTTCTTGAATTTCGTCTTAAGACTTCCTAAATGTGTTATATTATTCTTCAAAATTCCAATGTACTCGTCATCAGCTGATTTCAGTGGCTGATTTTGGATGAAAGGTAAATACGTAAAATGTTTAATATCTTCGTGTCTACAAAATTTGTGATTTTATAATTTCGATTTGTGGGGTTGCAGCCCGACAACCCCCTCTGGTGCACCCCTGATTCAACGGCTATTTCTCTACACAGCTTTAACAAAGATTTTGTTGGTAATGGACAGGAAGGTTTTCTTCTTTGCGGTAGAAAATGGAATATTCAAATTTTATTCCTGCCTTAAAGGGTTAAGAGGTCCCAAGTCCCTGTGCACCGTGAACTAGGCTTGCAGCTGTATCGACCACTGCAAATTCAGTGCCACATTTTTAAAGTCGGCTCTGTTGCAACTCCGCGTTTGATATAACGTGCGTACTTTAATGATAATTCTGCATTTACACGGAAACGGGAATTGAGTATCGGCTGGCTTGTCGAGCTCTCAAAACGCCTGTTGGGCAATTGACTTACCGGTAAAAAGACTTCCTGTGATGCAGCTTGTAACACGTGAGCAGCAGTTTGTTGTTCTTGTCTAACAAACACTGAAGCTACAGACAGTACGATAAGACGAATCCTTCACAAATTAGTGGAAATAGGTCTATCCACTTAAATGACTCTAGCAATTAATTTTGTGATGTAACTAATGTAATATGAAATTAAAGGTGATAAAATTCTGCCTCAACTAAAAACTAAGTTTCAATGTAAATACTTTTAAGCATCTATATTTCACTAGTAAGATGGAAAGGAATTAAGACCTTTAGAATTTGTGACCAGTCAGTACAATAAAATAATAAGTCTGTACGTCTGTGGCAGGCAAAACTCATCAGAAAACACAGCTATGAATCTGAATTTTGGCATAGTTGTTGAAGTTCATGTGGTATGCCGTGCCTGGTATGACCAACATTTGGGTAACTCTGCCTCGGTTGGCATGCGGCATCATACGTAGCCGGTAACATCCATCGTACGTAGCCGGTAACATCCATCGTACGTAGCCGGTAACATCCATCATACGTAGCCGGTAACATCCATCGTACGTAGCCGGTAACATCCATCATACGTAGCCGGTAACATCCATCGTACGTAGCCGGTAACATCCATCATACGTAGCCGGTAACATCCATCGTACGTAGCCGGTAACATCCATCATACGTAGCCGGTAACATCCATCATACGTAGCTGGTAACATCCATCATACGTAGCCGGTAACATCCATCGTACGTAGCCGGTAACATCCATCGTACGTAGCCGGTAACATCCATCATACGTAGCCGGTAACATCCATCGTACGTAGCCGGTAACATCCATCATACGTAGCCGGTAACATCCATCGTACGTAGCCGGTAACATCCATCGTACGTAGCCGGTAACATCCATCGTACGTAGCCGGTAACATCCATCGTACGTAGCCGGTAACATCCATCATACGTAGCCGGTAACATCCATCATACGTAGCCGGTAACATCCATCATACGTAGCCGGTAACATCCATCATACGTAGCCGGTAACATCCATCATACGTAGCCGGTAACATCCATCGTACGTAGCCGGTAACATCCATCATACGTAGCCGGTAACATCCATCGTACGTAGCCGGTAACATCCATCGTACGTAGCCGGTAACATCCATCATACGTAGCCGGTAACATCCATCATACGTAGCCGGTAACATCCATCGTACGTAGCCGGTAACATCCATCGTGCTGTCTTCTAGAAGCTTTTCAAACTCATGGCCTGAATATTCAAAGAAATTGTGATTTCATGTTAACCTTCTAGGGCTGTCATACATAGGAACGTTTCAATTGGAGGGTCGTTTATGAAAATTATTGTTAGAAATTGGAAATAAAATTTTTCTTTTGAATTTTCAAAGCTTTTTGTAATATTATACAATATTGCATGTCAGGTTATAGATAATTTTGTATGTTTTAGTAGGGCGTGTCTCTTTCTGCGGAAAAATTATTCTGAAAGGGAATTGGAAATGTAGTGAGAGTTTCTGTCTTAAATAATGTAACGCCGTGTAGTCTGGTAGAAACGTATCGATGTTTAGGAGGAATTTACTGCCTCTATTTTAAAGAAGCCACACGGGTGTTCCTTGTTACAAAATTTATTTTTTGAAATGAGAAGCTTAAGTTAAAACTCAAAGTATATATTATGGAGGCCTGTCAGAAATAGCGCCATTAAATGACGCAAGAACAGACTAACACTCTTCTACATATACTATAACTTCAGGATTATTTTTCATATAAATGTGATAGTATAAAAAGGGCTTAAAATATTTCAAACACTGTATCTAAAATATAAGCCAACTAGAGAAACAGCCAGCTGGAAATATTTTGCAAATATGAATGATGATGCTTTTATGGCAATTACAATTAAATTCAGAAAGACGGTATTTAGCAGAAAGAGAAAAGTTTAGAATTTATGTTATAATAAGTGATGATTTAGGGTGTGCTTCTTCAGGCATTAACGTCATTACACTTTCAGGATGTCATAAACACTGCCTCACTAATAAACATTTAAGGACGGGATGCAGTGTTATTTATTTCAAGAAGCAGTGCGCACCGCGCAGTAAACACTACGTTTCTCTTATATAAACAGATAATGTAAAGTTCTGTAAGGCAAAAGTGTCTTGTTTTTTTTCTGTGATACATGCAAAACACAACAACTGCATTGTGTCTGCGCAAAGTAAAATGTTTGGGTGTTAAACCTGGTGGTGCGTGAAGTAATTTCTGGGTTTTAAAAGCTTAAGAAAACATACGGACTCAGTCCGTCTTTAATTTATTTCCACGCTTACTTTAAATGAGGAAATGTCATGTCAAGGAACTGCTGATGTAAGTTATGTCAGTAAGGAGTTTCTTAACCGTTTCAATAAAGAGGTTAGGAATTACTCAACCATAAACTTTAAAGGGTGCGAAGATAGGGAATAAAGGTCTTTCTCGTTACAGTTTAAGAGGCATCAAATAGTTTTCTGATTATTTCCCAGCAATTTAAATGCTGTGAACAACGACAAAGATAAAGCACAAGGGGAAGCAGCATTGTGTTGCAGATAACATTGATAACAAAAAATTTGCACAAAGATAAAAATTAAACATACTTTATTACGCACACGTACACCTGCCGCTGATACTTCACCTTGAAAATTTGGCAATTCCCAAGTCTATTTACATTTTCGCAGACGAAACCTTCTATTTATCTACTGCTACACAGTGTGGCCCTACAGGAACATTTGAAGTAACGGTCTCACTAAATAAGCGGATTGTGTAACATCTTGCCTTAAAGGTCGGGCCTGCAATATATGAACGAAGCGCAGGTACACCCTGTTTCTCTCTTTACCCTGATCTCTTAGTCCATTTCGAAACTATATAAACACACATTACAAGATGCAGAATGGCAAGAAGTAGGGGTTTGTATATTTTGATGTAATACTTACAGGTAGTTTGTACTGCTCCGAAAAAGCAGGTGGTTTGACAAAGGACGTATTTTTTATACATCTTTGTGTATCGATAGTAAGTGATAGGTTTAGGTTCCACATTGTTACTCTGCATCACGGATTTACTGATCTACTTTACATTCAGATACGCTGTGATGAAAACCTTACAAATATTTTAAATAGGTCGCATGCCACACAATTACATTTCTGACTTCACTCCAAATTTCAAAATTTTATTAAACATCACAGAATAGCTACAGTCTGTTTAAACAAGTGACTGGACAGCCTTTATGACCTGCTGTACTTCCAGAGTATCTAAAAGTCTTTCAAATCTCTTGACACGTATTAACAAAGTTGTTATTACGTCAAGCCGTCTACAAAGGTATTCATGTCGTTAGTGCAGAAGGTAAAATACGGCAAGCCACGGGCAGTGTAACTGACATGTTTGGCCAATGTATTTTTACGATTTTTTAAAACCAACGAATGCACTATATTATCAAGTATTGTTCAATATCCCCTACACATGTTTCGGCTCCAGTTTGAACCATCTTCAGGGTTAATAAATGTATAACCAACTGATACACAATTGAACCACTTTTATTGTAGCCTCTATATTATTATACGCCCCTACATATGTTTCGGACCTCAGTCCATCCTCAGGGGGTCTCGTTCGTAAAAGCCACTAAATAAAATACATATAGCACATGGGACATATAGCACTATGTCCCATGTGCTATATGTCCCATGTGCTATATGTATTTTATTTAGTGGCTTTTACGAACGAGACCCCCTGAGGATGGACTGAGGTCCGAAACATATGTAGGGGCGTATAATAATATAGAGGCTACAATAAAAGTGGTTCAATTGTGTATCAGTTGGTTATAAATTTATTAATTCATAAAGATGCACGGTGATACTAATATGACATCTTCAGGGTGTTAAGGTTTTATATTCATATTACATCCATTAGTTAATCTGATGATATAGTATATATATATATATATATATATTATATATATATACATCGCAACCAACCATAACAAGACAGTCAGTAATCACCACGCTACAAGACACCTTGACACTTGGTAATACAAGACAACTAACAGGGCTTGGTCAACTCCAATTTGTATAAAAACCACTGCCAGCAATTTTTAATGACAATCTTCAATTTTAATGACAATCTTCAATTTTAATGACAATCTACCTGCTGAAGAATCTATCTTTTATATTTCTTATGTTTTATACATTATATTTATACTTTAAATTTTAGTAGCAGACACAATTCGTGTCACAGTTTAAAAGAATTTACAAAGAATTTTATGAAATGTAGCCTGTTAATGTGATAGTAACTTGATTTTATATTGTGGTGTATATATATATATACTATATCATCAGATTAACTAACGGATGTAATATGAATGTAAAACCTTGACCACCTGAAGATGGTTCAGCTGGAGCCGAAACATATGTAGGGGATATTAAACAATACTTGATAATACAGTGCATTTGTTGGTTTTTGAAATCGTGAATTATCAAAATGCAAGATGGATATAATGTGAGATAAATTGTTAATTTCATTCCAAAAGGCAAGAACTCTGAACGTGTTGCCTTAAGTTATGTAAACGTAACTTTGTTACAGGGCGTTTTTGAGTGCGTGGCAACACTTGCTGGTTTTGAATGTCACTTGCTGATTATGCGAGCATAAGAGAGAAGACAGATGACATTAGCTGACAAGAGCAATTGTTAATTTTGTCTTTATACTGCACAGTAAATTGGCATTATTGTTTAATCAGAACGTATTTACTTGTTGACTGAAAGAGGACCGTTTTGATCAGTAGGTCTGCTTGTGTGGAGCAGAGACTTCCTTGCAAGAAGCTAATTAGAGAAATTCCGCTCCTTTGATGTATCTGATGTATTTGTTGTTTACTCAGTGACGGAGCTTGGTCATTCAGATAATAGAGGGTCGAATGTTAGGGAAATTAGTGAATAATGCTTTGGAGAGTTTGTGGAGGGAAACGATTGTTGATGTATTTCAAATAATATTCTGAAATTTGCTTATAAGTGCTAACAAACCTCATAAAAATTTGAGTTTGTGTAGGTAATCTCAGGGGCCTAAACGTTTATCTGATACCTCCCTGATAAGAAGTAGGAGTGCTAACCAATTGACTATATTTGAGTCCTACTTTTGTTGAAACAGAAGGCCCATTACTGTGCTCACAACATCACGGCTCTGAAGTGTATATTGACCCAAACTGCACTAGATTTCTTTAATGTAATTTTTAATGTTTCTTTAAAAATAATGATTTACTTGCTTAACCCTTGAAAGTCCAATGGTTACTATGTGTACCACCAGATTTTGACCTCAAAAATTCTACGCTTTACCCATAAAGTGTATTTATGTGCTTCGTTTGGATCTCAGAAAAAGCGTAATTTTTTCCCTATGGAGCATTAAGTGATTGGTTTTTGTAACCGATACGCAGACTGTTTACTGCGCGGTACGACTGAACTTTTAATGTAGCTGAGCTTGAATTCGGTCTTAAAGGGGTTAATTTACATAATACATTTGGCTTGTCTTAGACAAGGAAAGATATGAAAACAGTGAATTCCTTTTTCTTTACCAAGAGGACGTCGGTCAGTAGATCGCTACTTCCAGTCTTAGATCGCGGTGTGTTTTGACCTCTTACTGTTTGCTAACGGCAAGAGTCTACACATTCTTGCTCTCCACTAATTACACCGGCACTCTGCTGAGTATAATAAATCTCTTGTAGTCACTTCTCGAAACAACAGCACAAGGAAAATTAAATTAGAACCCCTAGCATGAGCTGCCTTAGACGAAGTGTTTCGCTGTTACTGAAGGATTTTTGTTTCTACAACTTCAGCTCCAACTACGCTGTGCAGACATAATTGAAAGGGTGTTTATAATTGGCAAAGAGAAAATTACATAATTAGGAGCTACTAACTTGTACTGTTTCACAAATATTATTAGGCCGTCAAATAAAAGAGGATGAAAAGAGCAGGACATCTAGCACGCACGTGGAAATGATATATAAACACAAATATTCAGGTGGAAGACTTGAAATGAAGAGACCGTTCCATAGACTTAGGTGCACGCAGCTTATGTAATAGGTAAAGCAAAGCTAAAGCAATCCCATTACAGGCCTGGACAGGCCCTTAGGGTTCCAGGAGGTTGAGGCTCCCAGATTTATAGACAATCGGCACATGAAGGTGGTAAGGTTGTCAGCCATAAGCACCGGCCGCCTTTACGCCTCACCCCCCAGGAAATATTCCTGGTACTCATTTCTGTTAGAGGCTGATGTAATTACGTTTTATTATAAACTGTGACTGCGTGTTATGCAGAAGTGAATACGTGTAGCAGTAGTTAAGAAGAGGATCAGAACATGACAGCAGTATATAGCAGTGAGACATATTTTTGAGTCGGTCGGTATTGCAGTGTAAATGTTTGTCGAAGGAGCTGCCCAACGTGTATATTCAGTGAAACTGTAATTTAAAGTGTACCTTACGGCACGTCATATATACTAAACTCCTGGAAGTGCTAATTTTGGAAACCATAGCCTTAGCTAAGACTCGTCAACCTATTCCGTAGAAAGCGAAAGCTAAGTTTATCACAATGGTGCTGATGAAATTACCCATCTTCTGGGGCATGACGTGTAGACTGGTATATATTTAGCGACATTCGAAGGAACGTACTGCCTCCAATGGCAGGCGGTGCAAGACATACCATGATTAAATTGGGCTACCATAAAGAAGGAGACAAGAATCACTCTGACGATTATTATTATTATTATTATTATTTACTGCAATTGGTTTTCACCCGGTGGCAGTAGTCCTTACACTAGTACACACAATACAAATGTTTTCACCCGGTGGCAGTAGTCCTTACACTAGTACACACAATACAAATGTTTCACCCGGTGGCAGTAGTCCTTACACTAGTACACACAATACAAATGTTTTCACCCGGTGGCAGTAGTCCTTACACTAGTACACACAATACAAATGTTTTCACCCGGTGGCAGTAGTCCTTACACTAGTACACACAATACAAATGTTTTTACCGGTGGCAGTAGTCCTTACACTAGTACACACAATACAAATGTTTTCACCCGGTGGCAGTAGTCCTTACACTAGTACACACAATACAAATGTTTTACCCGGTGGCAGTAGTCCTTACACTAGTACACACAATACAAATGTTTTCACCCGGTGGCAGTAGTCCTTACACTAGTACACACAATACAAATGTTTTTACCCGGTGGCAGTAGTCCTTACACTAGTACACACAATACAAATGTTTTCACCCGGTGGCAGTAGTCCTTACACTAGTACACACAATACAAATTTTTACCCGGTGGCAGTAGTCCTTACACTAGTACACACAATACAAATGTTTTCACCCGGTGGCAGTAGTCCTTACACTAGTACACACAATACAAATGTTTTCACCCGGTGGCAGTAGTCCTTACACTAGTACACACAATACAATGTTTTTACCCGGTGCGTAGTCCTTACACTAGTACACACAATACACATGTCTTCACCCGGTGGCAGTAGTCCTTACACTAGTACACACAATACAAATGTTTTCACCGGTGCAGTAGTCCTTACACTAGTACATACAATACAAATGTTTTTACCCGGTGGCAGTAGTCCTTACACTAGTACACACAATACAAATGGACATATACATATACATAAAAATAACAATACAAAACAAACTATACACAATTACAAAACAAAATACATACAGTAAATACAAGTACAAACATTAGAACACCGTACACACATTACAAAAACATCCACACCTTACAAAAGCATCCACTCTTACAAAAGCATCACACCTTACAAAAACATCCACACCTTACAAATACATCCACACCTTACAAACACACCCATACACATACAAAACAAAATACATACAGTAAATACAAGTACACATATTAGAACACCGTACACACCTTACAAAAACACCCATACACATACAAAACAAAAAAAAACAAATTTCAGAAGAACGTCATCATGGCCTCGTGATGCCTAACCACGACTTGATACATCCACTTCAGTTCCCAGGGTACTGAACTGGGTACTCTCGACAGACGCTCATCTTGCCAGTATTTCCCATATGCAGCTCATTTTCGAAGTTTTCAGACTGCGAATCGGCAGCTGATATGTAGCCCCGGGCATATCATAATTAAGTACAGCGATTGGAACATTGTCCTAATTTTAAACAAGAAATTCCTACATGTAATTGAATGTAGAGGAATCTAGAGCAAACCTAGGTCACGAGATTTTACTAGCGTGTTCCACAAACAAGTGAAAATTTAAGCACTTAAAGAAGAAAATGAACCTGAATTATGTTTAAACATTCTGCTCGCACCGCGTAGTAAACACACTACATCTCCATTATTAAACCCGATTTGTTAATGCTATTACTCTTATCTCTGTGATCCATAAGACTTGGAAACTTTGTGGGCAGAATGTAGAATCTTGATTTGAGGCTTCCGCCGAGATGTTGATGAAATCTGCGGTCTTCTAGGGTATTACGCGGCGTCGTGTGGTAATTGTTTACCGACGTTTCTGTACAACGTATCGGTACCATCTTTACGGGTCAAGAGTCCGAGTACTGTTGGTCTGTGATGATGGGACCGATACGTTGTCCCGAAACGTCGGTAAACAATTACTACACGACGCCGCGTAATACCCCAGAAGACCGCAGATTTCAAAATGTAGAATATTTGAATGTTGTAACTGGCGGTAAATAAAGTAACCACTTGGTTCTATATGGTTAAGTTACTGTTCGTTACCTTACCTTATGCAGAAATAATACAGAAATCAGCATAAAGCTGATAGGATTGTGTATGGAATTTAGCAATTCAAAAATATTTTAGATGGAGATCGTAAATTATGCAAAAGCGAGTGTTTTTTTTCCTGATTTTATAGATACGATTTGTTTAACGAAGCCGTCATTTGTTAGATTATGTAGCGTCTGTAATAAATGTATGAAATATGATTATGGGGCAACAGGGGAATGGTAATGGCTGGAAAACGCAAAATTACTCGAAGGAAAACCTGTCTGAGAGCTACTATGTACACAACACATGCCATGGAAAGGCCTGGGATCAAACCCGGGCCTGCCTGTTGACTACCGGTTACTGATCCATCGCACGTTCTGTTTGATTAAAATGCATATTGTCATATTGTTATGGATCAGTGGGGTCGAGTTTTTTCAATACTGGAACACATGATCGGAAAACCGTATCTGCGAGGGTCGCAAGAAATTTGTTCATAGTAAGGCTTTAAGTACAGCCTGATGGCTATTGAGATATGAATTATTTTATACGTAGGTCTGATACAAATTTGAATTCAGTGACTCTTGGCGTTATTTAAATTGGCGAGTTAACGGCAGGCCGGTGCTTAGTACTTATTGTCTAGGGTTCATATGTGATAGCTAATTTCGTGACGTAATGAGATGCTGAATATCTCTGGCGGGACGCACTTAACTGATTAGGCGGGCAGTGTTTTGGCGTCGTATTGACTTCCATAAATATTCACGAGCTTTTAGAATTTGATTTTAGATAGAAATGTAACTGCAGCTTCCGATATTTTTCGTCTGGGGCATCGACTTGGCAAAAGAAGGGTTTTGTCCTTTTTAATAATTTATGGTCAATAAATTTCAGTACAAACGATACTAAATAATGCATTTTCTACATCGTAGCCAACATACTGCTCCTTCATTGTGGAGACCAGTCAGTATTGTAAGCTTATGAAATATACGTACACTGTTTGGAGAAAAAACTGACTTTTTGATGTTAAAGCACGTGGTAAATATATTTACCATAATATGTTAAAAGTGCTAAGTGGTATTTTTCCACCTTAATAGTTGCATATGCTCGATGAAGGTGTTTGTGTGACACCGAAAGAAACACGAACTTTGACTAACGCTTATAGACTCGACTGTGTAACAGCAGGTGGCTTACTTCCCAGGAGAACAGTCCTTCTGACGTGACCGCGCTGTGACTAAGAGCAAGGAACTGAAGGGGAAAGACAATATCAATCACGTTGTTTATAGAGTACAAACACATGGAAGTTTGTTTCATGTGGTGAGAAGCTTCTCAGGCCTACGTTTGTAACCTTAGGAAATTCAGTGACTTTTTCCCTGTACTTCTCATAGAGTTCCATTAAATTATGGGATTTCTAGCACGATTGTTATAAGATATAAATAAGGTATAAATTTGTTAGATACATTACGTCTAAAGATGTTTATGTTAACTGAAGAGTGGAAAGATGACTGTTTGCTGCTTTTCTTATGTCCGCTTTCCCACCCACCCAATCACACACTCATCCATTCAAACACACTCATTCACTCACTCGCCCTCACCCATTCACTCATTTACTCGCTCGCTCTTTTATTCAAAAACTCATTCTCACTTACTCATTTTCTCATTTAATCACTCCCTCACTCATTCTTTCATTCATTTATTCTGTCACTGAATCACTCACACTCTCATTAAATTTTTGTATTCTATTTCCTTCCATCATTTTCTCCTTTTTTTCCCTTAACTTAATTTCTTTCAATATTTCATCTTTTCAGTTTCTAAAATGTTTTAGCTTGAATAATTAACAAGTATTGTTTCCTTTCCTGCAGTCAATTCTGCCTTGTCAGTGAGTGTGTGTCATTCAGACTGATGCACGGCACCAGAGCTGCGATTTTGGGAGATTTTCTGCTCTCTGCAGTGAATTTAATATTAAGACTTTTACAGCCGTTCGCTTTACTAATCAGAAAGATAGAAATCTTCGTCATTTTTATAACAACATTTTTATTCAGTAATTTACTTATTTTTCTGGCTAACAACACTTTCGCTACAAATATGGCCGAATATGGGATCAGCTTATTCCAAGCAAGTATCTACGTTTTGTGCCTTAGTAATCCCTGAGTACGTGTCTCTGACTGGGCTGATAATTGCGACCGTTAGCAATGTAGGGTGACACCCTTTGAAAATACCACACGGATATAGGACCCAGCAGATTAATTTGAACAATTTCTCTTTTTTCCTGATAATGGAAGCAGATCTGGTTTTCGAAACGTCTTTCTCTTAACTAAAAACAAGAAGACGTTAAACGTCACATCTATAAGACACTTGCCTCGCTAAAGTTTAGGCTTATCTAAGTAATTATTAATGACAAAGCCTCCATTTTCAGTGTTTTCCGTGGAAATGTATGGCCTTTAGCAGTCAATAAATTTCAAGTTATTTGCAACAAGAAATTATATTTATTGCAATGTCCACAAAATTTCGACATTTGGCATCTTAAGCCAGTTAATTTCAATTCTTACTCTAATATTATTTATTATATTCTAATATTATATTCTTCTAGAATTTATTAAGTTTCAAAGTTATTTAATTTAGCCTGTTACACATTCTTTATGGAGGGATATTATGAATAGTCGGTTGTTCTGTGCGAAGCCAGGTATTGAATTTCAATTGTCATCCGAATATCCGAAATCACTGTCGAGTGTATGGGCATTCAGGTCGTCCATTCTTTCTTCCGGTTCAGTGACTTCCCATGTCCACGTGTAGCTGGTTTTATGAAACATGTAATGCGTCTGTTGCTTTATGAACATGTCTGCTCACAGTCACTACAAAATCAATTTACAGGGTGTTACACAAAATTAAAAATATAGTGACTTGAAACTTGAGGGATTTTTTGCTTCGTGATTGATTTGATGACTTAACATCCCAGACTACGTAGAGTGGATGGAAAGCTGAGCTGAGGGGAAGCAGCAGTGACGTAATCAGTTATTATTTCAAAATTTCGTGTGGTGTTGAGGAAAACCACGAAGAAACTCGCTGAATATTATCGGTACCTATCGAAATTACAAGGCTTCTCGAATATAAGTTTAAAATATTACCGCCACTTTAACCTGTTCGGTGAGACATATACATATACATATACACATATACATATTTAGCACATTTTTACATTAATTTAATTTTAGTTTACTTATGAATAGGTCAGAATTACGATGCTTTGTAAGGCCCTCTAGAACTTTGGCTTCGTGTTTTCAGTTCCCAGTCGGGAAACAAATGCTCGCGTTTGTGTAAAGGCAAAATGTAAAGTTCTCCCTATAACAGGCCATGAAGGCCCAGAGGGGGAGTAGAGGTATAGCTATACTCTTTCATTAACCTCGGAGCTAGTTGGAGGTGGGTGGTCAACGCCACGCCCCGGCCGCTTTACGCCCGGGAATGACCCGCTACCCATTGTACAGGAGGCTGGGTGGGCCCCAGGGCCAGTCTGGACTGGTGCAGAATATCTCGCCCCCACCGGGATTCGATCCCCGGACTGTCCAGCTCTTAGCAAGTCGCTATACGTTTGTGTAAAGGACCGATCATTTTTCTAAGGAATCTTACGAAATAACTGAAATATTAATATTCATGCTTTCAGATGTTAATTCTGTGTTTGAACAGGCCATGTGGCCTAATTCGTAAAATAAACTCTCTTCCAAGTTACTTATCAGGACCGGACTCGGCACGTTAGCGCAAGGACAGAAAAGAGGAAGAGCGCCGTGCTGATGCGGCAACTTCTCCGACGTACTTGCTATGCAGGAAGTCTAAACAACGGCCTTCAGGCGTTACCGAAATCCGTTCCAAGAGTGCGTGAAGAATGAGGATAGAGTTTTGGGAATGAAAGTGGGTTGATACAAGGAAGATAATGCATAAAAGGGGAGGAAAACTAGGAAGACGAAAGAATAATGGAACAGGGAAACATTAAATAGAAGCTACCGCGTGTAC
This sequence comes from Reticulitermes speratus, assembly GCA_021186555.1. Taxonomy (NCBI): domain Eukaryota; kingdom Metazoa; phylum Arthropoda; class Insecta; order Blattodea; family Rhinotermitidae; genus Reticulitermes; species Reticulitermes speratus. The sequence goes on along the minus strand of JAJKFL010000011.1, from coordinate 29,605,242 downwards.
ATTGTTATGTGACACTGCATGGTGCAGCATTTACGTGTTCAAGATATGTTTATGAACTTTGATACATCTGTGCAGCGATCTATATATATGTCCATAAATATCTCTTGAACACAGAAAGTACATTTTCCTTGCCTTATTTTCTATTCATACCGGAAATATAAAATATGTCATTTACTTTAAAACTTTTGTTGAAGTTTCCAGTTTAGGAAGTTTAGATATTTCATAATTTATTAAGCATTTCATGCACGCAGTTCAGCATTAAACCGCAATTTAAGCCCTCGTATAAATAACGTGCCATAGTACGTATATTTTGAATCTTGTGACGTGCTTCTGGCAGGTTTCACTTCCTGGTCACATGTGAGTTTGTTGCCATTTCATTTCCTGTTCACATGTGAGTTTGTTGACATTTCACTTCCTGTTCACATGTGAGTTTGTTGCCATTTCACTTCCTGATCACATGTGAGTGTTGCCATTTCACTTCCTGGTCACATGTGAGTTTGTTGCCATTTCACTTCCTGTTCACATGTGAGTTTGTTGTCATTTCATTTCCTGTTCACATGTGAGTTCGTTGCCATTTCACTTCCTGTTCACATGTGAGTTTGTTGCCATTTCACTTCCTGGTCACATGTGAGTTTGTTGCCATTTCACTTCCTGGTCACATGTGAGTTTGTTGCCATTTCAATTCCTGGTCACATGTGAGTTTGTTGCCATTTCACTTCCTGGTCACATGTGAGTTTGTTGCCATTTTACTGCAGTAAAGCATTCGGTGAAAGAATTACCGAAATTCAAATGAGTAATGCATATATAAGATTTATTGATATCCTATATTACAACACTTTAGTAGATCCGTATAGGACAGAATTCTTTATCGGCTACATTGAAACATGCTGACGCGGGTAACACGTAGTAATGAAATAGGGATCCAAATACGAAGTAAAACATTACTTTCTGAGATACAGAATTAATTACATTTTCAATCAGTAAAAATTACCTTAGCAGGAGGAGTTACTAGTTGCGGGAAGGATGGGAAAACTGACTGCGACAGTTATGTAGATATATATCTGTTACCGACTACGTACAAAATATTATCCAAAATTCTTCTCTCGACTTTCATTGGACATGCAAACGAAATTACGCGGGGATGACACTGTGGATTTCAACGTCGCAGATCAGCTACTGGTCAAGTACTCTCTCTTCTCGGGTACTGAAACTGTTCAAATACGTAATCTCTTGCCTACAACCGGACTCGAACCCAGGGATGGACGGTCCGGGTTTCGATTTCCGGCCACATCAATAAAGTTTTTTCTTCTCCAAACCGTCAAGACGAGATCTGAGGCTCACCCAGCTCCTGTTTAATAAACACCGGGGTTCTTTCCCCGTGGTAAGCCAGCCGGACTGTGATGTTGATCACTCACATCTATCTGGTGTCGAGGTTAAGAACATGTGGAGCTATAACTCTGCTCCTCCTGTGTACGTTCATGGTTTGGACAGGAGCAATTTTCCTTTGCCTTTACTTTTTACGTATTTCTATCTAGAAGAGACTCACATGTATGTGACAGATGGTTTAATCGTGCATAAGCTTAGTTCTTAGTACAATGCAATAGGCTTGTCACAATGGCTCATAACACAGTCTGAATATCAAGTAATATCCAAGAGGAATATAAGTTAGAAATTATATGTTTTATGGAATTTCATTTTTATGTGGCACTTAATGTGATTTTATGCTAGGCTGTGTAGTTAGAATGCTCACAATCTGACAGTAGCCAATTTACCTGACTCTAATGCATAGATGAGCCTCTAGTCTCTTATTTGAGGACGGAAAGAGATTCTATCTCCGAAAAGTTGAGTTTAATACTTTGCATTTTCAAACTCTGAATTATGTACGAGTTTCAAACACCGAATGGTGATTTGTTAATTGTTATGAATGAGAATACAAAGTGGGGACAAAGAAAGAACACTTCCTTTCTTTGTTGCTGCTTTGTGTTTATTTGTATTTATGCTTCGGTTAGCATGTTGAGCAAAATCTCGCAAAATATTCCTCAAGGGCTGTAATGTATGGTCATGTATCAGTGGAAGTGTTGACATGGAAACTGTAACTACAGAGAGGAAAAGAAAAAGAACATTTCGTAGAATTTGTAAGGGAATTTACGTTAGAAGGAAACAACGTATTGTGCGCCTGAATTTATTTGTTTACGACACTGTGCCTAATGCTTTGATCTTGCCTGTCCATACTTTGTGACGTCACTACTTACTGCGAGACTAAAGTAGCTAATTAGTGTGAAACTTTGAATGCTATTTTAAGCTTTGTTTTAGGAATTAACTTAAATTTTGAGTATTGTTAAATTTTCTTCTGTTTCCTCACGTTCTCCAAAAGAGAGACAAAATGAACACTTCTCCTAGACAAAAAAGTTTCCCTTTATTCACTCATTTACTTGCAGTTTATTGCTTACAAGAGCATTAGTCTCCCCAATTTTTCAACCATCCCCAAAGTTGGCGGTAACTACACAAGACCCACTGTCGCTTCTAACAAAAAACACGAGTAATCTTATTGCCTTTTACTGCAGTTATTCATAATTATGAAGTCGTAAAGGCATTTCAGCAGAAGTCTAAGACATGGAATAAAGTATTTCAGTCAAAAGTTTCCCCAGTGACGATATCTTCTGGAAGGTGGCGCCGTAAAATATATGAGATGTTAGCGAGGAACTACCAGCATAAAAGATGTCACGCCACACAGTACCATAACATAAATATATTATACAGTTTTTACTTCTGTTAATTTGTGAGGATGACGTGTCTCTTTCCCGCCAGGAGGAAAAACATTTTCATCTCTTAAGCATACAGAACGGCCCTGAAGCCCACAAAACTCGCTGGTGAGCACCGGAGAATCTCTCTCCGTGGGTAAAGCGGTCGGAGTGTAAAGTTGACACTCACCTCCCTCTAGTGACGGAAGTCAAAAATTCTTAGAGCACTAAACGTCACTTCGCCTTACGCCGTCATGATGTGTACATGGACAAGCTGACTGTACTCTACTTATTCTGCTATATGTGTCTGTCGTGATAGCATGATTGCAGTAAGGTTATTAAAATCAATGAATAAAATATTAATATTAAAACCTGAACAAAAACTTGTGTGTAACTTTATAAATTATTTTAATTTTTTTTTACTTTTACGTATATCTAATTCTATGTGGTTTCATTGGCGGTGTCTTCTGGTGTGTTTTTATGCGAGTCTGTGAGAGTTTACTCTTTCCTTTAATTCTTTCTGATGTGTTTCTTGGCTTGTGTGTCTAAAATATTATAACACGTGTGAACATGTCACAATAATATTGACTCATATGTGAACGCGTTTCGTATGATCTAACGTGACAGGATGTTGTAGTGTGGAACCGGTGGTATAGGCTTCGAATTTCTATAACTTAGATTGTATCGTGCCTAATCTAGAGAGACGTGCAAGCTATACCGCTGGGTATTTCTGTTTCAGTGTCCTGTCAGAGAAAGTTTTTGAAAGTCTCATTTCTCGTATCCAATATCCGGGTTGCTTCTATAAATCCTTACGCAGCCTCATCATGTAAACAAGTTCAATAACCAGATTATGAAACATTCATGATGTACAGAGCGCTGTTCCGCCTACAGTTGCGCTCACAGCTGCAATTCCTATGGTTGAACCAGCGGTTGGCTCAGCTGTAAGGCGTCTCAGTCGATTTCTGCTCTCTTCCGGTTAAAATATCACTTTAATACTTAGTTAATCGGGACAAATATTGGAATTTTATTGCAAAACGTGCTGTAATCTCTTCCTCCATTCTAACTGTCGATTATGCAGTCAAATAATACTGCAGTATCTGATAAGGCAATGCAAAATATTCAGTAGACTGAAATTTGTAATAGAGCCGAGTGTAAATTTCGGGTTTCACTTGGCCCCCAGTATTAAGCTTTGTTACGTTACGTCTCAAGTAATTAATTCGTAGGAATGATAATTATCGTATATGTTATTACGGTAAAGTCTCTTTGCGACATCACGGTCTGCTGAACTACTGAAAGGATCTTTTCAAGATAGACATTTTTAGAAATCTTATGAAAAGATATTGGCGGCAATCTCCTTTATTAATTTCCTTCTCAAAAGTGTCTTTTAACAACAAAAAAAAGTGAAATTTAAAAATTTACAGTGCTGCCTCAATCGGAAGATAAGTGAATTTAACATATTTTAAGTAATTCCCTTGGCCTCCGCTTGAGGCATGACTGTCGATTTTCAAAGATATTACATTAATGGAATTAATAAACACAGTCTAAAAACATTGCAATTCTGAGGCCAAAAAACAAAGAATTCACTGAGATAAATAATCGGATCCTAAACACTTAATTCAAGGCGACTCCCAAGACTTACTGTGGCGTAGACTCTGTAGATCACGAAAATAAGTCTGGCAAACAGCTCTATTGTATTGAATTTCTGAACAGTTTGTCACCATCAGGTTTACCACCGCGTACAATAAATCTGAAAATTAACACTGTTGTGATATTCTTCATTTTGCTGCACTTGAAAACTTTACAGCATGAAAAATTTCCGATCAAATCGCATTTGCTCAAACAATCAATGAGGCTCAAGGGCAGATGCTTAAAATTGTTGAAATATATCCAACATCTCCTGTTTTTCCAATGGCCAGCTCGGTGTGGAATTTTCCCGATCCTCATTCATTTGACAACGTCGCTGTTGCAATTATTGAAGGGCATCGGAAACTTATAGAAAATAATAGACTGATGACATCAAACGTTGTATATCGAAAAGTGCTTTAAAGTTTGAAAAATATAAATAATTTTTATGAAATATTTTATTGTTTATACTTGCGAATTATTCGCACGGGTACAACAACTAATATAATAATTCAACTCAATTCAATTCTATGGGTATTTATTAACTTGCAGGCTTAAGAGCACAAGGGTCTATTATAAAGCATAAATAATAATAATAATAATAATAATAATATATGTTTGCTGAATCACTAGTAAGTATTTCCAGATTTTCTGCAGTACACATCCTTTAAGTAATTTTGTAGATTGCAGAAGGAAACTGGTACCTCCATTTTCCGGTTGGAAGCAGTAGGTTAGATTCACGCACCGGCCACTACACCTCGCTGAGCGGACCCTCCATTTTCAATGGGATAGGAGGATGGTTGAGCCACAGGACCAGTCCGGATACTTCGCAGAGGGTTCTAGCCTTTGCCTTAGTCACTATCAGACTGAAATCTTCGGCCCCTTCAAAATATAAAGAAATTCTACAACTCGTTTACATATTCTGACCTTGTCACCTGTTGAAATACTGTTGTACAAACGGACGGATGGGCATTGCTCGAGCTGTAGCGACGCCGCCACTTTCACTGTAAGCGTCTTTAAGGAGTAACCAAAAGTGGTGAAGAAATTTCTAACCACGACGGATACTTTTTGTAATATATATTTATTACATGAAGCCTCTTTTATTTGGTGACCTTACGTGTAAGGCATGTTAACGTAATGTAAGGTCAGATATTGTAAGGGTTATGTGAATGGTAAGTTGAGAGGGATCTGGAAGGAGACGGTGCTTTTTGTGTATTTTGATGTACCAGCGGACGAAGCGAGAATCCTCGATCAGGACCAATCGTTTGAAGAAAGAGATTCGAGAGTGGGGGCTTCCGCCTAAGAAGCAGGAATGCCAACCACTCGCGCGAGACGCTCGGTGACAATCTGAATAGAAGTCTAGGCCTTGACTCGAGTTATTTGTCGATAGTGACGTAAAATCGAATCCAACTTATCGGAACGTGTCACTTACTCATGGAAGGGAAGTCGATCAAGAAAGAGAGTGAGGGTGCTTCCTCTCATGCACGTGGTGTCGGCGTGGTACAGCATCAATAAACTACACTTCGTAGGCTTTTTGTCAAATCTCTTCTATTATCCAGTGGCTAAAGAGGGAAATCGGTGCTATAAAGCTTGTGCCAAGCGTTCTTAACTCCAGTGTCTTCTGGAGAGCAGTATTTTACTGCACATTTCAGAAGTTACGTTCACTTGTGGTTTCTGTGGTTTCTTTCAAAAACATTTTATGTTACATGCAGATTAATCACTTCTGTGAAAATACTGGAAATTAGAAGCTGAAATGTAACAGGGAGTTTTCCTTTTTCCTTTATTTTTAATTCAATTCCTTAATTTATATTTACCCCTTTCGTACCTTTGTCTCCTTGCTTGCATCTCCCTAAAAAATGGCATTGCGTCTTCATTCTGCAGTAGACATGGTTTATAAACAGAATTTCCATCTGTTTAAATACGAGAAAACTAGCTGTTTCTTGGAAAAAGCGAGAGATTGTGAGTTCAATAAATTATGAATCGTATCTTGCTATAATAAATTGAAATACAGGGCATACACAAAAGAATGGTGCGGTTTTAATAGTGAACACTATTAAAATCGCACCATTCTTTTGTGTATGCCCTGTATAACATAACAGTACATAGCAAGACAGACAGTTAGGATAATAATCGTGCTACGCTTTTGCCTTGTACCACACTATTCATTGTTCTTAAATTTGCAGGTTTACCAACAAGCAGTACTCTTGTACTGCCTGACATGTAAGCAATTGTATTTAACTTTTTAGGCATACCGGGTTAAATAATAGTTCTGTTAATAACAATATTAACAAGGTCAAAGTATCCGTAAAAGCTGAGCTAATGAACCCATTTAATCATTCATCCTCTTCAGGCAGTGCCACGTAAATCATAAAGTAATCTCTGAAATTTTCCTCCCTAATCGTGAAAGAGGAATTGTCACTGCCCGAGCATGAAGGAATACGGGTCAGTGAATTTATAGGTCCACTCATTCTTAACCTCGGGACTAGATGGAGGTAAGTAGTGAAGTTCACGCCCCAGCCGCTTTACCCCCCCTCCCCCCGAGAAGGGAAAGTGTTATGCATTTAATAGGAGGTTTCTTGTGCCCCAGAACCCACTGGACGCTTTTCGGGTGAGAAAAACCTTTTTTTTGTCACAGGAATCAACCCACAAGTCCTCAGCAGTCCAGCTGCAGCTAGACAGTCTACCGACTGAACTGTCTCGCCTCCTACACCCTAATTGCCACTAGTACTTTGTTAGTAAAAAAAGGAATTTAATAGGATGCTAAATAATGTTTCAATTGATATGACGTCGATAAATAGCTTAAGTTTAAATTTTTCATATGCCTTGCAAATACGGCGCATTTTATACCTACTGGTTTTCCATATAGTTATGAATCTGTGATGTAATTAGGATGTGTTATAATTAGAACTTGTGACGTGTATCTTAAACATGACCTGATGTAGGTAACTGAAAGGGAACATGATATAGGCGTGATAGCTTTCTTGGAAATGGAATTGATTGCTGTGAGCTACTGTGCATGTGATGTTGATTATAGCTGTCAGTTATTGACTGTTTGCAATTAAGGGACATCATTCCCAGAGGGAATAAGGTCTGGAGAGAATCAGAGTGTCTGCACCTGCCCAATCTTTCGAATTACTGCGTCCATCAAAATGGCCGTTGAAGGATTATCCTATCATTTTCTATTCCGCCATCCCTCGTCAATCCAATTATCTTCATTTCTTCTTATCTCTTTCATATCTTCCCATCCACAATTTAAAAACAGTTACTCTTCTCGATTTCTACTACGGCAGTCCACGTTCTCCAATGACGGGTAGTCAAGAGTATGTAAATATAAATTCCGGAAGATAAGAATATCAATTTTATTTAAATGAATATTGCTGGCAGAATAAATTACGTTAAAAGTCAATGTACAAGAATTTAATAATAATTGTAGCCTTCTATATTTATACATTTCTAGTTTTTGTTCTGTCAGTAATTATTATTTTTAGTGTTTCTTTATAACACATTATTTTCCTCGACTTTCATTTTGTTTATATTTTCCTGTATGCTTCTTTCTTCTTTCGTGTTTATAGTTTATCTTTCCATTGCAATTAATTTTTCATGCCAACCTTGTCGCCCACTTCTAATATTGGAAGGAATTTTTAGTTCGTTTTATATCTTTGGTGGTAATTGACAGCTACATGTTTCGGCTTCTAGCAAGCCGTTATCAGATTGTATAAAAATATAAAAAGAGAGAATTTACAACAGCGTATGAAAAATTACTCAAAGTTGTGATTAATCACGTGAAGGATTAACCAATGCCATTTATTCTCCTATCATAATTCTCTGTAGCTTTATCCATATTTTCTTCTCTGTTGCAACACGTTAGATTTTTGTCTCTCCTTTCTGTATAACTCTCTCTACGACTTCACTCGCAATCCGCCACAATGTGTACTATTACACACTTCAGCCTTTGGAACTAAATTCCTTACTAAGCAGCTACTATTTTCTTTCCAGTATTTTTTACATTGCTATTTTCTCTTTTCTTTTATCCCCCTCCTGACAGTATTAGTAGCTCTTCCTCAGTATTCATCGCTTCAGAGAAAGTTGCAGGATTTATTGGAGTTTGTCCGGTTTAAATAACACGGAGGCAAAGTTTGCAGGATTTCAGTCGTCGCAATGTCTAGCTGTAAGTGAATTTACAGTCTTAGCCATAAAAGGCTTGAGAAATGGAAAGAGTAACTGTGAAGAAAATCTGTTGTTGTTGGTGTTCAGGATTTCAGTTGTCTTTTTGTTCTTGGTACACTTGTTTTGAAGTGAGTTTTCAGTGGCTCAGAAAACACTGTCTCTCTCTGTGGTCAGAGCGACGGGTCAAGTTCAAGGTAGATCAGTGTGCCAGAACAAAAAACAGAAGAGCCCACCATCGGAGAAGAAAGTTAAATTGCAGTTTGGGTTTGGTGTGGAGACAGCGCTTGGCCTCCTGTGTCGGGAATGTAATGAACTGCATCAGTAATTTGATATTATTTAACATTGGGAGTGTCTTGAAAATCTATTAAGAAAATTATATTTTCTTAATGCTTTCTAAAGTAAGATTGCCGATCCCAGTGGCCGTGCGGTCTAAGGCATGGGTCTGCGGCCGCTCGCTTACTAGGATCGTGGGTTCGAATCCCGCCAAAGGCATGGATGTCTGTCTTTTGTGAGTGTTGTGTGTTGTCAGGTAGAGGTCTCTGCGACGGGCTGATCGCTCGTCCAGAGGAGTCCTACCGAGTGTGGTGTGTCTAAAGTGTGATCGTGAAGCCTCGAAAAATGAGACGGCCTAGGCCCCCAAGGGGCTGTCAAGTAATTGAAAAAAAAAGTAAGATTAGTATTGAAATGAGGTTGCCATAATCTCTTCATTCTGCCTCTTTTCTAATTAATTAGTCACTGACTGTGCTACAATTTGAAGTTGACGACAGTGACGGTAGATTAACCATGAAAGAAATCAGTAATATACGTTTTTATTCCTTTGGGGGGTATTTTCCCGGCGCTAAATCCGCTGAAACGTGACGCTGACAACTCGCCCCCAGGTGGTGTCGAGGCTAAGAATGAGTGGAACTTTATTTCCGTTCCCCCATATACCACCATGGCGTCACATGGACAGCGTTTTGCCTGCGTATCTGTTCTGCCTCATCTGACGAACCGTCAGATGAGGCAGAACAGTAAGAGGGGTGCACCTGTTGAACCCTTCTGATCACTTGTTGCTCCGGCCTTCCCAACGACACGTGACCTTGCCCCGACATGCAACTTGCTGTGGAAAGTTTTGCCAGGATGATGGAGGGTGTAATGCTGTAATTCGTAACACGTAAAATAGAACAGATTGGAACATGTGAACGGAAAATTTGGAAAATATAGAATTGAAATGTTCAGTGGTAAGCAGTCTTCGAGAAGTATAACTAATGTTAAAGTAACCGGATCAAGAAGGCTTAGATTGGTAGAACATGTAGCATGAATACCTGAAATGACACATATGAGCTGTAAGATATTTTCAATATCTTACAGCTCAAAATATTTCATGCTTAATGCTTTTCCACGGTAACAATGGTTATGCGAACGCGCGTAAATTTCACGTTATACCTACATTGCCTCTCATGCCATTCGTAACATTATTCATACAAGACACAGCCGGGTGATTCATAGTAAGCTAAGGCCGCCCTGTTGAATTGATACGATGTATTTTTATGAAGAAACAATATAAATTTCTTTGTGACTGAAAAATTAGTTTGTAGCTCTTTTTTTGTAAAAAAAATGCTTTTAAATTCCTCATGAAGATGAAATATCCTAAGGAATTGTAAAAGTAATCACGTAATATTGCTATATCTACTTGTGTAGGACAATGGAATGAGGTGTCCTTAGATATCAGTTATGTATGAAGGAGTTTATCATGTGTTTTTTGTTTTTCTTTTATTTAAATTATGCTGCAGTAGAATGTTCCAGTGCTGGCTGCTCCTCTGGAGAAAATAAATTGTCTCTGCCTTTGGGGAATGGAAAAGGACATAGAGGGGAATTTTTCTTGAAAAAAAAAACAACACAATATGGAAGAAATGTAGATGGAAACCAACGTGTAATTTTCAGAATAACAATAATGTCTTCTTCTTTATGGACCTAGAAATACATTTGCATTTCCGCTTTTGAAAACTTAAGGAAATTTTCTCTTCATTTTCCTATCCACTTAAAAGACATATAAATTATAATAAAGATGAATATGTAGACCAAGAAGAGCCTTAACTTTCTACATAAAATTCGTAAATTTCCTAAAGGAGATAACCTTCATCAACCAACAACTGCACTAATTAAAATTTATTTAACACTTTAAGATTGCCCTACATATGTTTCGGTCACAAAGTGACCATCATCAGGGGCTTCGTACGTACGTATGTGCACTTCACTTCACGCTGTCCATTGTTTTGTCCTAAAGGAGGTAAAGTTAGTGAAGTGTTTAATCACGACGGGTTTTTAGGGTGTGAGGAAGGAGCGTGAAGTTAAACTCCATACTCATGGGCGCATAGCCATGCACAGAATCTACTGGTACGATTTTTATTGAAATCTTAGGTGGTATATACCATATAAATACCAGCGGATGGACAAATTACGTTGTTCTGACGCGGTGTAAAACCTTTGGGGAAGAGATAAAATTCTTGCCCCTGCCAGGAATCGCACCACGATCCCTCGGACGTGCAGCATAGTCTGTATACGGACCAAACTATCTCACCTCCACACGGAGTAGGTATTTAAATATTTTTTTTAAAACAGAAGGACCGTAACGACTGTGATAGTAAGACCCCTATAGGGCTAGAAATACGTATATGTGCAACGGAAAGTAGACTGTTCAGAACTACTTGTTCCACCTTACCCCTCCTCCGCTACGTTGTGCGTATACAGTGGATCGTTACGTTCAGGCACACAAGTGTAAAGATAAACACAAGACAAGCACTTTATCATTACTTGATATCCTGCAGTTCATCTCACGTAGGCTACATGTTCCTTAAAACTTTGTTTGCAAAACAAACACAAAGGACGGTAAGATGTAAATATTGACCTCCTTTCTGGCTTAGATACCTAAGTCAGTAGATAAAGTTTGTGGCACTCCCTTGAAGAATTTTGGAGCAGAAAAAAATTTAATCGAAATTTAACATTTTTTTAAAATTCTTCGCAAAATATTTCGCCATATTTCTAACGTTTGTTTAACGGTGACAGTACGCACATTGAACAATCAGAATTTCATTTAGAAGAAATTAGGTGCAGCAAATTTCAAAGCTGGTACATTTGCACCAGACTATACGACAGAAAATGCCAGAAGACTATGTACTTCCTAGACGCAGCCACTAGAACCTGAGATCTGAAATACTAAATTTTAACACCAGTAGCCGGCCTAGAGCAGACGAAGTAACAGGACTGGAGGAGACTACATAATGAGGAGCTTTATGATTTTGCTGCTTACCAATATTATTAGGGAGATCAAATAAAGGAGAATGAGGCGGAACGGGCATGTCGCACATATGGAGAAGAGAGTTACATACAGAGTTTTGGTGCAGAAACCTGAAGGAAAGACACCACTTTTAAAACCTAGGCGTCAATGGGAAGATAATATTAAAACGGATCCTAAAGAAATAGTAAGCGGGAGTAGACTGAATTGATTTGACTCGGGATAGGGACAGGTAGCGGGCTGTTGTGAACACGGTAATGAACATTGATATCACATAAAACGTGGAAAATTTCTTGATTATCAGAGGAACCTTAAATTCTTTAGAAGGAATCTGTTCCATATAGTTAGTCAGTTAGTTAATAGGATAGTGACAGGATGTATGAAACCAACGCCATTGCCAAACCTCTATAGAGCGGCAGGCTTCGCAGCTCCTACGTCTCGTCGGAAGGCAGCGGAACACATAGAGAAGATCAAGCAAACTGTCGATGAGCGACACGCACTCTACGGAGCCAAAACACCACAGAGAAGATTAAAATCGCGGAATAGCTTCCTCGGAACAGTGCAAGTTGAACCACCTGAAGACTTCCCCCTTACCCAGATTTTCCCTGGTAGCCACCTCCTTGATTTCAATACTTGGAAATCTCTTAACCGCATTAGAACAGGGGTGGCACCAGTAAAAACAAATGTAGTGAAATGGGGCAAAACAAACTCCGACGACCTGTATTGTGGCTGTGGAGAGGTACAAGATATGGGACATCTCCTGTCATGCAGGGACTGCCCCCAGAAATGCACCGTCGTGGATTTATGGCTTGCAAATAAAAAAGGATTTGATACTGGGCAAAAAATCTTTAATTTAATGGTCCGGACACGATAAAGAAAAAAGAAGAGTTAGTTAATTAGTTAGTTAGTTAGTTAGTTAGCAAGAGGCTTCAAACATTATAATACTCGTGTTAGTACGGGCCTCAGAACGTTAACTACTAAGATTACCGTGTTGCTTGCTATTATGAAGTTCTGTGGTTGTTTAGATGGTAGACATGTGACAGAAGACTAGCACGTGTATCACTACGAAGTAACTGTAACACAAATAGAGAAGAAAGCATGGTTTGACGGAAACACGGACGTAATATTTTCCTACGAATTGTCGCTTCTTATCTTTCAAGCTACACGGCTTCATGTCCCAAAAGTCAGTAATGCTCATAATACATTTTCTCAAAACGTGTTTTCCAAATACACTTAATTTCGGGTTTTCTAAAAAAAAAATAGCGACTAACCACCTTAAGTACACTGCCTCATATGTCCATGAATTGTACGCCCCTGATTTATGTGTAAAGTGTTTTTAACTGTTTGTTGTTACAGAAGTTAAGCATGTTACTTTGTGTCTCTGTTTAGGGCCAATTTAATTTGACCCGAAACGGGGGCAATTAATTTCATTTCACGGCAGACAGACAGTCTGTATTCATACGTGACACATTGTGTGACGTCACAGCCGTTGGTTGTCCGGCACTTGTTGTAAGCCCGCTGGTTCTCACGTTTTGTTATTTATTGTGATAAGGCTCATAATTAGATTTACATGGAACTGCAGCTCAGACCTAAAGTGCTATAGATATAACCTGTTTACCGAGGATACATTATCTATATACGCAAATAATATGGGTTTATTACTGACTGATTTTTTGTCAAGTAGGAAGGAGCACCAGAAGATAGCGAAAATAAATGACATTTATAGCCGTAGAAATTAAATTTTATTACGGAGAATCTGTTTACGTGCATTCTTGACACTTAGATGTTCTGTATCATCTTGTAAAGCGTGGCTTGTATAGAAACACAGCTTCATTCATGAAAGTAAGACTTCATAATTCTGGAAATTATTTGCCGCGGGTCTTGGAAGTTTTGTAGTTCATTTCTCCATGTTTGAAGGTATTTGCGGAAGGTTTGGCTGTTTATTTTGTCAGCGACATGTAACGTTCCTTGTGAAGCTACGTCTTTCTGTATATTTAATACTTCTTCTTTGAAATCTGAAGATCAAATTACAGTAACCACTCCTCCTATTTACTTAATTTAGCTCTCCGAAATAAGAAAAATAAATTTATTTAGATATCTTTCTTGACGTCATCATCTGAACACCAATACTATCGCTTTGTCGCCCCAGGCTTCTCTGTATGACTTTGAAGACTCGTTAGGGGAGACTTCTGGGAGATTTTAGATGCAGCAACTGATAGTCTTCTGCAAAGACGTGGTATTGAATTACTTCATTTTCTTCAAGAGATTTGTGTAAGATTAAATTAAATTAAATTAAAGTGTAGAGCTATATTGAAATGGTGGAAGCGCAAGAGAAAATATAATTTATAAGTCCTGGCTCATTAAAATTAGAAACGCAAAAAAGAACTTGTGTGGGTAATATTATAAACACGTGAAAACTATTAGTAAAGTGACAGGCGTTATTAGTGGTGGCAGACACACAGCCATTCAAGATTCAATGACAATAACATGTATTAAATCTAAATCTGTAATCACGTAATGATCTCACCGTCCGCGCGGTCTAAGGCGTCGGTCTGCGGCCGTTCAGTTGCTGGAATTTTGCGTTCGAATCCCGCCGGGGACATGGATGTCTGCCTCTTGTGAGTGTTGTGTTTTGTCAGGTAGAGGTCCCTGCTTCGGGCTGATCACTCGTCCAGAGGAGTCCCACCGATTGTGGAGTGTCTTGAGTGTGATCGCGAAGCCTCGATAATGAGGAGGCCTGGGCCCCACTAGGGGCTGTTGGGCCATTGGAAAAAATCATATAATGATAAAAATAACTGAATAAAAACACTTGAATCGTAGACTATATTTCTAAATTACTGGATTCATCGGACTGTGATGCACTGATTGTGACATTCCGTAATCTTATTAGTGGATACCAACACTTCTTGTAGTATGCTGCTCCCTCCTTCAGGGTTGCTAATAAAGTTCCATATAAATATCGGACCTTATCGAATAGCAGTTAACATATTTTATTCCCGTTTCGTTACTTCTGCATAAAAACCTGAGTGTTTTTTTTTTATGATTATTGAATTAGACTCCACAACAACGTATGCAGTTTTAATACAATTTTCCACATTTCAGCAAAGGTCGATATGTGATAGTAATATAGTACACAACTGTCAGCTTTATTCAATAAAATCTCAGTGCAACTCGTTACCAGCCTTTAATTTTATGACTTGCAGTAGTGCTCTGTACGGTGTATAGGCACATGATAAATGTGAGACAGTTGTACTGAGATGCTTTATCATGGAGATAAAATTGTTCCTATGCTTAATAAAGCATCACACAATAAGGAACTTTGAAGTGAAAGTTACAGGTGCGCGCATTTTAAAGTGGGCACGAGATGGTGGTGACTGGTCACCGTCACCTCTCAGCCGCTTACCGCCTGGCAAGATACTGCCAATACCCTCTGGATGACCCACCCTCTTGTAGTGCCAAGGTTAAGAATGCGCTACAGCTACAACACCTCCTCCCCTCTGTGCCTGCACAGGCATGTCATGGTGTGACCTTTACCTTTACCCCTTTGATGAGAGACTCGCTACGACCCGGACCCTGTCTGGACTCTGTGGAGTCAAACTTCATATTCGCCCTGTCCGTAGTCTAGTCATTGCGCTGACTGAGATTAAAAATTCCTGCGCATTAAAGTTCACACTATAACAGGCCCAGAGGGGGAGTAGAGGTATAGATCTACATTTTCTTTAACCTCGGCGCTAGATGGGGGTGGGTTGCTAACGCCACACCCCGGCCGCTTTACCCCCGGGAATGACCCGGTACCCATAGTATTTACACTTATAGACTTGCATTTAAAGAGATCCATAGCAAACACATAAATACTGTGTGGGCAGAAAGTAGAATTTGTGAATGTCAAACCTGGTGGTACATATAGTAATTACTGGGCTTTAAAGGGTTAATAAATGTTTACTTTTAGTCTCATTAACATGGTGCCTGCTGTCGTCCAGCTGTGCTAACTAATTTATGAGACAAATTCAAAGTCCCCCGCGACAGCTATATCGCAGCGTACGTGCCTCGAGCAAGTTAAGTTTGTAAACCGATGTTCCAGACGTTTGTTTCCTGCACCAGGACAGGCGCCGCGGGCTGTTACGAAAGTCATTACAGAGAGGGGTTTCGGCTGTTTCAATGTAAAAGTCTGTCAGAAGTTTAATTAGCCTAAATCCACATTTCACTTGACAACAAGATACTGGAGGAGTATTTTATTCCCTTAGAGAAATTAACTGATTCGCGCTTTTTAGAATGTCTTGTAAAGGTGAAGGTATAGTCGTCCTTGTGCAAGCCAGGAATGCGTATGTGGCAGTGGAGTTATAGATCCACTCATTTTTAATCTTAGTACTGGCTGGATGTACAAGACCACCTCTCCGATACCCGTGGAGAGGAGGCTGCGTGGGCCCCAGACTGCAATTTTCGAAGGTGAAAAAAATATCTTGCCTCTGGCCGGAATCGAAGCAGGATTCTTCGGCTTACCAGGCAGTAACCTAGTCCTTATACCGGATGATAAATGTATTTTTTTAACATGCTTGTGTTTTAGGATGTGACGTCGTGTAATTTGGTAGGTAAATACAGACTTTTGGAGAAACCTTATGCTTACATCTTCGGAGTAGGGTAGTTCTTGTTGCTTTGTTTCTGTCTCCCTGTATTCTTTTCTACTTTTATCTTTCTTTTTCGTTTTGTAGCTTACTTTAAACATTTCATCTCTCTTCTTTCCTTTGACTTTTCTTCAATTTAGTTGTGTTCGTGCATATTCTGTTCTTCCTTGCTTCTTTGTTGACGTCGTCCTTCCTTTAAGTAAGTTACACTTGTGGCTTAGACAGCAACATGGGCTGACCACAGTCGCAGGAAAAATGCTTCTTGTCCGACACACTGCGGGAGAGAGAACCTGGAAGGACAACGAGTCGTGTCCTGTCCGTTTTGAAAATGATTGCATAAATTTCAGTGTTATTTCACACAAACAGGTCTAAACTGCCTACGGTCCAAACAAAATGCACAGTATGATGCCAGTTACTTCCAGATAATATAACCCCACAGATATGACAGTAAGTTTTTTTCTCAGTGAAATTTACGCTTCCTTTTTTTTTAATTTTTAATCACATTGCTCCACTTTCATATATAAGTAGTCAAAATTTTATCATTATCATAATAACATATATATTTAACATATTTTAGTTTTATTTCTGAACATTTGAAATTATTCGTATAAAAGAGGAGCTATTGAAAATATTTAATCCCTATTACATTAATCAGATCCACAGTATATATCAGGGGTGGCCAAACCGCGGCTCGCGAGCCACATGCGGCTCTTTGACATATAATGTGCGGCTCGCGGAAATATGTTGGCTGAGCTCCTTTTGGCATTACAGTTCATATAAAAGGTAAATAAAAAATTTTCAAGCTTTATAATTATTTACCGGTATAAACTGAGAGTCCGCTGGATTGAAACGTAAGTTTAATGTTTATGGCGAGTAAATATATTTAAGAATTTTTGTAACAAAATGTGCGTGTAACAATAAAAACGTGTTTGTAATATTTGTCCATGTCTTACGGCTCTCAAACATCTGACGTTTATCGTATGTGGCTCTTACGTTAAGCAAGTTTGGCCACCCCTGGTATATATAGTAGGTAGCGTCACATTGTCTTTCCGAAATATTTCGTGTTGGAGTCTAGGCTCCAATGACTGCTGTAGTAACTGAGGTGTGTAATTTTGGCAGTCTTTCCAGGCAAATGTCCTGACAAACCATGGCCACTACCAATATTGTTCTTTATCGGTCACAAATCTGACATGCTCCTTTCAACTTGACGCAGACAGTCCCAGTCCGTGAGCTCCCCCAATCACACACTTACAGTACTCACTGTAGTTACGATCAGTGAACCTTTTGTGACATCCCACAGTTGCCTCCATTGTTACGATACAGGTAGACAGACTGACAAAATGTTCTCTGTGAGGTACGCGCTGAAGTGGAAGAAACAGTTTTAGGCGTTTTATGCGAAGTGAAAAGAATGTCTTATATGGAGATAACATTCGTTCGTCCGGCTATGATTTGGTATCCGGAACTGCACATTTTGTCGGATTTTTGTGGGATTACGTATGTCAGTTTTTGTACATAAAGTTATGGTGAAAAAATTTTTCGTGGAAATTTGTACAGTGACCGTGATACTGTACATAGGGCATAAATGAAATTCACCCTACTTTCCTAATTCCTGGAACGACGGGTGAAATTCTGTACAGGAAATCTCAACATAATGCCGTTGGGTAATGGTGCGTGTCTTAAAGATGCGTATAACGAGGACCATGGAGTGGGTACGAGAACAAACGAAACTTTGCATGCATTTTCTACATTTTTCATCCAACTGGATAAAATTCGGTGCAGGAGCGGCTCGCAAATGTTTACTTAGTGCAAGTGAGTTTAGTGAAAATCGACGCAATAGAGTCAAGTGTGTTGTTCAAGGGAATCAAATAATTGTCATCCGTATTCTCAGCATTTGTTTCCGATGAGGGCAAAATTCAGTATAAGAAACCTGCACACACTGTTGTTGATCACATGTGAGTTCTGTGAAAATCTGCAGAACAGGAAGCAGTCCTCAAGTTATTTTCATCCCCCCCATCCCCTCACCTTCGTCATCGGTGTTGGAATTCTGTTGAGGCTTTGTACAACACAAGGCCATGAAATTCTTTGTGTCGCTGTATTTCTATAACAGAGAGTAGCCGGAAGGTTTGTTTGGCAACAACTCGGCTGTTAAGATGATGGGTTTAGAATGGCGTAGTGGTTAAATGTGCGGACGTTTCGGAGGAACGTACAATGATCGTCTTCAGAGTGAATGATTTTGCTTAGGTGCGTGCTAAAGCAATAAGGCGAAAAACGTTGTCGGTTATATATAAGGGTATGAGACAGTTTGGTCCGTCACGGTTACGGAAAGCTGAAAGTGGGAGTAGGACTGTCCCGAAATAATAACAGTTTCGATTTCAGAAACAGGCTGCACCAGTGGGAGTTGTGACACCGTCGACCTGATGTTAACACTAACAAAATTCGCTAAAACATCCCACATAAAAAAAGGTAAAGCAATCCCATTACAGGCCTGGACAGACCCTTAGGGTTCCAGGAGGTTGAGGTTCCCAGATTTCTAGACAATCGGCACATGAAGGTGGTAAGGTTGTCAGCCCTAAGCACCGGCAGCATTTACCCCCAGGAAAGATTCCTGGTACTCATTTCTGTCGTCGATCCCAGGGCCATAGTGCGACCGAAACGATTATGTCAATGAAAAATTCCAGTGACACCATCGGGAATCGGAACCCGCGACGTTCCGGTTTGTAGCGCAGTGCCTCAACTAACTGCGCCACCGCGTGCCCCCCAAACATCCCACATACCTGACATAATGCTTTCCTTTCTTATAAGTGCCACTTCTACCTAAAGCAATTCAGTCACACCGAAGATGGAGGCAGTTATTTTCTCCGTAACATCGTTACGTTTTACCCGGCTACACATTACCCTCTTCATTCACTGCTATGGAAACTTCAGATCTAACCAATTCTGCATTAGTTGCGCTCTGACATCCCTGGAGCAGGCACACTTCCGTTTACCATATACGTCCGATCAATTCATATCACGTTTATTTCAGTCTTATAAAGCGTTTGAAATATGATAATTTCCACGAGCCTTTATGTCGATGCTGATTCTTCCTGCCACTATGTCTGCACTGACTGATGACGTCATTACTTGAGGGTCAGTATCCCGAAAAGCGGGGAGTTGCAGTGACGTTCCAACCCTCTGTAGTCATGTGGTCACTCTCGTCTTCATGATGGAAGTAAGGGTTCTTGAATCGGTCCAGTAGAATAGCAATCCTTTGTGACGACAGCATCGGTAGCAAACAGTAAAAACTGTACACAACCAGCAGGAAATACACGTAACAACCTGAAAGCAAGTAGGGCAGACATTCCAGTGATGGACAATAAGACACAACTGTGACATGTGCTGTGGCTAAAGCTGCCGTCAAATACAGTCCAGTTCAGTCCTATTGAATGTGACTCTCATGCATAAAAATCCAGACATTGTCCAGGAAATAAAAATTATAAGTCGAGATTGGTTTGAATACCTAGTGAGAATGGAAACCAGGATCATGGTGAAGCTGCAGTTTGTGGGAAATCCGGGTGGCAAGAAAAGGCAGGAAAGACCTAGAAATTGATGGTTCGACGACGTGGAGAGTGAGCTTAGGTACATGGCGGTCAGAAGATGGAGACGGAAGGCTTCCGTGAGGGAGGAGTGGGCTGCGATTGTTAGAGAGGCCAAGTCCAGCACGAAGAGAGTGAGCGAGTGACTCCCATATGTTGCAAAGGCAGATGCAGGTGTTCTGTGTGGACTTTCTGCTTATGAGGCAACTGAGGCTAATGTTCTGTGTAGACTTTCTGCTTATGAGGCAACTGAGGCTAATGTTCTGTGTAGACTTTCTGCTTATGAGGCAACTGAGGCTAATGTTCTGTGTAGACTTTCTGCTTATGAGGCAACTGAGGCTAATGTTCTGTGTAGACTTTCTGCTTATGAGGCAACTGAGGTTAATGTTCTGTGTAGACTTTCTGCTTATGAGGCAACTGAGGCTAATGTTCTGTGTAGACTTTCTGCTTATGAGGCAACTGAGGCTAATGTTCTGTGTAGACTTTCTGCTTATGAGGCAACTGAGGCTAATGTTCTGTGTAGACTTTCTGCTTATGAGGCAACTGAGGCTAATGTTCTGTGTAGACTTTCTGCTTATGAGGCAACTGAGGCTAATGTTCTGTGTAGACTTTCTGCTTATGAGGCAACTGAGGCTAATGTTCTGTGTAGACTTTCTGCTTATGAGGCAACTGAGGCTAATGTTCTGTGTAGACTTTCTGCTTATGAGGCAACTGAGGCTAATGTTCTGTGTAGACTTTCTGCTTATGAGGCAACTGAGGCTAATGTTCTGTGTAGACTTTCTGCTTATGAGGCAACTGAGGCTAATGTTCTGTGTAGACTTTCTGCTTATGAGGCAACTGAGGCTAATGTTCTGTGTAGACTTTCTGCTTATGAGGCAACTGAGGCTAATGTTCTGTGTAGACTTTCTGCTTATGAGGCAACTGAGGCTAATGTTCTGTGTAGACTTTCTGCTTATAAGGCAACTGAGGCTAATGTTCTCTGGCGACAGATGGCGCCTTAATTCAACACAAAATGCTGCTGTACGTTGTGTTTAATAGTCTCAGACTTACGGGCTACCTAAGCACTGGCCTTCTTTGGGTTAACTGACTAAATAACTAACTAACTAACTCCATTACTAGAAGTCCTACTTGAAAGGCAAACATTTCCTCCGCTCTTCAAAAACTTCCCCGCTTTTTGCGGAACCGGAAAGTTTACTACCGTGTTTACAAGAGATGGCCACGTGTCCCTATCCTGAGCCAGCTCAATCCAATCCACGTCCTTCCATCATATTTTTGAATATACATTTCGATATTATTTTCTCATCTCCGTCTATGTTGTCCAAGTGGTCTCTTTCCCACGTGTTTCCCCGCCCAAGCCCTGTTTGAATTTCTTTCTCTCTCCCATATGTACCATATACTTTGCCCAACTCATTTTTCTTGATTCAATGACTCCAACATTTTTTCGGTGAGAAGTACATATCATGTATTTCCTCATGCAGTCTTCTCCAGTCCCCTGTTAATAGGCCCAAATATATTTCTCAGCACCCTATTCTCAAACACACAAAACCTATGTTTCTTTTTCGATGTGAGAGACCAAGATTCATATCCAAATAAAACAAGAGACAAAATTACAATCGGTATAATTTAATCTTTATAAATTTTTGGGGTATACTTCTGTCAAGCAGTACAAGTCAAGCCAATAGCCTGAGGCTGTTGTCTTGATTGGAACTGGAGTAGTCGTGACTTGAGGCCAATCTAGTTACTGGCCCTGCAGCCTAAATTAAATTTCCGGTAAGAAAATCTGACGGCTTAATACCGATAATGTCAGAACACTATCTGGTACAATATCCTGAGCTAGTTTCATCCACTTCCCACTCCCAACATCAATCTAAATTTCGTCATCATAACTATGGCCATTATTTTGGACACTTGGACACAGTCTATGCATGTCAGCCACGCTAGACAAATGAAGACCTTCCTACATCTTATCTGTGAAGTATATGGCCTGTATTACCGACAGTGATGGCACCGACCACCAGGAAGGTGAGTCCGTATATCATGATGTTGAGGTCATCTTT
The DNA here is from genome assembly GCA_021186555.1 of Reticulitermes speratus. NCBI lineage: Eukaryota > Metazoa > Arthropoda > Insecta > Blattodea > Rhinotermitidae > Reticulitermes > Reticulitermes speratus. The sequence continues at coordinate 29,583,183 of JAJKFL010000011.1, read as the reverse complement.
GAGCTGGTTGGCTGTCACGATAAAGCAAGCGACGGTGCCTCCTACCACGGTCAGGAACAGCAACACGCACATCATGGCGTTTGTCACGAGCCAAGGCATCACCAGACGTCGATCGTACTGCAGGATTAAGCAAGCATCTGTCACTCAGTATCGCAGCTGCAGGTTTAAGCCACTGCGTGCGTCTCGTGCATCAGCTCAAGGTGTGTTCGTGACTTGGACTAAATTATTAGGCGTCATAAGTGTGTGTCATGACGTAATAGGTCACCTGAAATGTAAAGTTGTCCCTGTCCTCGCCAAGAAGGCATGTGTGGCGGAGGAGAGTTAATGCTCTACTCAATCGTGACCTTGGCGCCACATGGAGTGGTCAAATTTCCCTCCCTTGCCGCTTTATACCCGGAAAAGCAACCACGGTACCCACTGAAAGGGAGGCTGGGTGGGCCCCAGAGCCGGTCTGGACGTTTTGGTACAGAGGTAAAATCCTTGCACCGTCGGAATAAGAACCCCGGGCCGTCCAGCCCGTATCCTAGTCTATATACTTACTACAGTATCCAATAAGTCAACTCTTTACGATATACAGTTTTATTCAAATATTGAAGGAAAAATTGGGAGAGTCTGGGACAGTGCGGTAGCTGTTAGCATACTGCAGATAGGCCCGTGAATATTTGGGATGCAAATAATGTAGAATATTCTTATTGAATTCTGTTTGTTCGTGAAAGTATTTAAGCTAATTAACACGTTCACTGCTGGGCATTTAAATCCCCGACAGTGTTAAATTGCCAGCGATTTTTTGAACGTTAAACAATTAGTGCGTCGTCTTATAAATTATAAAATATAATTATATATAAAATTATATATAAAATGCGTATATTTTTTCTAGTTGTCAACTAGGGATTAATAAAGATGTAAAATGAGTTTCCTGACAGAAACTATTGTGTGCGTGGCCTATTTAAGGCAAGAGAGCAGAGTAAACTTTAGATCGACTAAAGTCGACGCTCGCAAATTAAAACGTAAATACTTAAATCGACCGTGGTCGACTTTGGCAGTGAATGTGTTAAGATGTGTTCAAATGAGATACGTAATAAATTCAATAAACGTTCGAACGCGGTTACAACGTCATGAAAGGGACTGAATATTTTGTGTCGTTATAAACGTGTGTCGTTACGACTGAGTAGTCTAACGTTATGGTTCACAGAGGAATTAATTGGTACCATAGAGTATCTGACGCTATAGAAGAGGTGTCGCATAAACCGATGTCGTTATAACGGAGTTCGACTGTACTGTATGATGATTTGGCTTGAATCTCTTTTTCATAGTAGTGTGCATTACACGACTTTTTTTTTCTGAATTTTGCTTTAGGACATGCAGTTAGGAAATTCCAAGTAATACTGAATAAATTCATCACACGTTTATGTCTCCTGAACAGTATGCAATGTGCTCGTATTTGCGAACAACAGCAACAAGACTCTTGCCGTCCCCGGGTGGAAAGTTTAGCAGGCACGTACTGAGTTGGATTTGATGGAAAAAGCTATGCTTACTTACTGGACGGGGTAAACGGTGGCGCAGTTGGTTGAGGCAACCTCAAGTAATCAGTCAGTGCAGACATAGTGGCAGGAAGAATCAGCATCGACATAAATGCTCGTGGAAATTATCATATTTCAAACGCTTTATAAGACTGAAATAAACGTGATATGAATTGATCGGACGTATATGGTGAATGGAAGTGTGCCTGCTCCAGGGATGTCAGAGCGCAACTAATGCAGAATTGGTTAGATCTGAAGTTTCCATAGCAGTGAATGAAGAGGGTAATGTGTAGCCGGGTAAAACGTAACGACGTTACGGAGAAAATAACTGCCTCCATCTTCAGTGTGACTGAATTGCTTTAGGTAGAAGTGGCATTTATAAGAAAGGAAAACATTATGTCAGGTATGTGGAATGTTTGGGGGGCACGCGGTGGCGCAGTTGGTTGAGGCACTGCGCTACAAACCGGAACGTCGCGGGTTCGATTCCCGATTTCACTGGAATTTTTCAATGACATAATCGTTTCCTATGGCCCTAGGGTCGACTCAGCCTCTAACAGAAATGAGTACCAGGAATCTTTCCTGGGGGGTAAAGGCGGCCGGTGCGTAGGGCTGACAACCTTACCACCTTCATGTGCCGGTTGTCTAAAAAAATCTGGGAACCTCACCCACCTGGAAACCTAAGGGCCTGTCAAGGCCTGTAATGGGATTGCTTTACCTTTGCTTCACTTACTGGATGACCGAGGTGAACTCGTTCTGCAGACTCAACTGACAGATGCCATTCAAAATTTGCACTTGATCGCGGAAACACCCTGTTTCCGAAACACTGTGTTCCGCTCGGAATGTTGGACATTGTACAGTGTGCCGACATCTTTAGAAGAAATACACAGAATTTTGGGTACTTGAAAAGCAAAATTATTTGATATCTTCATCCCTCTGGGATGTTACTCGACGTTTATTGCTAGTTAATTACAGGCGTTTTTGAAGAATCTATCGATCACATTTTCAAGGGTCAAGCTGTCCCGAAACGTCGGTAACTATCAATAAACGCTGCTTAATATCTCAGAAGAGTGAAAATCTCATCTACACCCCGGCGGACGCATGAAATCACCCGGAAATATTTTTGATGGGCGTTAACTAGCGACTGCTCAAAAAAGTAGCCTTTACCGTGTAGTTAACCACCGGACATTTTCTGACTAAGGGTATGTAGCAGCGAAATAGACAAGTATTTGCAGATATCAATGCGTCCATTCTCACAAAATGGAGTTTTAACTACAATTTTCTTTACAGTTTATTAATATTTCAAAATTTCCAGCCCTGCATATTCTCACGAGTCTATTCCCGCTGCACAGAGCGTCTAGTTACGTGCTGCAAACCGTTCGTGCTTTGTTAGCTACGTGGATGTGTGTTCACGTGCAGGCGCTTTGGGATCGGCAGTTGTGTGCAGACAGCAGCTAACAGGCAAGCAGGTATAATGCGATGTGCTTAGGTAGAATGTAAATCAAGCGAGAGCAAATAATGAGCCGGGCATCAGCAGTAGCCGTAACATAAATAGATATACCGGGAAGTAATTCCTTTACTTGCTGACGTCAGTAAAGCCTTCCTGAACAGAACAATGGAACTTTAACATGAATGGCTGAGATCATTTTGTGAGTCTTACAAGCAAGATATTTTCAGTAACCTTATGAATAATGTAAATTAAACTTGAGCAGTCATAAGAGTTTTTTTTTTGCAGGTAGCAAATTAGTAATTTTAAATTTAGCATTATGTTTTTATGCTTAATAATTGTGTATAAATATGAAATATTTTTTCACAATATGGAAATATTCACATGGAATGTGCAACTGTTAAAATTTCAAAATACATTTTTTCTTTTTAAACTATCGGGTATTGTAAACCATCTCTTTATCTTTCTTTGATATGCTTGGTGCTTTACTGTCATTAAGTACTTAAAGGCGCGCTGTTTGTGTCTTTATGCAGGTTTATGTGTCTCTTATTATGAAGCAAGGCAGGCAAGGTAGTTACGAACGTAATAATAAGGGGCGTTCGCGTAACAATTTTTACCGTGGAAAAGCAATAAGTGTTACGTAATCTGAGTGTGTGTCTGTAGCCTTAGTTATCCAGCATGCAAAGCGCATGCGCCGTATTATATTGTCATCTGTGGCCTGTCTGGGTCTACCATATTTTCCACATTATATCATAAACGGCACGATTTTCGGGAAAAGAAAAGTTATTGAACGTAAAATGTGTGTTTTGAATTTCTCTACAACTTTGGTCCGAAATTTTCTCACTCTAAGAATAGTTCAGTGAGATATTATCATAATTGCACATAGGTCTTCATGTCAAGTAACAGTTATTCTTGTCGAAATTTAATGAAACTTGAATTTTCTCAACATATTTTCGAAAAAGTCTCAAATTTCATGAAAATCTTCCAGTGGGAGCCAAGATGTTCCATGCGGACGTAAAGACAGGACAGACAGACAGACATTACGAAGCTAATAGTCACTTTTCGCAAACGCGCCCAAAAATGACCTATTATTTGATTGACTGACAACAACCTGAGACATTTTACAGTTTTTATGCCTTAACGACATAATAAGGCAGTCAACACGAAATTTAAGTAGCTTACAGTGCTGTTGATAAAGATTCAGTACTTCTGGATTATGACACCGTGTCTACTGATAATTACGGATAATTCAGAGAATTCTGCTGAATACGTCTTCCAGGTCAGTGCAGTCTAATAGAGTAGTTACTCTGCACATAACCTGAGGAGCGAGGTAACAAGCTGTTACGAATAGTCGGAAGGATGGATAGAGAGAGAAATGGCGGCGGTTAATCGCAACTGCACTCTGCTCTGATTTAATGTGTAGTGCACATTGTGCAACATGCTAACTAAAAGCCTTCATCAGGCATTATAAAAACGCTTATATAAAGATCACTTGCATAAAACACGATAAAATTTAAAGTGACTGAGAAATCGAGCTTACAAAATTGTGTAATTTGCAAAAGCCGGAAATAAAGTAGTAACATTATAATATATATTGGCGTATATTAAAAATATTTTATAGTATTTCAACTGAGTGAAAGGGATATTCTTCTTTATTGCAAGATTTCCAATGTTTGAAAATTTGTAATTAAGAAATTTTTAGTACCAAATATTTGTGTATTGAGTTTAAATTGAGTTTTTTTTAATTAATTGAGTTAGAAATTGCAAAGAGGAATTTTACTTCGTAATTATCTGGAAAAAAATGTGTAGGTTGGAGAAGTTTTTTGCATGTAGTCAGTTTTTCTCTTTTGTTATGCAGTTGATTAATATCAGTTTAATTCTAAATAATTAAGTTTTGTCATCCCTGAAGTATAGTCTTGTCTTCAGATTCTTGACACTGTGTAATTCCTTACGCGCTTAACAACAATTCGACGGGATATGCCCCCTCCATCCTCAAGGTCCAAATCTAATATCCCATTAACAGTTGAGACAGACATGTACCACGCTCTTACTGCTTGTTCGCTTTATAAACGGAACACTAATTAGGCACGTTTAGTCAATTTAATTCCCATTAACCTATTTTCTCTCTGCCTGTGGCCGTTTTCTTACATCACAGAATCCATAAAGAGCTTTATACAAAGCACCCTTACCTTAAGTACACCCCTCAGGAGCAAGCTGCTGGTTACCAACTCCGTCACACATAGCAGCAACTCGATTATTAATATTGGAAGAATTACTGAAAGAAAACACATTTTCATAACATCATATTAAATTACACGGAAAATAAGAAAAGGTACCAATATGACTATTCGTTTAGTGAAAGTTTTTGTGTAGTGGTGAAGACTGGGAGTATGTACAGGAGACGTTTGCTTTGAATATCATCCTTGTCATCGGCTGTCCTGACATTTTTATGGTTTAACTCATTTCCACTACACTAGTGCCAGGATGCTGCCTTGATTAGGCCACGGCCACTTCCTTCAAGGCCATCATTCACGTTTCGTCCTAAAACTTGATACTGTACCGTCTGGGTCACTGACAGCGCAGCACAATGAACCAAACAATACAATTACGTATTCACGTTAAAGAACCGAAAAAATCAACGGATCTACCACTGTGAACACTTAATATGCTTCAAATGTACAAATATTTTGATATAACTGACTTTAAACTTTTTTTTTCCAATGGCTCGATAGCCCCTTGGGGGCCTAGGCCGCCTCATTATCGAGGCTTCACGATCACACTGTTAGACACACCACAGTCGGTAGGACTCCTCTGGACGAGTGACCAGCCCGTCGCAGAGACCTCTACCTGACAACACACAACACTCACAACAGACAGACATCCATGCCCCCGGTGGGGCTTTCAACTTTATGGTGGTTTATTATTAATACGGATAGTGTTAGATGCTTCATGTGGGAACGGACTCTGTTTCCGACGTTTCGGATATATTTTATATCTTCGGTATTCATGGGCATAGTGAGTAGAAAAAGAAAATATTCGGCTGTAGAAGCACAGGAGCTTTGAAAATATGGGAAAGTGGAGGGATGGCTCCACATATTGTTAATCTCAGAACTACGATGGAGATCATTAAGTAAAGTTTCGTAGGTTATAAAAATTAAATACGTAACTATTTACTATAGTTTTTAATCAATTATTTTTTTTTTGCAACACTCCTCGAGAACAATGCTGTATTTTTCTCATTTTGACATAAATTTAATAATTCTATGGCGGTAGAAAATGGAATCTTGCTTTCGCAACATTTCATGAACAGCCATTTCCACTTCCTCATTACTAATCTGCTACATCCCAAATGTCGCTTCAGTGGCTCAAACAATAGTGTTGATGACTAGAAGTTGCCACTGAACCGACTGTAACAACACTTGTGACCAGCGCGCGCTGTGTGAGGTGTCATTGCCTTGTTGAAGAATCACACATTGCAACAGATTACTTGTTTAGGCAGCTGAAGCAAAGATAACAAGGAAGTGGAAATAATTTTTCGTGAATTGTTAGGAAAGTAAGACCCCCCATTCCTAATGCCTATGGAATTTTTAAACTCGTGACAAAGATGGGAGAAAGGCAACAATGTTGTAGGGGATTATGCTGAAAAATAACGATATGTTAGTGTAGCAGAGAATAAGCTACATTCAAAGTTGTAATGACTTCTCATTAAATTTTTGTGGCCTGGGGAACATTTTCGTAGATAGAGCCGTTCTGTCTCAAGAAAAATGGCGTCCGTTGCCCACTGAGAAGGAACTAGTGTGAGTACCAGCGTGGGTCTAGGTGAGATTGCGTGGCAGACGATTCTCACTTCTGTGACGAATAGAAGCCTTTTGTTATTCAGTCACTCCCCTAGTCACTGACTGAAGCCTTTTACATTCAATCACTCCCCTAGTCACTGACTGAAGCCTTTTGCATTCAATCACTCCCCTAGTCACTGACTGAAACCTTTTGCATTCAATCACTCCTCTAGTCACTGACTGAAGCCTTTTGCATTCAATCACTCCCCTAGTCACTGACTGAAGCCTTTTGCATTCAATCACTCCCCTAGTCACTGACTGAAGCCTTTTGCATTCAATCACTCCCCTAGTCACTGAAGCCTTTTGCATTCAATCACTCCCCTAGTCACTGACTGAAGCCTTTTGCATTCAATCACTCCCCTGGTCACTAACTGAAACCTTTTGCATTCAATCACTCCCCTAGTCACTGACTGAAACCTTTTGCATTCAATCACTCCCCTAGTCACTGACTAAGCCTTACGATCTTTCAACCTTGAAAGCTCTGCAGTTATTCCATGTTCCATCTACTTTAACATTAATAATCTCTGCATTTTTGCACACTGTCTGTTTATGTCTTTGTTATGGATTTTACAATAAAAGGAGGATATTTTTTTTCTAAACAACCTTAACAGATTTGTTGCTGCACTGGGGACTAACCAACTAACTCCATGAAACAAAGTCCTTCTGGAGAAGCTTACAGGTGCTCAGATAGTCAAGAAATTCTCCGAATTCTGTAGAACCCAAAGGTTCATTACCGCATTCAAAAGATCTGGCCACCTGTCTTTATCCTGAGTCAGATCAATCCAGTTCATGCCCCCATCCCACTTCTTGAAGATTTGTTTTAATATTATCCTCCCATATATGCCTTAGGTGTTCCAAGTGGTCTCTTTCCCTCAGGTCTTCCCACCAAAACCCTGTATGCACTTCTCCTGTTCTCCATAAGTGCCACATGTCCCCCTATCTTATTGTTGTTGACTTGATTACCTCAGTCACTATACAGGGTGTCTTGTTTAAGAATCAAACCTGGAATACACAGAATAAAAATCAGAAGACATCGCTTGTTGATGTTTGTTTATTAATATCATCACTAGAGACTCGCAGTGAAGGACTTACAAGGAATGTCTCGTAGGATAATGTTTGACGTTTTTATTAGACAGCAAGCCTGTTAACAATATATGTAGTAAAGCACTGTAATCAGTGTGGACTGTGGCACGCCAATGATGGCCGCCATAGTTAAGTCGCAATGTACACTAACACAATACACGTGTACACACACCGTCCCCAGAAAGGTTTTTTTTTTTGTTTTCGTAGTCTTAAAATTGATACTGATTCAAAGCAGAAAAGTGTTTTTTCCCAAATGTTATATTTGTATATGAAAAATTTTATTTATGCAATTTATAGATCTGTTGTCAAGCATTCTCCTTACCTTCAGGACGAAGGTACCGCGATCTCTCGTTCTGTTCATAATGCGTAGCAATTTGCACACAATAATGTGTAGCGGAAAGGAAGGCTGCAGTGGACAGCAGCTGGAATATGAACAAACGCCTTAATCAAATTTACTAAGTAATCACTATGTATGTATGTATGTATGTATGTAAATATGTACGTCTGTATGTATGTATGTAAGTGTACGTGTATGTATGTATGTATGTATGTATGTATGTATATGTATGTAAGTGTACGTGTATGTATGTATGATTGTATGTATGTACGTATACATACGTGTGTATGTATGTGTATATATATGTATGTGTGTATGCGTATGTGTGTGCATGTATGCATGTATGTATGTATACATACGTGTGTATGTATGTGTGTATATATGTGTGTATGTGTGTGTGCATGTATGCATGTATATGTATGTGTGTGTATGTATGTATGTATGTGTGTATGTAAGTACGAATGTTTGTATGCGTGTTTATATGGATATATGATATGTATATAAACTTTATGTATACGTATAGGTATATATGTCGCCTATATATGTATGTATGCATGTATTGCGTAGTGCCTGAAGATGTCCAGGTTGGCCGAAACGTGTCGTAATGAATAATAAATTCTTAAAAAGATAAAAAGTTTGTTGTGTTATAAGCATTACTTCAGTATAGTTTGAATATTATCACAGCGGGATGTTGGTGTAGATATTAGGTTTCTATTTTGGGTATTATCTTACTTTTTTATGAATTTAAAATTCAAGTTTTAATTAAGATTATAATTATATAGGGTTAGAGATTCATACAATCATTCTAAGTTTATTATTGTTGTTATGGGCTTATTCCTCCAATAAAGTGCCGAAGTGACTCCACAGAAAATTGCTTTCACGGTTTTGCGCTTCAGTACATCCTTCCTACACATCGTGTTCATCCTTGTAAAAGGGGGCCCTATGAACGGCGAGGAACGTCATGTGCAAAATATAATGGAATTCACGAAATAACATTCGTGGAAAGCATAAAGGTCATAAATGTTTGTTCCCAAAAGATTAAGCATTCATAGGAGGCATGCAGAACTTATGAAATTAGTTGTGTAAGTAATTTACGTGAAAATTTAATCACAGTGTTATTACGTACTGTGTTTTGGGATTAACAGTAAATGTCTTACTGTACCCAGAACTTGGATATACTGTTAAGATCTGTTGTGTCCTTTCACGGACTGTAATACAAAACGTGCCTGGACTTCGTAGAACTGCGAGAATAAAATTTCTGAAGTTATTCGTTTTCATATCCAAAGCCAGAAGAAAATGCAATTAACTTCTTTCACCAGAAATTCTTTGTAGAGAAAGATACAGCAGTCGTCGTTTATGGACCGCGGCATATCGTCTGGTGTACTTGTTGTTATTACTATTATCTCAGCATGCAAATGATATTAAACTGGGTGACGAGGTCTGATCACATACACAAACACAGGCACGCATGCACACAAGCAAGCATATATAACAACGACAGTCTGGTAGAGACATATGGGACACACTTGTGACTGTCAATTTTTGGTTTAGTTAAATTACGTCGTCATCATCACGTAGTCTGTCTTACGACAGGTCCGTAGCCTCTTCCAAAGCGAGTTCTCCACAGGGTGCGATCTAGTGCTTCCTCTTCCAAGTTAGATTATCTTCTGTTTTCCTTAAGGTCATTTAGTAGCTTTTTCGTCCCTTTTATCTTTCCTTCAATCACGTGTTTCAGAAGGCAGTTTCTACGCAAGATGTGACCAATCCAGTTAGCCTTTCTTCTTTTTATTGTATGTACGATATTCCTCTCCTCCTTCACTCTGTGTAATACTTCTTCATTTCTCACACGATCAGTCCAAATGATCTTCTCCATTCTTCTCCAGCACCACATTTCAAAACTTTCCAGATACTTCTGATCTACTTTCCGAAGTGTCCACGTTTCAGCACCATACAAAGCTATGCTCCAAATGTAGCACTTTACTGGTTTCTTCCTTAAATTTAAGTCCAGTTTGCTGGTGAAAAGTCTTCTTGTGTTGAATGCTGTTTTTGACATTCTGTCTTAAATGGATGGATTGATTAGCGTCAAGTGGCTAATAGTTGGGAATGACAAACCTGGTAGTCCAAAGGTATTTTCAAAACGAAAATTGTGTTAGCTCAAAATAATTAATTATTAAACCTCCCTCTGTTATCGGCTGGAGCAAGTTGTCTCTCTCTTCTCCAAAACGTCCTAACCTGATCTGGGCCCTCGCAGCTTCCTATTAAACTGTTATCGAGGGGTTTTACCCGATGATAAAGCGGTCGGCAAGTGAAGTTAACCACTCAGCTGAATCTGGTGTCGTGGTTAAGAATGAGTGGAGCTACACGTCTACTCCTACCATACACGTGGACAGGCACAATTATTCCTTTACCTTTAGCTCCCTCTCTTCATCGTAATCACGGGCATATGCAACAGGGTGGCTCAAAATGTAATCCTTCGAACTGTGGGCCGTGTGTGCTTGCTTCGAGCTTCAGCCAGGGCACAAATTATGCTGACCATTTCCTCAGGTCTGGCATCAAACTCTGCAGTACTACCTGAAATTAGGCTACGACCGCTTTGATTCCCATTCCTGCCAGTGTCTTATACATTAATTATCTATATTTCGACACTATATAGACTGAGATATTGAGAGCGTCGTTAAATATAACAGAAATAAGTAAATAAATGCTCAGCATTAAGAAGATTTATTAAGTCCCTGACGTCTCCTCTTACAGTAATTAAAGTTTTTCCTTTTATAGCTTTGACGTCTCTGGCATTTTATGGCATTTGAGTTTATTGGTAGAGCAGATTTGTGATTTGGTTAACCCTTTCCAGCAAAATGGTTGGTATATATACACTACCGCCTGCTTTAACGGGCTGGAGAATCTGGGGTTCGGGTACCGGCAGAGGCAAGGCATTTTTTAGCTTATGTAATTTATACTCTAAAAAGTGTCCCTGATGATGATCCTAGGAAGGGATCGAAACATGTTGGACTGGTTTACAGGGATTATAATATATAATATCTAAAAAATAATAATAAGAGTTCATTTTTTGGTTCAGTATTTTATTGTTAAATTTGTTTTCTTCTCTGAAACGTCGAGACTTACGCTTGGCCTCACCCAGTCCTCTGTGCAGCAGGTAAGGGGGAGTTTGCCTCACGGAGCAAATCGGCTGGGGCATTAGGCTGACCTCCCACCTCCATCTAGTGTCGAGATTAATAATCAGTGAAGCTGTAACTCCTCTCCCCTGTGTGCATTCATGGCTTGGATATGAACAAATATACCTTTGCCTTTACATCTGCACTTTGCCGCTCAGCGTATTTATGCAAACACAGATAATATCGGTATGTGATTTAACCAGTCTGACATTTGTGAAGGAGACATTCGGTGTACACTTTGAGGTGGAAACTGTAGCTTTAAATACTTGTTACATTAAATCTGTTCTTCAAAGTGTTTCTGTGTGGTTGGGTTAACATAAGAGACCACAGCTCCGGACTTATACGACCGGTCTTTATACAATGCAGAAAGAATGAGATCTGTTTAATATTGTTAAGCAGAATATTTAGCCGATCCCAGTGGCCGTGCGGTCTAAGGCGTGGGTCTACGGCCGCTCGCTTACTAGGATTGTGGGTTCGAATCCCACCGGGGGCATGGATGTCTGTCTGTTGTGAGTGTTGTGTGTTGTCAGGTAGAGGTCTCTGCGACGAGCTGGTCCCTCGTCCAGAGGAGTCCTACCGAGTGTGGTGTGTCTAAAGTGTGTGACCATGAAACATCGACGAAACGAGGAGGCCCAGGCACATATAGGGCTGTCGAGCCATAAAAAAAAGCAGAATATTTGGCCTTGTGACAGATGAAGTAACGAATTAAAATCCAGCTGTGTCCTTCTCTTTTCTTCAACAATTATTATTATTATTATTACTATTATTATTATCAATTGGATGTCTTCATAAGGCAAATTATCACACTTAGTCAGATGTTATATTATTGTACTACATTATTACAAAGTGTTCTTATTAATTATTTAAGTATTCTTTTATTTGTTTATTTTTTTTTGGTTGTGTTTGTTTCATTTGTGTCCTGTTCATTGTCCGTCGTTATTTGTGTTTGTATGTTGTGCTGTTTGTGTAATTGGCCGTCTGGCTGTTGACTCGGCACATTAATAAACTAGAATTAAAATTGAAATTGAAATGAAGTTGTTGATTTGGGTGGGATATGTAACAAAAAATAAAAGCATTTAGACTTTCGCTCGGAAAACCTGAAATAATGAGACAATGGAATTTGAAGTGGGTTATGAAAGTGTGCGGTTGTTTCAACTGACTCAGGGCACTTTCGGGTGGAACACAGTGACATATCCTCAGATTTCAACGAAGCAGTTTCTTGAACAGATAATTAATTAGCAACGCTTTCATAAAAACCGTGTGACATGAGATTGACATAGTTTAATTAACAAAAGCAAACCCCCTCCCTCGCTCTTTAATATTCAGCCTCCGATCATCAACAGATGTTAGTTTATGAAGCCGCGCCATTTATTCAGGTTTCGACTTGTATGTCCCGTCCACGTATATCACGATAACACTTGACAGCCGATACAATTTTTCCTGTTGCCCAACTTTTTCGTTTGTACCGGTTTTCTCGTTAAATCGTTTTCCTTAGAGACCTTTTCTACAAGCCCTACTAATTTTGTTTTTTCCATCTCTGCATTATATGCCCATTTTAATGACGTAGCCCCCATACAGTGGCTATTCCGAGAATATTTATGTTAATTAAGCAGCCATTTTATTACATAGACGGTGGTTATTTCAGATATTCTTCTGGTTTTCTTATTTTTAGAAGGAAAGTGGCTTCTGTGATTATTTTTATATAGAGAACAGTATCGTCAGTTTTCTTTTTTTTTATGGCTCACAGCCCTATATTGGCCTGGGCCTCCTCTTTTCGTTGATGTTTCACGATCACACTCAGACACACCACAGTCGGTAGGACTCCTCTGGACGAGTGACCAGCTCGTCGCAGAGACCTCTACCTGACAACACACAACACTCACAAGAGACAGACATCCATGCCTCCGGTGGGATTCGAACCCACAATCCTAGTAAGCGAGCGGCCGAAGACCCACGCCTTAGACCGCACGGCCACTGGGATCGGCAGTATCGTCAGTTGCAAGGATTATATCTGCTGCTCTGTCCAAATTCCAGTAACATATTATCTTTTACACTGTTAAATGGTGAAGTGTTAAGTTCTAACAGAGGAAAAAAATCCATGTGTCCAGTTTCACGAGCTGTGTGGTTTTCCTCAGTAACTCCAAAAGAATCGTTACCGCCTCCTTTCACATCCTTTTCTTCTCGAATTTCGTGATTTCAATCGTTATCCAATCTGCAGTTGAATAGTAATAATAATTACATATCGTGGGTCAATAATCTATAAACAGTCATTTTGTTTAGCCCAGCCTCTTATTACGTTGTCCCTGTGGATCACAGTTAACCCCTTAAAGCAGGGTTGCATATATTTTCCCCAAATTTAGGAAGCACCTCAAAATTGTAGGTGCGAGACAGGCGACACGAAGCAAGTCCCATACTCAGTACCCACAAATATTAGGCGACACAGTCAAAAGTCTTATTCGTCAAGGCGGGCTGGTGCACTTGATTTGTACAACCCTGCCTTAAAAAGTATATTTCCTGAATTATGTTTTGTCCTTTTGTGTTGAGGGCACTACCTGTCCTACTGAATTTTTGAAAGTAATTGAAATTTATTTAATAAGCTTTAGAAATAAGTAGACATAATATATTTTTGTCTTCTCGTGTCTGGGTAAGACTACGTTTCTTTGGCAGTGCAGCCTCGAACGAGCTCCTAAATACACGATTTGAAAGCTGAATAACAGAACATTTTTTAAAATCCTGGTCTTATATCTCGATGAGAATAATTAACTAAAACAAATTTCCATTTATTTTGATAATCTATAGGCTTTCTCGTGTATAAAGAGTGGATAGTTTGTAACTGACGTACCATCGGCACGGTGTTGTGTTTAATTAACCTCGGAACAATGACTACTGCGTCTAAAGGCGAACAGCTGTCAGGTTGTGATGATGTACGATCTGGCCTATTTCAGCGCAGTGTAGTCCATCACTTGTCCATTATTTACTGAGAAATAGCAAATTTTTCCTTCCAGAGTATTAAGCAAAATCAATATGTATATAGTGAAGCAATATGTATATAGTGAAGCAATATGTATATAGTGAAGCAATATGTATATAGTGAAGCAGTATGTATATAGTGAAGCAATATGTATATAGTGAAGCAGTATGTATATAGTGAAGCAGTATGTATATAGTGAAGCAATATGTATATAGTGAAGCAATATGTATATAGTGAAGCAATATGTATATAGTGAAGCAATATGTATATAGTGAAGCAATATGTATATAGTGAAGCAGTATGTATATAGTGAAGCAGTATGTATATAGTGAAGCAGTATGTATATAGTGAAGCAGTATGTATATAGTGAAGCAATATGTATATAGTGAAGCAATATGTATATAGTGAAGCAATATGTATATAGTGAAGCAGTATGTATATAGTGAAGCAGTATGTATATAGTGAAGCAATATGTATATAGTGAAGCAATATGTATATAGTGAAGCAATATGTATGTAGTGAAGCAATATGTATATAGTGAAGCAATATGTATATAGTGAAGCAATATGTAGGTGTTTACCACAGGAATTGTGTTTTAGAATTTGAGGGTTATGTCCTTGACAAACACAGGTGAGCGACGATTTAAATTTTGTGTGATGTACGCGGTGTTTTGGGTAAATTGTTTCGGACGTTTCGAAGGATAGTAGTGTGTTCATGTTCAGGATAAAGCAGACCTGTGTTATTTACCACTTCCCTAAGTTTGGGATTATGTGAAGATAAATCCGATCCATTACCTTTTGGTCAGCCAGAAAGATCTTACTTTACGAGAGAAAACCGGACTGAGGGTTGAAAAGTAGGTGACTAATCCCGCAGGTATGGCACCGCCAACACTTCTCCATTATGCTTGGCACGTCCCTGAAATCGATTCTAGGCATCATTCCACAGATGGTCAAGGTTCATTGCCGTATTCACAAAAGCTGTTTTACCCGGTCTTGCGACACTTGGATCTCATTTCGTCTTTCTTGATTCGCTTACCTTAATACCATTAGGAAAATAAATTATTATGAATATCTCAACCCTTTACTGCCGGCTTCGGTGCACTGTACGGACCGTTAGTTCCTCACATTCTGCCCGTCCTCCGTGCACCGTACGTTCGTGAAAGCTTTTACGACTAATATAATCTTAAAACACTGCCGTCCTGGACAGGAGTTGCGGTTCAACTTTCAGCGTCATCGAAGTGTTAATTGTGGAATTGTGTCTACATTCCTGTTACGCCTGTCTCTTACGCCCTAATGTTTTCCTGAGCATCATTTCCAAAATACACGTAATAAGTGTAATGTTCTACAGAAACAAAAAAGTCATTAAATATTTGAAATGTAAAAAACAATATGAAAGTACTTTTCAGTCACATTATTCCCTGATATACCATGCAGAATTGGTTTGTTTGCCGTTACCAGGCTTTGCCCGCTTGTTCTTTTGACAAGAGTGCTATAACGATGGAGATTATGGAACACGTGTGAAATATTATTAAAAGGGAAGCACAGAGACCCGTACATTGCCATTCTTATACGGCAAATGTCACATGAACTGGCCCGGGATAGAACACGGACCTCCGCAGTAAGATATCGTAAACTGACCGCCTGAACCTGGGATAGAACACGGACATTTTGAAACACGACGTTCATCTAAATTATACTTAACGAGTCAGTTCGTACCTCACAGTAAACTGTCTTAGCCTGTGTTCTAAGACCTACACGAAAATGTTGTTTAGAACAACCGTTCTTTGCTGTGAGCGTCATGTGAAACACGTAAGTTACATTTGGCACGCAAAATGCAGAATTATTTTTAATGCTAAGACGTGTTACAATATAGTAAGCACTGTGTTGTTAAAGGGCTAGTACTTTTCCTAGTGCTCAGTGTTGTAACAGTCATCTGTGTGTCTATAACAAGACCTGTGCTGATACAAGCTGGCTGATCGTTCTACTTACGAGGCAGATAACAGCTATCACTATCGTTCCTTCCTTGAGGGAGCAACCACAGCAGCACTGCCTCAGTCTCACCGTCATCTCGTGCCTCACATCATGTCGCTGTCATGAGTTGTTACCCTGCGACAGAAAGTTCCCCCCACTCGTGAGGCTTAGTCGCTGTTAAGCCTTCAGATACTACAATCAGTCTATGGCATATAAATTTGCATATGTTTAGATTCAGTTCGTACCCCGCAGGGAACACAACCTGTCTCCATTAGAAAGATAAATGGTTAATGCTGTTCAAGGGGAAACAGTCTTCGTTTATTTTCAGAATCATACGAAACATAAATGCCGTGTGGTGAAATTGCAGATTTCTGAGAATGAAACGTGGTGGTAATTACCGTAACCACTGAATATTAAAGGACTAAATTTATGAGTCACTTCAGTAAAACTGAATTTCTATTTAGTAGAGGAAAACAGTATTGTAAAGAAATATAACTGATAAGGTTTTCTCTTGTGCTAAAGAATACATTTTGCGAAAAATTGTGTGAATTTGCGTGGTTAGTAAATACGTGAATATTGAAAAGTAAAGATGTAATTCAAATGTGGAAAATTAAAAGCAGAATTTTTTAAATGTGACTTTACCCAAGTTATTATACCGATTACGCTATCCCAGTCTACAAGAAGGAGGATGCCAATCAAAGCCGCGAACACTTGATGAACTGTAACAACAAATTCCAGACACTTTGTCACCGCTTCTCTTGTCTTCTTAGGGAATAGTGTTGCGTGTGCAAGTGCTGGTGTGTGTATTGAAATATGGCACTAAGTGGAAGTGCGTGGATTTAAAGTGATACAAGAGGTGTAGCAATACACTATTTCTTTCAGGAGATACAGACACTTAACTTTATGTAGTTACTTTACCACCACACTGTGTACCGAGAATTTAATCACAAATAACACTGTGTTAAATATTACACGAAGATGCTCTAAAGAAATATCCCACGCAGTAGGGCCATTCCAGGATCAACAAGTCGAAGATGTGTTATTACACAACACAAGTTTTGTTTTGACAGTGTTTTTCTAAGCTCTGAAGTGTTGTGGTTGCCTTCAGTCTGTGTCGTCTTGTGCACTACGTGCTGAAACTGTGTCACGCGTACTGATAGCGTGGGGAAACTGCCTGTCTACGTGACAGTGCTTGGACAGTGTGACACATAAAATATGCCACATTGCCGTTATGTTAATTCGCACTGGAAAGAGTTGGAAATGAAGATATCAGTGGCGAAGAAACTAGCAAATCGTGCTTGTCTCCTCCAGTTTTAACTCAGGCAACTGGTCAGTACATTGTATCGTAACTCCAGATTTTTTAAACTAAATTTCGTTATGTCATGACTTCCGTTGCGACTGAGTTTGGTGCTTGATATTATTACATGTAATTAAGTTATATTTTAAACCTTTTTTATGGAAAATCTGCATATAGTAGTCGATATTTGTCCACTAATTATACCACGTAGTTTTAAATTCAAAGAATGCTTATTTAACGACTCTTTACCAGCTCCCTCGACTACGTAAATCAAATTGCGTGATAAGTGGGAGTGATAAATTTAGAAGAACGGACCTCGCAATTTGGAAATTCTTAAAAAGATTAATAATTTTATTATAAAATTGATTTGCATAATTTTGTTCAGTACTGTAGTGAAGAAGCATTCTGATGATAAAGGTAAATGTACATACTGTAGTCTTTGAAAATGTACATTCTGAGTTTTAAAATTATTTATTGAATAAAGTAGATTAAAGAATGATATTCAAAGGTACCGTAAAACTCATTTCTTCTTATTAAATACTTTTTAATTAACAATAAATGTTGAAGTAATAAATCGATTTAAATTGAATGTATATTAGCTTCACCATACGAAAGTGTGTTGGCAACACTGAGACAATAACGATACTCACCAACACGAAGCTTGATAACATAAATGGCACCATTAAGTCAGCCCGAATGCCTTCAACCTTATCTAGTCCTCCTTGCCTTCAAGGCCGAGGACTAAGTGGCCAGTGCCTCTCATGGGGAGTAAACTGGCTTAGCTGCTACTTGCGCTTTAAATTACTGTTTACTGTGTAACAAATTAATTCGAAATTATTCGTTAGATATATTAGATGGCCTAATATTTTTTGTTTTGTGTGAGTCAGTATAAAATTTAATTACACAGCAAAAATATTAAACAAACAAATCTTCATTTGTTTTCAATGAGACGAACGACAGGCTCAGAAAACGTTTCGACAAACAAACAAATAAACAAACAATACAGTTCTGAGATTAATTGTATAATCTTACTTAGCTTGGCCTCTCTTATGACAGAGCTATATAATGTTCACGCGTGTATCCACGGTTTCTTTCATTTGCCCTTTCTTAATTCGTGAGAATTATCACGTTGGTATCACTTACGTCCAAATTCTGGCGTCACGCGCATGACAATCTCTATCGTAACCCTGGAAAAATGGGGTTAAGATGTCACAAACACAACATGCTCTTTCGTAAGCATGAGAACCACGTGAACAAGGAAAGGGAGTGTGACTCGATTACAAACGAAGGGAATTAAACGTGCATGCAGGGAAATTCTTGAATTGTGTGGAAAATCACCGTCAGTGTTATCGAGAGTACACCCCCATTTTCTTAAGCAAAATTCAGCGGCCATTTCTCACCCAAGTCTCCTGACTACTGCTAGATGGCTCTGGCAGTCATATCAGGATGAGTAGAACTTGTGCAGTCAGTGGACTGGTCACTCACTACAGAATGCACACCTCCAGACCACGAAACCTCTGAAAGGAGGCCCTATGCTCCGCAAGGAGCGACAGGAGGAAAACTAACTAACTAAAACACCCATTGTGACATATGCCTGGCTGTCATTTTGAAGCAAGTAAAGTGGTGTTAAAAGAGACTATCGAATAAATATTGCCCCTATTTTGTAATAAGGGGACAACCCACAAAATATCAATTTTACAGGAGAAGCATGAAGGTGGCTACGCTTTACATAAGACAAATGCTTTGAGAGGTAGGAGTTGTCAACTCTTGGCTTATCATAGAAGACCATTAGTTAAATGATTCGCTACACACAACTAAAATTATCTCAAAGTGGCAGTTAGCCCCTTTTTACAAAACAGGGGCGATATGGTAGAAGACTTTGTAAGGTACCATAAAGCGATGATCATTACAATTACTTGCTTCTAGTGACTAGAATTCAGTGTCGAATTTTGAGCGCGTCACCAGATAAGAGAGTTGGTGTGTGGATCGAGGTACCATACGGTGAAACAATTCACTGTTTATAAAACACCGACGAAATGCACTTCACTTTACCACTTTATTATATTTCAATGGACCCCTACATATGTTTCGGTTTATGAAAAAAACCATCATCAGGGGGTTTCAAAACTACATACATTTACATCCACTGGTATTTCTGTCCTTATTGTTGTGCAATATCTTAGTGTTCAATTGCCATTCACTTGTAACATCAGTTTAAAATCAGAGTTGTTTAGAAACGTATATAGACGCACCAAGTATAAAATTGTTGAGAATTCGTTAAAATTCGTGTCGAGAAGGTAAAATGTAAAATGGTAAAATGTTGCAGTACGGATCGCTGTGTTACATCTGGCTATTATTTGTTCTTGGTTTTGTATGTCCTAGATATAGACATAGACATAGACATAGACATAAACAGCCCGACAGCACACACCACAACATGAAACAGACAACAGCAGGACGTACAAAACCAACAACAAATAATAACCAGATGTAACACAGCGATCCGTACTGCAACATTTTACCATTTTACATTTTACCTTCTCGACACGAATTTTAACGAATTCTCAACAATTTTATACTTGGTGCGTCTATATACGTTTTTAAACAACTGTGATTTTAAACTGATTTTACAAGTGAATGGCAATTGAACACTAAGATATTGCATAACAATAAGGACAGAAATACCAGTGGATGTAAATGTATGTAGTTTTGAAACCCCCTGATGATGGTTTTTGCATAAACCGAAACATATGTACGTGTCTATTGAAATATAATAAAGTGGTAAAGTGAAGTGCATTTCGTCGGTGTTTTACAGACAGTGAACTGTGACATATGCACGGTGAGACTAATACAAAATACGGTGAAACAGTTACGTAGCGACCGACATCGTTAATTCAGAGCAGTGTGATTGTCTTAAGTATGTTACTTGTTATCGGTGCCTGTGACGTAATCGGCATTGCGTCTTCACTTACAAGCAAATGAAATTTCGAACCTAATTTACTTCAGGTTTATTTCGCATGCTGATTAACTCATTATTCTGTTGTCTACGAGAACTTTATCCTTGTCGCTAGAAAACACAGTGTTAATGCTCAGGAGATAACTTGGACTTAAAATGGAATTAACAATGAAATGTAGACAATTGCTAAGTGATGCGCTTAGTAATGTGTAGGCGTATTTGTTATTAGGATGCCGATCTCAGTGGCCGCGCGGTCTAAGGCGTGGGTCTGCAGCCGCTTACTTGCTGGGATTGTGGGTTCGAATCCTGCCGGGGGCATGAATGTCTGTCTGTTGTGAGTGTTGTGTGTTGTCAGGTAGAGGTCTCTGCGACGGGCTGGTCCCTCGTCCAGAGGAGTCCTACCTTGTGTGGTGTGTCTGAGTGTGATCGTGAAGCCTCGATAATGAGGAGGCCTTGGCCCACTAGGGGCTGTTGAGCCATTGGAAAAAAAATCGTTATTAGGTGAAGATTGTTGCGTTTATGAATTCAAGCATATCAGTTATAAACTTAAAGTAAAAATGCTTCATCAAATGGACTGTAAGTTCCTACATGTATATGAACACCGTGGTAATAAGTAATGAAAAATGTAATAAAATATGAACATATTCAAACTTGTGATTTATTTAAAATGTCTAGTTAAAATAACTTCAGTTTGATCCACTGTTATGTAAAAGGGGTTCAGTTGGGTCCATTTGTATGTAAACATGGCTTTAATTGGGTCCATTTGTATGTAAACATGGCTTTAATTGGGTCCATTTTTATGTAAACATGGCTTTAATTGGGTCCATTTTTATGTAAACATGGCTTTAATTGGGTCCATTTGTATGTAAACATGGCTTTAATTGGGTCCATTTTTATGTAAACATGGCTTTAATTGGGTCCATTTTTATGTAAACATGGCTTTAATTGGGTCCATTTGTATGTAAACATGGCTTTAATTGGGTCCATTTTTATGTAAACATGGCTTTAATTGGGTCCATTGCCTACGCAGGCTGTCTACGATTTTAATTATCAGTTTTTAACCCCACAATTTACCGAGTCCAGTCCAGTCCAGTCTCATTCTCAGTCCAAATCATTCTCCAATTGTCAGTCAGTCTGTCGCTCTTGTCCTCGAGGCCCCACCTGGGTCCATGAGCAGACCTTGTTACGTAGTGAGTGTAGCCGTCGCGGTCATAGACGCTTTGGGGCGTCCCATGTGGTGACAGCACCTCTCTGTCCTGTGTCCAGTGTATTTGTGTACTTACGTACATTGTCAGAGGACTGGGCACATGACAAACTGTTTACAACTTTACATATGCACTGTACACACAAGGCTAATGTCAGTCCACGTTTCATACAGCTGATAGTGTCTTACCTAATTCAGCTCATGATACAAATAACAGCAGCTTAGGTTGTTGAAATGCCACAAGCGTGAACACCGCGTGGAAATTAAAGTGAAGCTCAACAGGATTTAAATTTAATTTCCTACTTCGCAGGGAACAGTGTTTGTATTTATTGTAAAGACAAGTCGCTCGGCACTGTATAGGGAAATTATGGCCTTCTGTTGTAGGAATGGTACGAAACACGTGCGTACGTTGTGTGGAAAAGGTGCGGCATTTCTAAATATTACCGCAAGTGGTGCATTCTCATATAGTTACCACTGGGCTTTATATGATCAACTTGTTTTTGAAGTGAGTATTATTTTGCCTCGTGACAAGGTGGTATATTTTTCCCTCATATTTATCAATTTAAGGGAATTCGTATTTTTCTTGTCCCTATTTCTTTCTTGTTTCGTCTTTTGTGCTTGTTCATTCTCTTCTTCTTCATTCTTTCTGTTTTTTTATCATTCTACCTTTCTTCTATGCTTGTTTAATTTCTTAATTCTGTCTTTCTATTTTTTCTGTTCTTCCTTTCATTGAAGTAAGAAAAGCCGTCATATTAGCGGAAGGGACTTCGTAATTAATTCTGAGCTGTTATGTAACTTCCGTTCCTTATATTTCCTTAAGTAAGCCACGAAATGTTACTCTTTATTATTACTATTGTTGTGTTCTAGAAGAATAGATGCACAGCACTTGGGCGTCCGTAAGGAGCGCTCCCTGAGGAGCAAGTTTAATTATTCCGGAAGTCTGTCTTCCAGACATTCTCCTCTGGATCTGTCACTCACATTTAGCATTCTTCTTATTCTTCTTCTCCTCCTCCTTCTTAAGCTTGACTCCTGCTGACGTGACTCCCTTTTCTCTGCCTTCGAAAGAACAGGTGCCAGTAGTGAAAACACAAATTTGTACTGTAATTAATTATTTTTACCAAACAAATGTTAGTAGTGTGATCACAAATAAAGGATAAGACGGACAGGATGTCGAGCATGAGTGGAGAGAATAAGACATGTCTTTAAATTTTGATTGGGAAACATGTAATGGAAATGATAACTGGGCGTAGGGGAGAGGATAATATTAAAAGGGATATTACTGAATTTTGGTGTAATTACCTGAGGGTAGAGAGGAGGTAAAGGTTTTTTAAAACTGTTATTGAAAAGAGGTCCCATAAAAGGCCGGAATGTTTAAGTACCTGAGCGAATGTAAATTATTCAAGAAGGACTCTTAAACTTTTATGTCAGTCGTTTTGCTAGGGCCATGTTCTCTCAAGTGAAGAACATATAGAACGACAAAATATTGATAATACTTAAACTTTAATGAATATTTTTGCTTCGTGTATTAATAACAACAAAACAAAACCGGCCGTCTTAGCACTGGATTCGTTAAAGACAAAACGCTCACATTTGAATCCTGAATGCACAATCCGCTGTCACAAATTTTAAAAGTCAGTGGTAAAAAAGTACATATATAAAGCAACTGCACGGAACGTGTGTAATATCAAGTATTTAAAAGTCAGTATTTGGCCTGCCACACCCTGTACACACAGTTAAGTTTTTCTTAAGAAACACGATACATTAAACTGTGTTAGAGGGTTAAACCTATTGTTCACACTTGGATAAGCATACCATACGTTAACGTGTTAATTCTTTGTCTATGGCTCGACAGCCCTATATGGGCCTGGGACTCCTCGTTTCGTCGAGGTTTCATGATCACACACATTTGAGACACACCACAGTCGGTAGGACTCCTCTGGACGAGGGACCAGCTCGTCGCAGAGACCTCTACCTGACAACACACAACGCTCACAAGAGACAGACATCCATGCCCTAGGCGGGATTCGAACCCACGATCCTAGTAAGCGAGCGGCCGAAGACCCACGCCTTAGACCGCACGGCCACTAACGTGTTAATTATAACGTCAAATTACGAGTAAAACTTCAGTACTAACGCCTGTAAGGAATGGTGATCCTCGTTGTCATTGAGACCTCACATCTGGCGTAAAAGAATATTATTCAAAATGTCATATTTTGTTTATATCGTGATTCTGTTAAAATGTCACATGTGACTGCGACAATGGCAGGAAGATCGGTGCATGTTAAACTGGTTGATCACAACTCCGGATACAACGGCGAAGTATGCAACCACGTCACATCTATCTCGGTGTTCCTGTCGTGTACAATCAGAAGGAACACAGGCAGAATAATTTTCATGTGTAAGGATGCTTACAAATAATGCCTGAATAGGCAGTTTACTGTATCCGTAATGGGACTGATACATTGTCCCGAAACGTCGGTAACGGATTACCTTTCGACGCTGCGTAATACCCCAGAAGAGCGCAGATCTCAGTATACTGTAAGTTAAAGACTAATACGTAGAGAAAAAATAGGCCTAAAATATTCTGTAGATTTTGAGGTGTGTTTTGATAACTTTAATATATTGTGTTATAGAGAGTAATTAACTGAAATTCAGATTTTAACAGAGGCAATTACTGCGTACGTTGCTAAGTAATAGGAATTAAAATATGTGCTTCTACTACATAGCATCGTGTGTTGTAAATTATTGTAATTATCAGTAATATAACACAGTGCTAATATCTCTTATGCACACGTGTTTTTCTGATCTTCGTCATTTAATAGCCAAAACATGGTTAAGAGAGTAAATAAGCGAATGAATGAATAAATAAATAAAAGAAGTGAATAAGGTATAGAGACTTCGAGTGTACAATGGTGTTATATTATTGAATTATTCTGAATACAAATGTGTACAGTAATGGATTAATCATTTTAAAACTGGAAATCATTTTAAAATTGAAAACGATTTTGAAGAAAGCGAATGTGGCTTAATTGGAGGTATTAAATCGGAATTTGTCTTCGGATGAAAGGGGGGGGGGGGGGCTTCTCTGAGGAAAATCGCTTAAAACCTCAGGCATGGCTGTGTTGAGGCCAGTATTAGAATCGGACACCTGTCGAATTCAAGTATAGAGCCTTACCGCTAGATTAATCTGCTCGGCGCATTAGTATTGAAAAACACATTCTTCAGATTCTGGGATTTAATATATAATTTAAGTTTTTATTTTGCTAGGAGACACAGCTACAAGACAAGGGTTGTGTGCGACTGCGCAACGTAAGTTGCTGTACATTTGGAACGGACTCTGAAATTAATAGAAATATAATAATGATAATAATTAAATATTTAATTTCATTTAATGTATTTGGTGGCTTTCTTTGCATTGTGCGGGCATAACGGCGGTTTCTAGCGCTACACTCGTTTACATGTATCCCACCATCACTAATTCTAATCCCTTACTGCACTTCTCCTCTTCCTCTTCCTCATCCTCTTCCTCCTCATCTTCCTCTTCCTCCTCATCCTCCTCGTCTTCCTCCTCCTTCTCATCCTCCTCCTTCTCATCCTCCTCCTTCTCATCCTCCTCCTTCTCATCCTCCTCCTTCTCATCCTCCTCCTTCTCATCCTCCCCCAACCACGACCACCATCTTTCTGTTTTCTCATGTCTGTTAAGGCATAAATTCATGCAGATGGCGATAGTGTTGTTCGTCACGGCCACTGCTAGAAGTTCACCTGTCCACCACTAGATGGTACGGTGGTACCTAATGCAGCACATGGCACCAGACAAATCAATATCATTGTGGCAAAAAATGCGCATCGTTAGTGACTGTCTGGTGAAAGTGGGTTGCCACGTGATTTAAATCAGCTTTGCCGGCTGACGGATGACCCAATAGGCTGTGCAAGGAAAGGGAACACTTTACAGTTTGGTGCAAATGTATGCAAGGGTGTGTCATTTAGCAGTGATGACTATCATATCTAAAATGACTCTCCGATAGCAAAACTCAAGATTCAACGCCGTTTGTAACAAAGAACGCCACTGTAGTTTCCCGTGAAGTAGTTTCACCCGTCTCCGACCCTCACAATTTGTTTTTCTGCGAACATTTCTAGTTTCTCACATCCTACCTACGTATCCACTTCATTCCACATTCGTGGATTACAATCTCCTACTACGATACTCTGTGACCTGCGTGACTGACTAAGATCTTCATAATGTCGTCAGGCGGCCGCTTTGTGGTCTCTGTCAAAATTTATTTTCCGCCTCACTACGATCAATAGCGCTTCGTTGACAGCGCTTGTTTGGACCAACCTACCTCTGCGAAGAAGCCTTCTCCCAGATGAAGATAATTAAATCAAGATACCGAAGACGTCTGACCGACGAACATTTAAATACTGCCTTCACTTGTGCCTAAGTAATTATGAACCCTTTCAGTAAGTTATCGCAAGATATGCAGTGTCAGGCATCAACTTCGCAATAGGAAGGTTAAAGGAAAACACCTTTAACTATAGTAACTAGTTTTCCTTTGAAAAGATCAATTTTTAATAAAGGAAACATTGTACTGTTACATGTTGTATGTTATTGTGCTATTTTACATTTGTTTACCTATTCGATGTAATATTAATACACTGTGTACTACGGTAGATCGCGAAGGATTTTCTGTCGTTACAGCAGATCACACGCCGATGCCAGTGGCCGCGCGGTCTAAGGCGTGGGTCTGCGGCCGCTCGCTTACTAGGATCGTGGGTTCGAATCCCACCGGGAGCATGGATGTCTGTCTCTTGTGAGTGTTGTGTGTTGTCAGGTAGAGGTCTCTGTGACGGGCTGATCACTCGTCTAGAGGAGTCCTACCGAATGTGGTGTGTCTAAAGTGTGTGATCGTGAAGCCTCGAAAAATGAGGCGGCCTAGGCCCCCAAGGGGCTGTCGAGCCATTGGAGAGAGAGAGAGAGAGAGAGAGAGAGAGAGAGAGGGAGAGAGAGACAGCAGATCACACAGTCCAAACGTCTGGCCACCTATGATGCAGGCCATACACTTTGATAGCCAAAAATGAGAAGACAAGCAATGCATCCGATATAATTTACGTGTTCCAAAGTGATGAGTCGTGCTACAAGCAGCTTCCTAGGCTTGGGTTGGCTATCCTCTGTGTGTGTGTGTGTGGCTGCACGGGCATTCGGTCCACTGCGTACTTTATACCGAGACGATTTCACACATCGCGCCTCCAGTTCTGTCGCCAGCACCACACGAAAATCAATACGATGTTTCACTTCTGTTAACAACGAACAAGCCTCGTTAACGAAGTAACTTAACTGCAACAGAGTCTTTGTTGAAAAGCTAACAGTTGCTCACATGGTCAGTCTCCTCGAATTTGATGGGACCAGAATATTTATTACCGTGTTTGTTTGCAGTAGCCAACAGCTGGTCCCCATCCTGAGCCAGATGAGTATAATTCACAGTCATCTGTCATATTTATTTTATTTATTTTTTTTCCAATGTCTCGACAGCCCCTTGGGGGCCTAGGCCGCCTCATTTTTCGAGGCTTCACGATCACACTTTAGACACACCACACTCGGTAGGACTCCTCTGGACGAGTGATCAGCCCGTCGCAGAGACCTCTACCTGACAACACACAACACTCACAATAGACAGACATCCATGTCCTAGGCGGGATTCGAAACCACGATCCTAGTAAGTGAGCGGCCGCAGACCCACGCCTTAGACCGCACGGCCACTGGGATCGGCCATATTTATTTCACACCTATTTTAATGCTACTTCCCGTGTACTCCCAGCTCGCCCAGTCTGTCTCTTTGCTTCACGTTTCCCCATCAAACCCCTACGTGCACCTTTCTTCTCTCCCATGCTTGCCACACGAACCACCTGTTATGTCGTCCCTGATCTTATCACCCTACTAATATCTTTTGAAGGATAGAAATTATGAAACCTCTCATTGTGAAATGTTCCTTAGTTTCATTGTACTTCCTCTTAACATGCCTTTATTACTTCACATATACCTCACATGCAGCAGGCCTGATGCGAAGTGTAATTCAAATGAATCGTAACGTTTTATTGATAAACAAATTAATCTTAAAAGGAGGTGCGCAAATCCCGGGTACTAGGTCGCCCGAGAGATTAAGTTTTTACGATGGCGCCTAATATTTTTGGGCCTTCAATATGGAATTTGTCAACCTTCTGGCGCCTAGAATTTTGATGTGACTCGTAAATTTTTGGAAAATTCGAAAACACCTTCTCTAAATGAATCTGTTCTGAAATATTAGTTTTCAAAATCGGACGCTAGAGTCTGTATCATTCTTGAAGTACAGTGGACCCTCGAACATCGAGCGGTTTGATGTTCGAACAACTTGAAACTCGAACAAAAAATTCGAGGAAAATCCGGTTTTGAAATTCGAACAAAAACTCGAAAGTCGAACAAAGAATCACGTGGTCGTCACGTGGTCGCCTTCTATCTCTGCTTGGTCCAGATGAAAGAAGGGTAATTCACCTTCCAGTGAACAGTAATATCCCTCCTACTATTATTATTGATTGATTATTATACAATATTTTTTATGTATGTACTATTATAAATAAAAATTTTCAATTATTGAAATGAAATATACTTGTTTTATCATTATTTACCAATATGATATTCTGAAATAGGCACTTAAAATGTTTTATATTGGGTAAATTTTGGGGGTCTGGAACGGATTAATTCAATTTACATTATTTCTTATGGGGAAATTTAACTCGAAAGTCGAACAACTTGAAAGTCGAACCGTCTCCTGGAATGGATTGTGTTCGAAGTTCGAGGTTCCACTGTACTTGTATAACAACTATAGACTAATGCTTTAGGGCTAATGACCTATATATCTGACGCTGTGTATTGATTCTCTGTCCGTTACTTCTTAAAAGTTGGTTCAGTGTGTTTAACTTTGCTGTCTGTCGGGTTTTATTAAATCTGTGTTCTGAACACGAAATGTTTGATAAATTTAGTGGCTGTGACCTGAGAGAAGAAGTTTGTCTAGACTGAGCAAGCCGGAGCCGTTCAAGCAGCTTCCTGACGCTACTTAGATCTCTGGTTTGCTCTGCCTCCTTCTCCTACCCATCACTCCGGCATCTCAACAGGGAAGTCAAAGTTTGTGGCGGCGAGAGGGAGATCGTAGCTTCCTTCAGTATCTTTGTGTGTTTCAGACACCCTTTATTTGTATTCTAGCGGCTAGTACTAAAGTTTCGTATTTTGTGTTTTATTTAAAGACGCTTTCAGTCGCTGAGATTCATAGCGTCGGTGGTAGATCAATGAATATTCCTGTAACAATGGTGTAATGATATAGGGGAAATCGAAATACTCAGAGAGAAACCTGTCCCATTGCCACTTTGTCCACCACAAATCCCACATGGACTGGCGTAGGATAGAGTCCGAGTCTCCGCGGTGAGAGGCCGGACTCGCCGCCTGAGCCATGGCACGTCCATTAGTTCGTGTTCGGAAGGCGCCGGGTTTGATTCTCGACCGGAAGACCAGTTATCTTCTTTGATGTATTTCTTGCATTTCCTCAATCTCCCCACGCAATTGCCGCGATGGTAGGTCAAATAAGGACTGTTACGTTTACAGCCTTGCGAATTATTTTCTAGAAACTGTGGTATGAGAAATACTAAAGGCACCCATAAGTAAATATGCTGTGACCGTACATTTTTGTAAATTGTAATATACTGTGAGACAAACTTGGTGTACCAATCAGCGTCACTGAAAATGATGGTGTTGCTTCTGGTTTGAAATTATACGTTTTTATTACTATATGCACACAACGTGTGGCATAAACTACCAAATACACGACAGACCATTTATAATTTCTTAAGCCGCACGTATTTCGGTCCTAGAATCATTATCCAGAGCACCTGTTATATTAACTTTTTAAATTAAATATACCATTTTAAACGTTTATTATAAGTATTTTGAAGTTATTTGTGACTTATAAGTAACAGTTTATTTCCGTCGAAAAGTTGTATGTTATTGGGAAGAGAGACTTAAGCCACTAATCCTCTGAAGATATGGCTACTAATTCCAGGCTGTTTATTTACACACAACTTCTGAATTAAACATGAGGGCAAAGGAAATCGTTGTGTGGCCGGAGAACTTTGTAAGTCTGGTTGTTACTGTAGTTGCGTAAGCATGATCTGAAAAGGGTCAGGGCCCTTAGTTTTTAAGTAGGCTGTTAATGTGTAACTAGACCAGTGATCATGTGATTAAGTGTCGACTGTACTGATGTCGGTATTGCCAGTTCCTCTTCTGTTTGATACCAGTACTCGATATAATCATTTCGGCCTGACTATGGCCCTGGGGTCGACTCAGCCTCTAATAGAAATGAGTACCAGGAATCTTTCCTGGGGGGTAAAGGCGGCCGGTGCTTTGGGCTGACAACCTTACCACCTTCATGTGCCGATTGTCTAAAAATCTGGGAGCCTCAACCTCCTGGAACCCTAAGGCCTGTCCAGGCCTGTAATGGGATTGCTTTACATATTTTTTTTTTACTCGATAGAGAAAGCATAAAGTGGCTTCAACGTTTTGTGAGGATGGGAAATTCCCGTGCACAGCAATATTCATACGTTTGTTACGGTTTATGTAACTATATTTACAGTAACTTGCTTGCTCAGTATACTACGTAATTTGCCTTAATTCAGGAGGTTAGTCGCCGGCTTCTCACCGAGGATTTCTGGTGTACAGCGTGGCCCTGGAACAGTTGATTCTCAGTGCACTTCGGTTTCCTTCTACCAATAGTCATATCACCGTTGCTCCATGTTCATATTCTATATTCTAGATCGTGGGTGTCCAAACTTTATATGACAAAGGACCACACCCGTTTTTTTGTGGGCTGGTTCGCGGGCCGCACGTAGCAAAATAACAATAGGTGGTGTACCTAACCGCCTAAAGTATTGTGTAATTTCTATAATTTACAGATGTGGGCGCTGGACGCCTAATGAAATATGGCGGGCCGCGGTTTGGACAGCCATGTTATAGATAATGAGGGCATCATTAAACGAATCACAAAAATCATGGATTGGTAGAGTTATTAATAAACAGTTAATTGCAAATAAGCGAGAGTCACGGTGTTTTATTGATACACTGAGAAAATGCGCGAAAAGCCGCAGTCAGGATGGCCGCGTTTCCCGTGGATATTTGCACCCGAGACCTGACGAATGTTAAGAAGTTGTCCTGCTCGTGATCATTTCGTATGCAACGAACGCTTCTAGGAGACAGACAGACAGACAGATAATAATTTGAAGGGACACGTCTTAAAGTATTAGCAGTTTTATCGAACAAACTTCAAAGATAAACCAGACATTACCTGGCATGTTGCATGCGTGTTGGCTTAGCGCCTTTCATAGTCATGCTTTAAAAATTGTTAAGATAAAATCTTAAGGAAGATATCTTGATCCGCGAATGTTTGGGTAACCTTTTCATGATGATGATGATGATGATGATGATGATGATGATGATGATGATGATGATGATGATGATGATGATGATGATGATGATGACGACGACGACGACACTTGACGGAGCAGTGTGGCTCAAGGTGTCAAGGTTTTAATTTATATTTGGAATGTTCCCGATTCGCATCTCTACAGTGACATATATTAACCAGAGTGACGCATTTTCAAAATTAACCTCAGTGACTCCGGACAAGTATCGACAAAACGGCCTACTTCAAATTACGCTAGTATAATTTCATTTTCCAATTCATTATTAGTTATTGTCTGGCCACTAATGGCATGAATGAACATGACCGTTTGATTTAAAGCTAACCTCAATATTTCTTCTGCTCAGTTTATTTTCGATTATTCTTTTTTTTTTTCCCCTCATTCAGTCCCATAACAGTCTACGTGACGTCATTTCCATGTGCCCGAACAATACGGCCACCTTACCTCTCTCTCTGCTATGACTACAAACATTGGCGACACATCTTGAATGTCAATATTTTCATAACCTCGATCCGACGATGGATAAATAATTTAACTGTTTGAAGCGCAATTTAAATTCAGTGGACCCTGCCGCTGTCGGAAGTGTCAAATTGTGCTTTCTTTCTTTCCATTTATCTTTATTACTTGTCTTTCTTGACTTTGTAGCCGACATGAATCTCGGATCTTGCCCTGTGGCGAATGGGAGCAAGCGAGAGGAATCTTACTGGAGTCGGCTCAGTTACTATCAGACCTGTAAACGTAAGCCCAAAGCCCTGTTTAGCACGTGGAACTAAAGGATAATGTGTTTGGCCTTATATTTTTACATAAGGCAGTATTTACATGAAGTTTAAAGTCGTCTGGAATGCTACATCATCTTTATCCCTAAATTGTTACCGACGTTTCAGGAGAACATAATACTTTTATTTTCAAAATGAAGGAGTTACAGCAGTAGAGGATTGCTTTAATCTGAAAATGAAGCCAGTAGGATCCATCTAAATGTCTTTAGCTATGTACCAATGGACGCAGCGTGACAGACCGCTAGACTCTAATTATCACAATAATACTGTGAGAACCTCAACACATTATCTGAAACGTCACTCGGTAAAGGCGAAATTTGCATATTCACGCCGACTGAGATAACAAGACATAATTGAGGCGGAAGGATGTAGAACTGTTCTCAGGTCTTTACTTGAACTGGAAACGTCGAAGAGCGTATTGACATGCTAGCGGCTCTAGTGGAGCATCATTGTCAAACAGAACGAGAGCTGGTAGTGCTCTCGGCACAGACAGTAATGTCGGGCAG
The DNA here is from genome assembly GCA_021186555.1 of Reticulitermes speratus. NCBI lineage: Eukaryota > Metazoa > Arthropoda > Insecta > Blattodea > Rhinotermitidae > Reticulitermes > Reticulitermes speratus. The sequence continues at coordinate 29,550,615 of JAJKFL010000011.1, read as the reverse complement.
AGCTGTTCGGAGGCAGACGGCAATGAGTGAGGGATAAGAGCGATCGTAAAATCCGGGCTGCAGTGTAATTGGAGAGATGTGATCAAGTTCACAGCGCGCTGTTGCCCCCAGGGGAGGAACCGTCGCTGTGCATTCGGTAGGATAAGAGGACGTACCGCCGGTCTGAGGGTTGTAACTCTAGGGCTATTAGTCACATAAGACCAAGCCCTCCGAACTGGGAACAAATTACGTCACTGTTCTAGTCGAATACAGTGACAATCCGGGGTCAATCGGAAGGTAGCGCCAAAAAAAGGACGAACTCAAATGGGTAATACAAAATACAAATGCCTTTACTTACACGTATATATTTGAAGAAATATTCAATAAATAACCATGGCTGTACATATATATCACAAGCAATAATCGATAAGGTAACAATGCCTGTAGATATACATACATCTAACTAAGCATTGTTAACTGACTAACTCCAGGGAGCAGAGTCCCTCCTCAGAAGCTAACAGGTCGTCAGCTAGTCGAGAAATTCCCCGCATTTTATGGAACCCGAAGGTTCATTACCGCATTCATCAGACCCCGCCAACTGTCCCTATCCTGAGCCAGATCAATCCAGTCCATTTCTCCCCATTTCACTTCTTGAAGATCCATCTTAATATTATTCTCCCATCTACGCCTAGGTCTTCCAAGTGAACTCTTTCTCTCAGGTCTTATGCATCCTTCCTGTCTCCCCAACTCCTAAAGCTCCTCGTTATATAGTCTTCTCCACTCCCCTGTTACCTCGTCCCTCTTAGGCCCAAATATCCTCCTCAGCACCCTATTCTCGAACACCCTCAGCCTATGTTCCTCCCTCAGTGTGAGAGACCAAGTTTCACACACATACAAAACAACAGGCAAAATTATAGTTCTGTATATCTTAATCTTTGTATTTTTGGACAGCAAACTGAAGAAAAAAGTTTATACACCAAATGATAACAAACATTGTTATCAAATCATTACTTCTTGTAATAGTTTTATTTCACTTGATGCTGGCTGTGGATACAAGTTCAAAAACCTGTAGCCACATTATCGCCCAACGAATCAGTTTTGATTGAAATATTTTTTGTATGAATCACTGAATTTTACACACAGGCGTGACCATAATAAAAAAAACTCAAAAATATCATGAGTAAATAGTTCCAACAATTATGCCGTGATTGGAAGCTATTGTCCCCTGTCTAAGAAGCAGGATGATTTGTGTGTGTCCTGTACTTATTTATGTTACTGTTCAAAGTTCCTTACGTTTTCCAGTGTCGCCAAACTTTAACTTCCACAGAATAAGTCGTAGCATTGTCAATTTCTTGTGCCACTTTTGTTTCATTGCGGAATATATTTTCTTAGAAAAGCTTCCGGAAACTTTGACGTCACTTCTAGTACCTTTTCCTTCGCTCTAATTTGTGCGTTTCTTTTCTTTATCGTACGTACTGCACTGCCTTTTAAGAGTGGTCGAAAGTTTGCTGAATCCAGCAAATTCAGACGCCTGTTTCTATGAATTATATTCTTGTGAGCTTCAGCGAAATATTGGTGCATTATTACCTCAATCACAAACACAAATATAGATAGAATTATACCAGTTCCTAGAACTAACAAGAGTGGTGTGACAGACTGGAAATCTAACTGCTGGAAACTTGGGTCACTCTGAAGTGTTCCAACGGAAATTACCTGTCTGTGAAGGCGTTTAATGATTCCGTTACTTGCAAGCTTCATGGAACTGAAATGGAAAAAAAGAAAGAAGTTACTAGTTGTACAGAATACCGCTTATAACTGTATAAGGGTGTATGTGTTGTGTGACTTTTGTGTATGTTAATACGCTCGTGCTGTAGTATTTTTCGTGTATTTACACAGGTTGCAACTCAGTTTTAGAAACTGCTACATCTGTAGGCAGAAGTCGTAAATTAATTCACTGTTAAAACAGAAAGGAAGGAATGAAATGCAGGAATGACAGGGATAAATTATAGGAGGTTGGGGGCAGAGAAGTCGCCCTCGGTGGACTAGTGGTTAGCGTGCTCGCCACTGGACCCAAGGTTCGCGGGTTCGATCCCGACCGAGGTCGATGGATTTTTAAGGGTGATAAAAATCCGGAGCACCACTTCCTTCGGAGGGGAAGTAAAGCCGTCGGTCCCATGTCGTAGATTTACGGCATGTAAAAGAACCTTACGGGCATGAATAGAAATGTTTCGTAAGCTAAATTCAAAGCATCCATTTCTCACCCAAGTCTCCTGACTGCCTGCCAGATGGCTCTGGCGGTCACATCAGGATCGATAGAACAGCAGCGCGGCCAGTTGGCCGTTCACCAACTGCACGAATGCGCACGACCCAGTAACCTCGGAGAGAGGAGGCAAGAGGAGGTCCGAGCCCATATAGGGCTGTTGAGCCAGGGTTATTATTATTATTGTATTATTATGGGGGCAGAGAAAGGTGAAGGCATGGAAGTAACAACTCTCCGGTTCGTTTCGTGTGGCTGTTGCACTAGGATCGTGTATAAGAAGAGACAGCTGAAGTATTGTTCCAAACACTCATCTCGGCTCCTGACAAAGATTAGGCGTGGGGAAATAACCCTTGACACCGCTGTAGGAGAGCCTGTTTGGGCCATAGCGTCGGTTTAGACGCTGTGGAGAAAAGTCTTTAGGTTTGCAGGGAGTCGAACCCACGACTTCCACCCCGTGGATTATCCACTATACTGACTTTTAACACCATACAGTTGCCTTAGTATCTGGCACAGTGACTACGTAGCAGGCTGCATGACTGGGGAATTTCCCTTCGATTCCTCGCAGGTGCGAAGCGTTTTCTTTTCTAAAGTTCTTGGGCCCATTCAGTCTCTTATGGAATAAGTAATGGGTGGGGCTGTTTTTCTAGAAGGAAAGCGGTCAAGGTGTGAAGCTGACCACTGTCCTCCATCTAGAGCACGAGATTAAGAATCTGTGGAGCTATACATCCATCCCCACCATACGCAAAATAACACTTTAACTTATGACGCAGACTACACCTACTAGTGGTCCAGCATTCGCTTATATGGACTTCCTTTCTGCACCGCCATGCTAATATGTGATAGAATGGTTGTCCCTGGAACGCGTATGATTGTGCAAGGAGAAGAGCCCTTCTGGGCCGCTATGTCCGTCTCTGCAGTAAAGAAAGCGTACTTTGCCGTTGTGCACAGACGTCTGACACCTTCAGACACGTTGGGAGGTAGGCTGTCCATTTCTGGGTATATCATCTTCCTGTAGACATCTTTCATGAAAGGGTCTTTTGAGTCCTGTAACATGAAAGATTGAAATCAAGTTAAGTTTATAAGAGATTTAACCTATAGCAATATTTTACGTTCTAAGAACGTGATATATCACTTCGCTATGGGTCGTTCCTGTATGTGCTAATACTATAAGCATTAACACCGAATCAGTATATATTCCTATCTGTTTTACACTTTTAACAATAGCTGTCCCAATGCATTTCCTACAGCCATACGAGTATGCAGCTCATGAAGAAAGAAATGACTCCAGGAAAGCAGAGGGTAGCCGAGAAATTCCACCCCCCCCCCCCCCCCCCCCTTCACTTGGCGCTACTGGTTCCTATTCTGATCCACGTGAATTAAGTCCACATGATCCTGTTCTATTTCTTTAGGTTACATTTTAATATTATCCCATTCGGCCTTATTTCTTTATTGGAGAGACTTTGGGGCCCCGGGTTATGATATTTATCATAGGTTCTGAAATTTTATTGTTAAGTGTACAGTTAAAAAATAAGTTTGATAAGATAGCCGCAGTATCATGTACTTCTCAGAATTAGTGGGGTTTAAATAATTCATTACTCTGACGTTGGCAGCCATTTTTAAAATCGGCTGTAATATCATATTTTTCGAGAAGGAAGCATTTTAATTCTCTCTGTTTTGCGGGGTTGGGTTCCAATATTTAACCCTTGATATTAATATTGGAATTATTACATATCGCTATGTAAATTTAAAGTTGTTATTTTATCCTGCATAGAAGCTTATGCGCGGCTGGGAATGTAGCTGCACGCACTGCTAACCTCGGCACTGGGAGATTCTGTGTGGTCACTTTCATGTCCCGGCATCTTTTTAACTCTAGGGAAATGCTCCCAGTACCGGTTCAGTAGGAGACTTGTTTGGCCTCAGATCTGGTCTGGACGTTTGGAGAAGAAACAGATTTCTTGGGGCTGCCGGCAATCGAACCACGATTTCTCGGACAGTGAGCCCGTAGCCTTGTCAATATACCGACTACAGCGCCAAGGCTGCCATATATATATATATATATATATATATATATTATTACATGCTATTTATAACAAAAGCCTGTCCATTTTCATCAGCTAAAATTCTCCACGGTCATGTTACGAGTGACGCCCTAACCCAATCATGGAAGTGTTTTGAAAGCAGGACCCAGTATAACGGGAATAATTTCGCAAAGTCTCCACTTCAGATGCAGGTACAGGTAGCGAGCCAAGACTGATGTCACAAGTCGGGAGAGTGCGCGAAGTCTTGTGCTCATAGATCAGAATATTTCTGCAATCAGAGCGGTGGAGGTGCCAGTATTCGTCTGCTTACGTAGGTAGGAGGTAGGAGGGCTGTAAGGTTTGTGAGACTCGCGCTGAATGCTGTCATCTAAAATGACGGGCACTTTGTGGATGTAATCCTGCTATAACTTTATAACGACGAAGATAACAGATAATGACATAACACAAGAGGTGTTTTAGAGAACGCGTGGGACGTCAGTACGTACGTTAAAGAAGCTTATGTGGGCCGTCCCTTTCAGTGTGCCCATCCTGTACTCGCCGTGCTCCAGCAGCCCCCGGAACGTTGTGAAGGGCAGCTTGATGTCTTGCACTGTCATAAAGGATATGAGCGCGGCAGAGTAGGCTGCCAGCAACACTGTTGTCGTCACGTATGACGTCACGATTATCATACGGCAAGAGGATGAGTTGATGTTCATGTCATATCCTGCAATGGCATGAAACTATGTCTTGAAATTTCATGGCAATGGTGTATTTTTAGTACTATTACTATTATTGCCCTCCAGTATCACTTTGGCCATTGTTTGGTTAAAGGACGGTATTCTAAAAACATGGCTGTTCGGCGACTGCTTCTGTGACTTGCCTCAGGTAAAAAGGGCAGGGATAAACTTGCAAATAATTGTATCATTCACTGTAATTCTAGCGATTGGCATATTTACCTCACTTAAAGTTTATGGTATGCTGTTTGAATAATGGTCGCGATTCTTTTATATATAATGCTTATAGATCGCTTCTGTGCCTGCTGGTGAGGACTGAATTTATCTAATGCGCATGAGGAAGGAGAGGGATGTAGTATTCGAAACCTCGCGTTTTTAGAAAATTGTGTTTTAATCAGTTTCATGTTATGTGTCTTAACCAGTGATTCTATGCCTTTACATCTTGAATTCCATCGATTATTTTGCCAAAGGAACCGTAGCTCCAGCACTGTAAGAAGTTTCCTTTCCCCACAAAGTTTACCTTTGTTACGATCTATTTCTTATGTCTGTATATTTTCCTCTGCGCTTTATCCTGAGCACGATCATTCTACTTCATTCTCGTAGCATGTAAGATGATAATTTTAGATGATGCTTGATAGTACGAGGCAAATTATTGTCTACAAATGTTACGAGACTTTTGAATATTGAGCCTTTAAAATAAACTCTGAAATTTAAAATGATTTAAAATTAATTTCTTGGCGTTAGTCCCAGGCCCATTACCTCGCAGGCCCAAGTTTGATCCTACGGAATTTCACGTGGGATTTGTGGTGGATAAAGTGGCACTGGGACAGATTATTTGCCGAGGACTTGTGTTTTTCCCCCTGTCAGTATCAAACCGCAGTGCTCCAAACATATTCATTCATCTACGATCGACGTTGTATGATGTTAGCAAGTGACAGCATCGTTAAACAAACGCTTCTTCCTCGTCTTAAGTTTATGATATCCTAACAAGTGATGCCGTGTAATTCTGTAGACATGTACCAGAGAAGACGTAAGCAGCTACTGGAAGACCTTAAGGAAAAGAGAAGATACTGGAAATTGAAAGAGGAAGCACTAGATCGCACCCTGTGGAGAACTCGCTTTGGAAGAGGCTACGGACCTGTCGTAAGACAGAATACAGAATGAATGTACCTACATTCCTGAAGTCCGCAAAGGTAAAAGCATGAAGTAGGAATTATACTACGTATACCCAGAACGTTTATACCCGTGTACCAGTTTAAATGACGTCATATTCTGGATCGTAAATTTAACATCTTCCACCTCAAGAACTGAAATATAAAAGTACCTTGGTTACAGAAGTTCCCAAATACACGGAACACAGATTCGCAGATGATGTATCGGAGTGGCAAACTGAACGGTCGTGTCACGAGATGCCAACTTGCTGACAGACTTGCAGAAATAACTGCTATAGCAACTAACACAGCTGTCCACAGGAGAGTGCTAAAGGGATTCAAGAAGTTTTCCCAGTTTGTTGAAATACCAGGATCCCTGATGTACAGCGAGGACCTGATGAAGCAAAGAGACTTTACGAGAAGCAGGTTAAGTAAAGTGTAGTCGTAATTAGACCAAGTTCATGCCGGATGCACTGATTTGTAATAACAATTGCGTAAGGACGATTGTCTCAAACGCACCCTCTGCGGGTTTACAAACGTCAGTTTTCTACGACCTTCATTAATTTTTAGAACTGCAATAAACTCACTTATTTTAATGGAAAATCTGTTTTATGAGAACAAATTTTCGGATTCTGTAATGGAGAATGTTCCTTATATGTGTCATCTGGTTTAACGTTAAGTAATTAAGCCTTATGCCCAGGCGGATTATGTTTCTTTCATGTGGGCCTCAGATGAAACGATGAAACTTCTTCTTCTTCAAAGGGCCCGTCCGCAGAAGCTCCGGATGCACTGCAGCCTTAGGCTTATTTTGCAGCCCTAAGTATTCCATTCAGCACTGGTTCATTAGCCCTGTGCCTCTAACGAATAGACACAGGTCTTTTAATGAAGCCACGCTTATATCTTTTGGTTCAGCAAATAGCTTCCCAAAGTACTTATAGCGTTGACGAGCCAACGCTTCGCAAATCGATGACACTTGGTACGGTCATCCTTATCTGAATTGACTTCATTAGAGACGTCAGTGTTTGCAGGGGCGCCGGCAGCGAGGTGCAAGTTGGCGAACTTGAAATTCGTAATGAAATTTTTGAACTCAATAATTCATTAAATCGAATTCCTAAAAAAAAATAAACCAGAAATGAATTTCCTACTTTTCCTAAAAAACTTAATTTTAATTAAAAGACAAATATGTCACAGTCTTGTCCAGCATTGATTATTAAATGTATGGTAATTTTTATAGAGGTAAAGTGCACCACCTTGCATAAAATCATGCAACTGCTGCTCGGTGTCTGTTTGCTGTGAGGTGTGAAGTAAAGGTATTTTTCTGATGAACATGCCTCTTTAAACTTCCATGAAGATTTTCCGGAGGTCGTGACATTCCAAGGCGGTTAGTCGCCCATCTCTCACTATGGAGACCCCGGTTTGATCATTCCTCGTGGGATTTGTGGTGGACAAAAAGGCACTGAGCAGGTTTCTTTCTGAGTAATTTGGTTTCCCCTAGCCAGTGTTATTCCACCAGTGCTTCATACTCATTCAATCATCACCGACGCTATATAATGTTAGTAACTGAGCATTTATAAATAACATTTATAGAAAAGATGTTAAGAACAATTAATGCCCTTCATATGAGGACAACTTAGTGACACTTTTTGAGAGATTGTTTGGTTTTTCTTATTAAGTATCTGCTTAAATTTTGTTCACAATTAGGCTATATTTTTTGTCCTTTATAAGTAGGCCTACTTTTATTATTATTATTATTTTTATTATTATTATTATTTATATGTTACACAATATCCGGATACTTTATAGTACTGTGTAGTGTGTTTTGTATGTGATGTATGCAACACTTGAAATTCCATACTTGAGTTGCGTAATTGGCGCCAGGAAGTCCAAGACGCGCATGCGTGCACTGGTAGCAACGAGGCCAATACTGGACACGTCAGCTTCACGGCGCGCCATGACTCCTATTACTCCGTTCCATGTCCCATTCGGCAACTCCACTCCCCAGACGTTTTCGAGGGTCTTCATGTACCGGGCCCTGAAACAGTTAATTGTTGTTATCTCAGTGTGGTAAGTCTTGGATGACACGCCATCATTGTGAAGTTAATAGAGTCTGCGAGATTTCGGGCTTCCGCCTGAGACGTTAAGTGGCGTAGTTTTTTTTCCGACGTTTCGAGACATCCTAATGGGCCCTTTTAATATGGGTACGATGCGTTGTCCCGAAACGTCGTTAACCAACTACCAACATACGCATACCTACAGGCTTTACTAGATTATATTTTCAACATAGTTTTTGTGTTCATAAGCCGATGGAAATTTGAAACAGATTGGGTTAATAAACAGGTAGTTTTCAAATGTGGCTGACAATGTATAGAAATAAAATTTAAATGGTTTAAAATTTCTTGCGCCACCATATACGTAGTTAAACAGCTACACGTGTGCTCACTTCCCTAGGGACGCCATTAACTAACTAATTAACGAACTGCGTCACACAAGAACTCGCTAACGAATTACCTATGGACGTAAATCTTAGACCGCTCAGTTAACCGAATTTTCTACCAGGTAACAAAGGTAACCAGCTGACCAAGTGGCCTATTAACTATCTAACCAACCGATTACATTGTAGGTAAAGAAGTATTTCACATTTAATACAGTGGATGACAGAAATTGTGTATACCAAATTATGGCAAAATTTAACGGCTCTTAACATCGCGATATTATGGGAACGATGCCTTGAATTTTGGTGATCATGTCCACTGTGGAATGTTCTTCTACACTGAAGATGGAGGCATTATGTTCCTCCGAAAATTGGCATCTATAAACATAGCTGGACTGCATCACATCCCAGAAGACTTAAAATTCACCATCGTAAGGCCATCAGATATTAAATAGCGACTCTTGTTATAACCATTCAGTGCCGGCCTCGGTGCATTGCACGGACCTTAAATTTTTTGCACGCTATCGGCCTCGGTACACCGTACCTTCGTGGATGTGTTTAAGAGTGTTATGAATTTAAAATCCCTGCGTTAGCCCCAGCGCCATAGAAAGATTGAAAGTGACGATACTTACGAAAAGTTAAGCCGCCTCTCCAAAATGTTCCACACATCCCCAAAAAAAACCACCGATTTCTAATATCTCTTTCTTCTCCGTCCATTTTATGAACACGTTGCTCTGTGGAAGAAGAAATGATTGCAACAATTAGAAGAATCTAAAATATTACCTGAAATAAACATTACTTCGAAACACACGCAAATATGCAGGCATGTGTAGCTTCTGTAAAGTTATGAACTAAAGGGTTTCTGCACTTTGTCCATCGTCCAGAAATCTAAAATAACTAGTTATCGAGTTATTTAAGATTTCCGGACAAAGGACAAAGTGCAGAAAACCTTTAGTTCATGTTACATACCATCGTCAGAACTGTATTCTGTAAAGTTGTCTCTGTGTGCGCCATGTCGGCGTATGGGCGAGTGAAATTATAGCTCCAAGTATTCTTCACATGGGCGCTAAATGGACATAAGCAGTCAGCTTCACATAGGGGCCACTGTAATTTTTGGAGAAAGAGCCAAGTCTACCCATTTAATAAAAGTCTTGGTAGGCCCCTAAACGGGTCTAGATATTTTGGAAAGGAAATGAGTATATTTCCTTTTGTCACAAATCACAGTATGATTCCTAAGCAGTCCAGTCAGTAGCCGGTCACTATGCCGACTTCATAACAAACAAATATCTTCTACTGACCCTGAATAAGTAAAGCTTTAGTAGGCGACATCGCTACACTGGTAGATCCATTGTAAGCCACTCGACACTTAAGAACTGTAGAATCAGCAGACAGAATTTACAGCTTAACCTGAACTACGCACCTTGGTTGGGACCACACATTGTCAAAGTTTCATGTTCGTCAGTTCTGAGGAAGTACATGCGGGAAAACACTCATTAGATCTGATCTTTCTTGACAGTAAGGCTTCCAGTACTTCAGTGCTGTATCAAAGTATTTTAACTGTGGCACAGTATTTTAGATGCGTGTCAGAAAAGTTTATTTGTGGCACAATGTTTTTTAAGTACGTGTCACAGTGTTTTACCTGTGACACAGTAATTTAGGTGCGTGCCAAATAATTTTATCTTTGGCACTGTATTTTGGATGCGCTTCAGAAAGTTTTATTTGTGGCACTGTATTTTAGGTGCCTGTCGCTGTGATTCATATGTGGCACAGTGTTTTAGCTATGTTCGTGTTTTTTGTCACTGCATTTTAAGCGCGTGTCGCGGAGTTTTATTTGTGGCACAGTATTTTAAGTACCTGTCACAGCGTTTTACCACTGGCACAGTACCTGAGGTGTGTGTCAAATAGTTTTATTTGTGGCACAGTATTTTAAGTACCTGTCACAGCGTTTTACCACTGGCACAGTACCTGAGGTGTGTGTCAAAGAGTTTTATTTGTGGCACAGTATTTTAAGTACCTGTCACAGCGTTTTACCACTGGCACAGTACCTGAGGTGTGTGTCAAAGAGTTTTATTTGTGGCACAGTATTTTAAGTACCTGTCACAGCGTTTTACCACTGGCATAGTACCTGAGGTGTGTGTCAAAGAGTTTTATTTGTGGCACAGTATTTTAAGTGCCTGTCGCTGTGATTCATATTTGGCACAGTGTTTTAGCTATGTTCGTGTTTTATTTTTCTCACGGCATTTTAAGTACGTGCTTTACCGGTGGCACAGTACTTTCGGTGAATGTCAAAGACTTTTTATTTGCGGCACGTTATTGCAGGTGCGTATAGCTGTTTTTTATCTATGGCACAGTATTTTAGGTACATATAAATGTGGCACTGTATTTTAGGTGCGTATGAACATATTGTATTTGTGGCACAGCAGTTCAGTAGCCTGTTAGTATTTTATTTTTGGCACAGAATTTTTTGTGTGTTTCGTCTATGGCACAATACTTTACATGTTACAGTGTTTTATCTGTGGCACTGTGTTTTATGTGCGTGTCGCAGTATTTTGTCTATGGCACAGTACTTTACATGTCACAGTGTTTTATCTGTGGCACTGTGTTTTATGTGCGTGTCGCAGTATTTTATCTATGGCACAGTACTTTACATGTCACAGTGTTTTATCTGTGGCACTGTGTTTAATGTGCATGTCACAGTATTTTGTCTATGGCACAGTACTTTACATGTTACAGTGTTTTATCTGTGGCACTGTGTTTTATGTGCTTGTCACAGTATTTGGTCTATGGCACAGTACTTTACATGTTACAGTGTTTTATCTGTGGCACTGTGTTTTATGTGCGTGTCGCAGTATTTTGTCTATGGCACAGTACTTTACATGTCACAGTGTTTTATCTGTGGCACTGTGTTTAATGTGCATGTCACAGTATTTTGTCTATGGCACAGTACTTTACATGTTACAGTGTTTTATCTGTGGCACTGTGTTTTATGTGCTTGTCACAGTATTTGGTCTATGGCACAGTACTTTACATGTTACAGTGTTTTATCTGTGGCACTGTGTTTTATGTGCGTGTCACAAGGTTTTATCTGTGACACAGTGCTTTAAATGTGGACACAGTAATCTAGACGGAAGTCATTGTGCTCTAAATGCCATTCAAACTTAACTAGATGTGCAACAGAATGTTATAGGCATCTGGCGCTGTACTCCAGATGTGCGTCACACTGCTCACTTACAGATTCCTGGATGACAGACCGAAGGACAAGTCCCTGGAGATTGTCCCTGCGTCTGTATAAATTCTGATTACTCGGTGAAGCCAAGTTCCTAAGGAGACGTGTTTGCAGGGGAAGCGACGGACTAATTCGATACACTTCTGTCAGTGTCAAGTGATAGCCGAATTCCTTATGTGCAACGAGGAACTCGCAGTCGAATGGAATGCTAATGTTGGTAAAGAAGTCCTCAATTCTGGAGAAGTTTTGGTGCAGGAACAGCAGCCATCTCGCTCTCGATAGAGCCGTCTCTGACACCTGAATATAAAATTAGCGAAATAACATATTATATATATATATATATATACCTGCGCAGCCTTGTACAGCACTCTGGTTACTATATATACCAGCTGCTTTAAAATTTAAAGTCTGCAACTTGTTCACACAATTTGTTTTTAAGTTTTACCAACCGTTACCATAAACATTAATGGGTGTGTAGGATCATAAATAAGATACGAGTACAGAAGTTTGAAGTCCTCGCAGTAGTGTTAATGAAGATTCCATTCATCAGGGATATGAAGTCGTGTCGATCGGTAAAGAGTTACCAGCAGTTCTGGTAAGTTGCTGCTGCATGTTCAGGGTAATCTGAGTGGAACGCCATGAATATGGATAGAGTAAGCTTTTCCGAAATTTCGGTATCTGTCAACAGACACGTTGCCATAGACAAGGAAAAGTGAAACTTCAGAAGGAAATTATCCATGCCTTGAGCCAGATAAATCCAGTTCACACCCTCCCGCGCTCTTTCTTTATATAAATTCGATGTTATCCTTCTTTCTATGCCTAATTTTTTCAAGTAGCCTCTTTTCATCACACAGAAAAAATTAGCTAAATCATTTGAACAGAATGAAAGATGAAAGAATACCAAAACACATTCTGAGGTATAAATCTAAAAAAAGCATAAGCCGAGGAAAATCTTAAAAAAAATGGTTATGTGAAGTCCGCATATAGTTTATTGTCTACACCCAGAACTGAAGAAGAAGAAAAGAAAAAAGAGACTAACTGATGTAATGGATGCAGAAAATATTCAAATATTGTTAAATAAATTTAAAGGTTTAAAGTTTCAAGATACTTTCATAACAAATTATACTTAAAATTGGTTTGCTTTTTTTTTAAATTTGGGATATATTCCTTGAATATTTAAATAAAATAAATGGTGTTACAGATTTTTGACTGCTTGACTTTAAGACAAAGATACTACAGTCTTCAAAATATGGGTGACTGTGTACCGGTCAAGAAGAGCGACATTTTCTGGCATTTATATCCATGCACTAATTCTTAAAATTTCAAGGAAATACCAACAAATGCACTATATTACAATATAAAGTTTTTAAAACTAAAGCACTACAATTCCGACATGTTTCGACCTTTGTAGGTCATCCTCAGGGAGTGTGCATCAATATTTGTGTAAAACGTAGCTTATTAATAGATACAATAAGTTAAAATTGGATTAAAATCCTTTGATGTCGTGATGTTTGTTGTACATGCGCAAACTTGATAAGGTATTCCTTGTGGAATGGATCTTACAAGACCAATTTCCAGTGTCATCTTTAACAGTTACTCCTTTACAGAGAAAATATCATCTTATGAGGCAAACATTTCGTTCTAGACCTTGGTAGCGAATGAGGACGAAATTGTCAGGACCTGCTGGAAAGGTGAAACACTTATAACGTCCACGAGAAGTATTTAAATTGTCAGGACCTGCTGGAAAGGTGAAACACTTATAACGTCCACGAGAAGTATTTAAATTGTCAGGACCTGCTGGAAAGGTGAAACACTTTTAACGTCCAGGAGAAGTATTTAAATTGTCAGGACCTGCTGGAAAGGTGAAACACGACGTCCACGAAAAGTATTTAAATTGTCAGGACCTGCTGGAAAGGTGAAACACTTATGACGTCCGCGAGAAGTATTTAAATTGTCAGGACCTGCTGGAAAGGTGAAACACTTATACCGTCCACGAGAAGTATTTAAATTGTCAGGACCTGCTGGAAAGGTGAAACACTTATGACGTCCATGAGAAGTATTTAGATTGTCAGGACCTGCTGGAAAGGTGAAACACTTATACCGTCCACGAGAAGTATTTAAATTGTCAGGACCTGCTGGAAAGGTGAAACACTTATACCGTCCACGAGAAGTATTTAAATTGTCAGGACCTGCTGGAAAGGTGAAACACTTATGACGTCCACGAGAAGTATTTAGATTGTCAGGACCTGCTGGAAAGGTGAAACACTTATGACGTCCGCGAGAAGTATTTAAATCCGGATACTGAGTTAAAACTGCCTTAATAAATACAGTTACGCCTTTTTAGTTTATCAAAATGCCGTCTGAAATCGGGCACGCGGTGACGCAGTGAGGCACTGTGCTACAAGCCGGAAGGTCGCGGATTCGATTCCCGATGATTTCCTTGGAATTTTTCATTGACATAATCCTTTCGGTCGCACTATGGCCCTGGGGTCGACTCGGCTTCTAACAGAAATGAGTACCAGGAATATTTCCAAGGGGGTAAAGGCGGCCTGTGTGTAGGGCTGACAACCTTGCCACCTTCAGGTGCCGATTGTCTATAAATCTGGCAGCCTCAACCTCCTGGAACCCTAAGGGCCTGTCCAGGCCTGTAATGGGATTGCTTTACCTTACCTTTTTACCGTCTGAAATCATATTTCATAAATAAAACGTCTGACAAAGGGCATGGCTAGATCGTTGCTATGGACTGTGTTAGGGCCGTTGTCTGTCTTCAGTGTTAAGAACATATGTGAGGCCACATATTAGCCTATATTAACATTTTAGCCTACCTGTTTTAAGAACTCTTGAACAGGCGGTCCACTTGTCACAAAGATGTACATAGGTCGGTTCTTGCAAAACTCCGGCTTCATATCAGGTTCGTTTGTCATACTGACGGGCAGAGTTGCCGTTGGGACGCCATTTGCGGATAAAATCATCTGTAGCGTCACTGCCTCAACGTCATATTTCAAGTCTGATTCGGAAAGAAACAGGACAGGCAATGATTTAAGATCGTTATTGATCATCAATCGAAATGCCTCAGAGGAAAGCTTGAGAGCATTTGTGTCTTTGGCGAAAAGAAACATGAGATCTGAAGGTCTGATGATGGTGGCCATAAATACTGTCGTCGTCTGACAATTGACGCCGTACATTTGGGTAGACAAGTACCAACGTTTCGGAGGAAACATGTGCCTACTTCTCCTATGGTGATGGAAGCAGCAGGCTACTCCGAAAATTTAGTACCTACACGGCGTCACATGCCAGAAGACTGTCCTATTCTTTATTGCAAACATTGATCGATTCTGGAGATATAATCGACACAAGTGAGTTGGTAATTCGCTGATCTTAGCTTACGAAATAGACCTAAGTTTTGGGCTCATATTGGACTACGCGGTACCCTTATCTCCTGAGACATAACAATGTTCCGTGGAGTAAGCTGCTTAGGCTTTAAGGTTTATCTTGAGGTAGCACATGTTATGTCGCCAAACTTATTGAGTTTGAGAAAATGCTAGATATATTGTGTCGCTCTCTCTAGGGCGTATAACTGGAAAGGAGCGTGTGCTCTATTATAAGTATATTAATAATTATTTTACTTCTAAATTTAATTTGACTATGGCCTCCGTGAATCGTAATTGAATCATTTGGCTAAATCCGAATTAAGGTACGTAAACGAATCAAATGATGAGTAATAATGTTAACAACATTTTGTGTTTTTCAATGTAAAATACAGGCATTGAAATCAAAAGGAAACAAAGAGTTTGACTTAACGTGGTCTCGCTTTAGATCACCAAATATTTATGGAATTCAGCCACGTCGTAAATGGGAGAACGTGTACTAAGATATCATACCCCTCTTCCACCCCTCTTGGAAACTTGTGTGGAAGTCAGTGACACACACACACATTGACATTATGCTGTATCAGGCAGCGTATCCATTTGAAGCACTTATTTCTAAAACTTTAATTTCCACCTTGCTTAGAAGAAACGTGTCTAAATTACAAGGTTTATCTCTTAAGGGATGTAATGGCTGTCTGCTAAGACAATCATACGAAACGCATAAATGCACTGTGTGAAAAAACGGAGACACGTCTTGATGTAAAAGTAGATGGTGCATAGATCGATTACAGTGGTCACTGGGTCTAAGGCGTTTACTGTCGTCTGACGCTGGAACACAGAGATCGTGGGCTCGAATTCCTCTCGGGGCATTGATGTCCTTCCGTGTTTTTCAATGTTTTTGCTTTACTGTGTAGATAAAGTCCTTCTGATAAAGAGACGACCCGTTCAAGGTTGTTAGGAAATGTCT
Organism: Reticulitermes speratus; assembly: GCA_021186555.1. Lineage (NCBI taxonomy): Eukaryota > Metazoa > Arthropoda > Insecta > Blattodea > Rhinotermitidae > Reticulitermes > Reticulitermes speratus. Next base: position 29,534,481 of record JAJKFL010000011.1, on the reverse strand, counting down.
AAGTAAGGATTTAATAAACCCAGAAAACGGGGGCCCATGCAACTCATTGTCCTGTAAGCACTATGAATAGGTAGAACACAAAGTGAGATCTGTACTTTAAACCGGGTGCAAAAACCCCGAGGAACCAGATGGCCATGGCAGATAACGTTTTACGGTGGCGCTTGATATTTGTGGGTCCTCAGTAAGGAGTCTTGCTGCACGTCACTCTACTGGCATCTAGAATTTTGAAGTCGCTTCTAGATCTTTAGAAAAATTGTACTAACTAACTAACTCCATGGAGCAGAGTCCTTCTTGAGAAGCTAACAGGTCCTCAGCTAGTCAAGAAATTCCCCGCGTTTTATGGAACCCGAAGGTTCATTACCGCACTCACAAGAGCCCGCCACCTGTCCCTATCCTGAGCCATATCAATCCAGTCCATGCCCTCCCAACCCACTTCTTGAAGATCCATTTTAATATTATCCTCCCATCTACGTCTGGGTCTTCCAAGTGGTCTCCTTCGCTCAGGTCTCCCCACCAAAACCCTGTATGCACCTCTCCCCTCACCCATACGTGCTACATGCCCCGCCCACCTCATTCTTCTCGATTTGATCACCCGAATAATATTTAGTGATGAGTACAGATCATTAAGTTCCTCGTTATGTAGTCTTCTCCACTCCCCTGTTACCCCGTCCCTCTTAGGCCCAAATATCATCCTCAGCACCCTACTCTCGAACACCCTCAGCCTATGTTCCTCCCTCAGTGTGACAGACCAAGTCTGACACTCATACAAAACAAAAAATTGTACACTCCACCTTTAAAGAACTTTACGTACCTTGCTGTCCAACGTAGGGTAGAATAACGCATGAAGAGTAAAAATATTTTTGAATGGCCAAAGCAATGTGTGCCCTTGTCTCCATAGAAACACAATTCACAGTAACACTGCCACAAGACATCAGTGTGAGGAATATCACAAATTCAGCCCATGTCATATGCATGGCTGAAGACGAACTGACCTTCCGTCGAGGTCGGAGATGCTTACGGCAGATTGTAGTGTGCAATAACGGCGCTAAGACACTGCAAACACGTCACTTTGTGTGATAACAATCATTACGACATGCAATGTATCAGGTTAATTATTAAACAGGGGTAATAAAGCCTGCTTCCTGTAGTTGTATTTTATGCAGTTTGGACAACCTATTCTCACAACGTACTTGTGGTCAGATTTGGAGGCATTTATGCAAACAAATACAATATCTGTGGCTTTTAAATTTGGCAGACGCGTAGCTACAGATTTTGTGTGTCTGATGACATTATAAAGTGATTTTTAAAGAATACTAAATTGTACTTGCTGAGTAAAATGCTGTAGAAATAATGAAATAATCGAGCAGTCAGATATTGCATTCAATTAATTGTACATGTGCACAAGTTCATGATTTCAGAGCTTGTGATTATTGACAAAGTGAATCTTAACTGGTAATATGAACATTGCAAAGCTCTTACCCTCCATGACATACACGACATCGAATCCCGGTGGGGTCGAGATTCTTCGCAGCCGGCAGACCGGCCCTGAGGCCCACCCAGCCTACTATAAAATGGGTACCGGGTCTCTTTCCCGGGGGTAAAGCGGCCGGGGCGTGGAGTTGACCACCCACCTCCATGTAGTGCCAGGGTTAAAGAAAGAGTAGAGCTATACCTCTACTCCCCCTGTGGGCCTTCATGGCCTGTTATATGGAGAAATTTACCTTGAACATGAACATTTTATTTCCATGCAAGTAGGGCATTTGTTCATATGCAGAGTGACTCAAGTTTTGCAGGCAAGACTCTGAGCCATGTAGATAATTAATTATTGAAACGAGTATAATTAAGTGTCATTAAGGAGCTTCACGACGAAATGGAACTAGGCCAAAAAAAAAAGTCACTGAACAATCTTTGTGACTTTTCGTGACTAATGTCAAGTACTCATATGACGTGTCACGTTTCTGAGATCAAGATATCCATTTATGTTTTTCATTCTGAAGTACATTTTGGGCCTGAGGGTATTAATTTTATAGACGTCTTGTTTATATACGTCATAGTGCACGCTTGATAAATGGGAGCGGCTTCTTTTCAAAAGGATGGTACAGAATGTGCGTTCTTCAAAATTTATTGTTTGCCAGAACATAAACTTTGGTTAATGAATATTTATTGTCATAAATATGTCTATGTTCTTATATTTACGGCCAGTATACTTTAAATGTACATAAAGGTAATCGTGCCTTTATGAAAGTTATGAAGGCGTATGGGGATGGGTGTTATATCTCCACTCATTTTTAACTTCGGCAGTAGATTGACATGAGTGGTCAGACTCACGCCTCGACCGCCTGTTGAATAGGAGGCTGAGCAGGCCGCGGAGCCGATCTTGACATTTTGGAGAAGTTTTTGCCCCTGCGAGGAATCGAACCATGATTCCCTGATTGTCCACCCTGTTGTCTAGTTATTATCCCAGCTAAGTGTGATAAATATTTAAAGTTTTTTCCACACGGATTTTTGTTTACTATATATATATATATATGTAGAATAAATTATAACAGATATTTAAAGAAATGGCGTTAGAAAGCATAGGTGAAAATTATAACATTATCTACTCGTACTAACCAGCTCTGTACTAATTCTTTGTAGCACTTCTTTTACCCCTTTAAAGACGAAGCGTAAACTGCTTAAAGACCCAATTCGAACCGCGCAGTAAACAGTTTTCATCTCGCTTATAAAAACCAGTCAGTTTATGTTATGTAAGGCAAAATTCGTTGTTTGTTCTGAGATAAATACAAAACACATAAATACTGTGTGGGCAGAATGTACAGTTGTTGAATGTTAAAACTGGTGGTACATCAAGTGACCAGTAGGCTTTAAAAGATTAACATCAGTCTGTGTATTCTACGTAAACTGTGTTTTGTATATTTCTCACAATGAACAGCGACTATATCCAAAAATATGTTTATCACCAGCAAATTGCACTTCTCAATGAATAGAGTACCACTGCAACATGTTTCGGCTATTATTTACAGTATTCTTCAGGGAAAACCAATGTACCCTAAAAGACATATATACAGCTTTAGAAAAGAGCTTTGTTGAATTGTAAATGGTAGAATACAGTGCCAGTGTACCATTACAATATCAATGTGTAGTGTTGGCAATATATGTTAAAGTTATGTTACAATTTACAGAATTGAATATTTCAATTTTTTGTCACAGTAAACACAACACTTTTCACGTGCACTCTCTTTTCTGTAAGACATCTCTACGAAATAGAGATCTCCTTCATCCCATTGTTTTAAAAATTGACCTTAGATAAGTTCAACTACTAAAATATATGTAATTAAATATTATTCCTTATAGGGAGTAATAGGTAATTATATGATTTCACATATTTTAACAGTAAAGGGCAAGTCTCCACCTCAACATACATTTTCATTTTATGACCTTGTAACTTCTACCTGATGATGGCCGGCGTATAGGCCGAAACATGTCGTAAGGAAAATAAAAAGTGCATGTCACAAGTGTTGTGTTTACTGTGACAAAATATTGAAATTATACACACAAAGGGATGATGATTCTAAAGTTTGTACAGAATTATTTTTAAAATCTTGAGCATCCAAACATTTTGAATAATAAATTCTCTGCATGTCTGGTCGACTGCTCAGTCATGTGTGTCGTCAGACTGTGCACTATGCACTGTGTATCAGTTGCACGGAGGATGTACAGTGTTAAATTGTTAAAAGCGATTATTTCCCTTTGTAACAGCAAATGCAAATACTTACTGTGACGAATGAATTGATTTTGTGTACATTATTTAGAAGTAATTTAGACTTACAAGCCCGTTCCATGGCTCAGGTGTTTAGAATTCCGGTGTTCGATCACGGGCCAGTTTATGTGAGAATTGTGGCGGACAACGTGGCACAGAAACATTTTCCCCAGTGCTCCATACTCGTTTTTATTATCATCAAAAAAACTGCTCGTGATAAAGGGACAAATTACGGAATACTGGAGATCTTCCAACAAATAGTAAAGCATGAAGCTATGAAGAACTTTCATTGTTCATAAAAGGACAAATGACAGAATACTGGAGATCTTCCAACAAATAGTAAAGCATGAAGAAAGGAAGAACTTTCATTGTTCATAAAAGGACAAATGACGGAATACTGGAGATCTTCCAACAAATAGTAAAGCATGAAGAAAGGAAGAACTTTCATTGTTCATAAAAGGACAAATGACGGAATACTGGAGATCTTCCAACAATAGTAAAGCATGAAGAAATGAAGAACTTCCATTGTTTCCGGGCTTCAACAATGTTCGCATTTATCTTAAAATTAAGCTTTTTATTATATTCTTGTCGAAAAGTATATATTTCTTAAACCCACTTATCTACCTAATTATAAAGCAGAAATTTCCTCCGGTAGGTGAGTAAAACTTCACCTTAGCACACCACATCACATCTCACAACGTATTTTATCCTCATAGACAATACCTTAAGAGTCTTGAATCCCATAAAGAGAAATATGTTTTGTTAATGTGGATTGTTTAACTAACTCGGGGGCCGAGTTACATTTTCGGCTTTTGTTTTAGTGATGTTGATTATTCAGAGGATAAACGTAGATCGTTAATCAGTGGTTAGTTTGTTAGTCCGTAAGCTCGTTATAACATCAGGTATTACTTGCTATTTATTCATATAAGCCTGCTGCAGTGCAAATAAACCTACAGGCAGCGTTGGAACACGCACCTCGCACGACCCTAATTGTGCACATTTATTTCACGAAGGAGTGTGTTATTACACTCGGTAGCTTAAAATGCTGAAGGCGGCAACATTTGTGGGCAAATGGAGGTGTAACTGTTGTAACGTGGTGCCACAAAAGGAGCCGCGCAGTTACAACACAATAACACTGCATCCGCATTACAGAGTAATCCAGCAAGTAGATTTAGCTTAAAGCTGCAGGTACACTTGCTTGAGAGGTGCTTCGTTTGGTTTACCATACATACGTACAGTGACTAGGCTACAGTCTGGGCGACCAGGAAACTTTCGATTCCCTTCATGGTCAACAGAATTTTCCATCTTCTACAGGGTCCAGACGGGCTGTAGAACCAACCTTCTATTCAGTGGCTACCCGGGGGGGGGGGGGGTGGTGCTTTATCCTCTGGGGTAAAAAGGACCGGGACGTGCAGTTGGCCACTGACTTGAATCTGATGCCGAAGTTGAGAATGTGTGGAGCTAAACCTCCACCCTCATAGAAGCTTTTATGACGTGGTGCTTCATTAAGCAAAGTAATTTAAGCCCAACTTTATGTGTATAATTTTCTCAGTCCCAAGACTAACCCTAGGATACTATACACATAGGAATTGAGTGTCTCCTTTCAGATCCTTAGGTACACGTCATTCACATCTTCATAATGATAGAGATTATTCAGCTGTAGTAGTATTGTTTAATAAACAACGAAAGATTCAATTGAGGTTGTGTATAACTACTGCAGAACGAGAGAGGTGAAAGAATAAGCACTTCGACATTTGTTTGTGATGGTAATTATTTTACAAATTACACGGAAATGTACACATTTTGAACATGACTGTACTTCACATCAACAGATATGTTACTGTATACACGCCATATGTAACACGTGAGCAGTGCGCTGCTTATAGGCAGACGGGAGGAAAATAATGTTAATTTTGTCGGTATTATGTAAAGGAAAAAGCATTTAACTTCAAACAAATTATGTATTGGCTTATACGTGTGTATTGTAGGTATAGATGAGAAGATAATATTAAAGTGGATATTAAAACAGTGTGCGGGGTTGCGGGCTAGATTTATCTGACTGGAGACAGAAACCAGTGGCGCGCTGTTGTCAAATGTGACGGGGAATTCGGTTTCCTCAATATGGAGGTTACTTCTTAAGCTCTCACAAGATCTCTGATCTATGGGTTGCGCATATTAGTAAGATAGGTACATGTAGGTCCATGTCAGTTGATCAATGGGCGCGCACACACCACGTTTTCTTTCGGAGGGCGGGGGGGGGGGGGAGCGACTCTGAGGCTATATATAATTTATCTTTGATTTTAGAAGCTGTGTTATAAAACACATGTCATAAATACAACGTAACTCCCTTTGCAACTGTATTTATGCACATGTGAATATAACTGCATGTGCCAAGATACAATTAATTTAAATCACAATGTCTAATGTTCTTGGTTTTTTTGTAAGTTCCTCTAATACTCCTTGTGGACTGACTTCAAACGCAGTTTTTGGTGGAATTCTTGAATCAGAAATCCTCACAGAAAATGGTCAATACAAATCACTTCTTCATATCTCACTAAACAATGAACACGCCACCTTATTCAAAAAGGCTGTACATCCGAATGCTTTGAAACAGACAAAACTGCACCGAAGTTTAAACGTAAGCAAAGACTGCAATTGTATGAAACACCTTGTTATTCGAACACCAGGCGCCAGCAAGGTACTAGGTATAGCCTGTCTGTAAACTAAAACCTAGTCCTTCATGTGATAAAAACGTACTTCTTACTTTGCCAGCTTTCTGAATTGAAAAGACCTGTGTAATTACGTAATGGTCTTAAGATCGCTGTAAAATCCCCAATAAAGGGACTAGCTGGAATCTGACTACAAAAGAATCAGAGCCATACGCTCTTCTAATTTTTTTTTCTATGGCTCGACAGCCCTATATGTGCCTGGGCCTCCTCGTTTCGTTGAGGTTTCATGGTCACACACTTTAGACACACCACAGTCGGTAGGACTCCTCTGGACAAGTGACCAGCTCGTCGCAGAGACCTCTACCTGACATCACACAACACTCATAAGAGACAGACATCCATGCCCCCTGTGGGATTCGAACCCACGATCCTAGAAAGCGAGCAGCCGAAGACCCACGCCTTAGACCGCACGGCCACTGGGATCGGCCAAGCTCATCTAATACCACCTCAAAAATCTCCGAGCCGACAGCTAGTTAAATTACAGAGAAAATTAAATATAACTGAAAAAGAAAAAAATATCCACATATTCCCAAGTTTCTTTATTCTGTTTCTCAAAATTCCAACGTACTTGTCATCAGTCACTTTCAGTGGCTGATTTCGACTTAAGGGTAAATGACGTAAAAGTTTGGTGTCGTCGTGTCAAAAAAAATTATTTTTTTTTTTAAATTTCGATTTGGGAGGCTGAAGTCTGACAGCCCCACCCATCTCCTTGGATGTGCCAGTGAGTTGATATGAAGTGTTTTTTATCGTTTCTCCGAGCACCAGTTTTGATACATAACATAGGTACGGACATCCCGAGACTCTTCCGTGCTCGGGAGATCTATAAAAAAGAACACTCTGTTTTAACTGTAATGTTCCGTAACAACAGTCCGGATATGACAGGCTATGTAGATAGTTCGTCCTCGCTATACCGCACTGTACGTTTTATCCTGAGGTTTTCTCTTTGCCATGCTGCCCATTGTTTCAGAAATCAAAATTATAGATGTCTTCGGCTACATATAGAAAAGAAAGATAATTTTGACGATGCGTAATAAACGACCAAAGGACACTGTAATGTCCTGAAACACTTTTATTGTGTTTGAGAGCTGGCATCAAAACAAACATTGCTTATACATAAAAAGCTTTTAATGGCCATCCTGTTTTTGTGACATAATGGTGGTTAAAGACGACGACGTCCTCTGAAGGCTGCACTGACGAGTGTCGCCATATCAGCGCAGTACTTGATACGCTCAGCAGTGACTGTCCGTCCTTCGAAATCTGGTATTAAAACACGCAACAAGCAATAAACTTTTTATAGTGTCCTGGATTGGAGATGTCAGAGTCTTCCCCATGGAGAATTACATTCGTGTCAACTGTCTGAAACTTGCCCACACAGTTCCAACAAGCATATTTCGTCTGTTCGTGTTTGTTTCACGATGCTGTGTGCTGTTACCGATAAAGTCGTTCAAATACAAACAGAATTGAACAACCGTAGTTCCGCAAGAGCTTCACCACTTCTGCACAAATGTGTGTGAGCAAATTATGAGTGTTGTGGGGCTTTTAAAACGTGCAGTGAGCTTCGTTTTTCATCACTTACTTGGGCCAATTCTGTCACTCTGAAGATGGCGGGAGTATGTTCTTCCGAAACGTCTAAATTAACAGAGGTTACTACAAGGCGTAAACGCAAGAGACGACCGTCATATTAAAGACAGCCGCCGCAATAACCTGAAAACTGATACACAGCTTAGTGTTGCATCACCAACATATTCTGTCCAAGTTTCCATGCGAATTTTTTTTCAGGTGCTGAGGCTAACATTTTGTACGTGTTTCCAGTGTCTTTCGTACGTGGTACATGCACCGCCAGTCTCATCATACGTCACTACGTCACTCTCATACTGTTTGGTGAAGGGCACAAATACAAACGTTGATAGACACACAACAAGGGACGGTTTGGGATTGCTAGACTGTATGATTATGTGTTCAGTCGCTTCTACTTGTAAATCTGATGAAAAATTTATAGTTTAATTCGCTGTTTTTACTGGAAAGGGGGGTGGGGGAATTGGATGAAGGTACGGAAGGGATAAAGTAACGGAAGCAGGAGAAGGATTAAGATAGAGGGGGAATTTATTTTTGTATGGCTCGACAGCCCTATATGGGCCTGGGCCTCCTCGTTTCGTCGAGGCTTCACGATCACACTCAGACACACCACACTCGGTAGGACTCCTCTAGACGAGTGATCAGCTCGTCGCAGAGACCTCTACCTGACAACACACAACACTCACAACAGACAGACATCCATGCCCCCGGTGGGATTCGAACCCACGATCCTAGTGAGCGAGCGGCCGAAGACCCACGCCTTAGACCGAACGGCCACTGGGATCGGCAGAGGGAAAAATTGCCTTTCTGAATTTCAGAGGACAGTTAGGAGACAAGTAGATAAAGGTACGAAAGGGATGAAAAGAGAGAAACTTTAAAGGATGGCGATGTGAAAGAATGTATTGGCTTTATCGGTGGGTAATTTCTACTAGTGGGTCCAATAAAGTGTATTGTGACACGGCTGATAAATTATGCACAGTAAATACACAGACTGCGCAGTCGTAAGGTCACGCAACACCACCCCTTCAATAACACTGGTGGTCAGACGACAGTTCATAGTGTTTTGACACACCCCACAAGCCAATAGCTTTTTATGCCTCCTTTCTTCTTCAAAGGACCTCGCGCTTCTGTAATTACATGAAGTGACCTCATGACGAATGTTTATTGAGGTGACGGTTAATAAATCAACTGTTCAAGGAATTCCACGCGGTTTACGGAAGTTCAAGATTTATGGCAGTGTTGAGTCGTACTATTCAAATGTATCGTAAGCCATTTGAGTATATGCTAATTATCAAAACCCTTTATCTCAGCAGCCTTTTCACACGATATCTTTGTAGTCTGAAACAACATGGCACACGCGTGTTCCTTTTATGCATGAGACAAGTGCTTCAGTCCGCGCAGTGACTAAGCTATGGACTGGACCGCCGTGTGACCAGCATTCGATTTAAGGCAGGGGGGAGATAGGCCTTTGTAATATTCCCCACAACTCTCAGACCGACTTTGGGGCCGAACTGGCCTCATAATAAACGGTTACTGTGTGTTTTATGTCCGGTGTTGATGCGGTCTAAACGTGAGGCCAATCACTTACCACCATATAATGTTAATTAAACACTGTTAGAGATTATTCTGGTCTCCACAATTTCCACACCGACTCTAAAGCCAACCCAACCTCCCATTCAATTTGTACCGGCGTACTTACGAGGGGGTAAAGCGACCGAGGCGTGATATTGAACACTCACCTCCATCTAGCGCCAAGTTTAAGCATGAGTGGAGCTATGCCTCTATTCCCCTTATGGGTCTTCGTGGAGTGGACCACGACAACTTAACCTTTTAAGGTTTTAGGTTAAGGTCCTAATCCAGGGGAGGAATGTGAACTGAGGTTTTTTTTTACGTGGTGAAGGGTCCCGCAGCAGATGCTACGGACGCACCACAGCCTTAAGGCTTATTGTGCAACCCTGTGATGAAGATGAAGATGATGATGAGCATTTTTTTTACCAAGTTTTACAAGTAATGGAGCACCAGTGGGATGAAATTGACAGGGGAAAACTGACAACTCAGAGAAAAACCTGTCCCAGTGCCACTTTGTCAACCACAAACCCCACATGGACTGACCCGGGATCGAACCCGGGCCTCCTGAACTGAGGTTTACTTTTGAAGTCATGATGGCGGTGAAGACTCATATTTTGGTCCTCCGGGTCATGGTAGGCAGGTGTTAAACCTCGGAGGAATATGAGTCCTGCTTCAGGTGACGAAAATATTTTTACATAGGAGGTATGAAGTTACTAGTACAAGAGGCTTGAATAAACTGCGCCATAAACATCTTCAAGAACTATAAGAGTGTGGGTATTTTTCCAGGACATTTATATTTTTATGCAACCTGTAGTATAGACACCGAATCCCTGCTGGCATCAAAACGTATCAATAAATTTTATTACCATTTTTTTTTTGTGCAGTGGGCAGTAAATGCAATAATATTTGACTTGATGAGAAAACCGAAGCATAAGTGTATATAATACCACTTGGTGTGACCATTTGCGAGACGCTGATATTACGATATGCAGCTGCCATATCTCTGGACTGTTGGACCATTAGGAACATTTGATACACTACTTGATATTGAATGTTTATTTAATGAGGCTTTCAATTGCCGAGTCTGCATAGCGTCTAATTGTAAGACGATTAGAAGATTAGTAACTTGGAACTAATACGCAAGTTATGGAGATACAAATATCTCCATCTTTGTCTGTATTCACACTAGTATACACTCCCAGTTGAGGGATCCAGGGATTATGACGGGGTAGGGATAAGTCCCTGTAACGTCGCATTACGTCAGCAGGCAAAAGGACGCTGATTCATTAAACGTCATATGAACTTCAAGACAAGGCAAATTGAGTTTAGAGCTTAGAGAATCAGATCCGTATGAAGTAGTTTAAATAAGGTTAAGACATAAATAAACAAATTTTATCCTTTCGTAAACTTAAAAAGAAAGCATTGGCTAAGAAGATTATTGTTTTGTGGGATATTCCACTCTTGTACGTTGGTAGTACATACCAACGTACCGGGTTAACCTCTTGCATCCGTGGTCAGAATATGAGACTCACTGCCCTGAGGAAGGAAGCAGTAGGCTCCTCGGAAAAGGTGGATGTCTAACTAACTACATGGCGTCACAAACAAGAAGACTAATTTTCTTAGTCAGTGCCATGAGAATCTCATGGAATACCAAACACTTGCCAAGTCCATCACCCCCCCCCCCCTTTATTTTGGAAAATTTCATATTTATTTGACGCTCATGTATCTTTTATCACACGTGCAATCCTAACGTTGTAGAACATAACAAACTACAGAGCCGTAGGTTGTCATTAATTAAATTAATCAATTGCTAATGAAACAGTGCAACGTAATTAGATCCGTATTATACAGAGTAGCGCGAAAGTCACTCGACACTGCAAGGAGAATATTAAACATCGAGTTTCAAGTGACTTTTAAGCCACCCTGTACGTTATATACTGCTTTCTTCTTGGCATAAAAAACCTATTTTTGAGATGAATTATGGGTTATTCGGATGACATGGCACATTAATTTTATTTTGTGTTCACCGTGCATCTTAGTATTAGTATTCACACACTTAACCAACAGATGCAATATTATAATTAAATTTTCACTATACCCTACATATGTTTCGACCCCCACTGTGGCCATCATCAGGGGTAACTTGTTATATATATACTTCACTTTACACTGTCCAATTTGGCACTATTATTCCACTATTGGTACATGTCTAACAGAGCACAAGACGTAACAAAAGATAAGGTAGAGTTCTGCAGAGTCATCGACGTTGAAATCTCAAATTTCGTAAAAATGATTTTGTTTGAGTTCTGCGCTCTTCTGGGATGTTACGCAGAGTCGAGTGATAATCCTTTATCAACTTTTTGGGACTATGTATCGGTCCCATCTTCAACGGTCAAGAAGTCCAATGAAGATGGGACCGATACGTCGTACCGAAACGTCGGTAAACAATTACCACACGACGATGCGTAATATCCCAGAGGAGCGCGGATCTCATCAGCATCGCAGCGGAAGCCTGAAATCATGGATTTAGCTCGAGATTAATATCACATGACGTAGTCACTCAAGTCAATAAATACACTTTATTGGTGAGTATTCCTTAAATGCCTACAATATGACTTTAACTTGTTTCAGCTGCTCGTATTGTAGACAGTCAGGGATTATTCTCTGATAAAGTGCATTTCTTGGCTTAGTTGCAGAGACTGTGCAATAAAATACATGATAAAGTGCAACCCTATAAGGTGAGATCTGCGCTCTTATGGTATACTACGCAGCGTCGAGAGGTAATCCTTTACAAACGTTTCGGTTCGACGTTTCGGTCCCATCTTTATTGGACTTCTTGACACTTGAAGATGGGACCGATATGTTGTCCCGAAACGTCTGTAAACAATTGCCACACGACGCCCCGTAACATCCCAGAAGAGCGCAGATATCATCAACATCACGGTGGAAGCCTGAAATAAAGGTTAACCCTATAAGGTAATCAGGAATAAAACTATTTCAAATTTTCCAATATGGCTGTCGATGTGTTCCCCTTTTAATAAAAAACGTATTCGGAATTCATGACGTATTTTGAAGATTAAAAATATGGAAGAGCCAAAGGCCAAGGCTTTTATGTTAGTCTTTTGTCTTGTGCTCTTTGTGTGTGAAGAAAGTACAATAAGTCATAAACTAAAAGTAGGGTGTAATATGGTGTATTTTCTCTTTGCAGGTGAGTACCCCCGTGCTTCAGGGTATTTATTGTGAGTGACAGTGGCTGGCGTCTTTGCAGTGGTGAGTACAGAACGTGTTTTGTCATTATTCGTCTGTTGCTGTTATGCATTGGATGTTTTTAGATTGTTCTTTGGATTTCGTACTTGTATTTTTTAATTAGCGAATTGGTTAGTTGAAAAAGTCTGAATATGAAAGGAGGTGGTGCGTGATACAGCAAAAGCAGTGACGCATATATTTCTATATACATATGTAACGCATGGGCTTATATACAGTGTACTGTGCGAATACACGTTTGGGTTTGTTATTTATATAACTAGCATCAAGACATTTCAAAATTAACGGGAGGCAGTTAAAAATTTTATCTGGATTACCAAATTACTAAAGTGACATCTTCTGTAAATGCAAGTTCCTGTACCATTTTATGCACTGATAGTACAATTGATGCAATAAGGCCTGAAATCGCGTAGTGCTGCTGGTGACGACGTTTCGTCGTCAAAATTACACTGTGTAATTCCCAGTGCTTCGTACCTACCCTGAGCGATATAATTCCATTCTGTGACCTTCTACGCTGTTCCACTTTTATCCACTTTATATTTATGTTCCAATCCACACTTCCTTCTTCTTTCAGATGGTCTCTTCCCAGCAAAATACCAACGCAAATGTTCAATGTATTTTTTATTTCCTTCACGCATTCTACATGCAAAACGCATTTTCTTTTTATCTGATTGACGACAATAAAAAGAACGCTGTTTTCTAGGATATGACGTCATTTAGTTTTGACGATGATTACCAACGATTTGAGCAAACATACCGAAAGACAGAAGCAGTGAGTTACTGCGAGAAGTTGGTAGCCTTCTACTAGACTCGAAATCTTCCAAGTCACAGCATACAACAGTTTTAATATACATTTACATGAATTTTTCAAATCTCATTAGAAAAATACTAAGTGAAGCGCGACGCCCCTCGTTGTGCACAACTTCTTTAAAGATAACCAGCATGTACCTCCAAGCTGTAGTGTAGGTAGTTCAGGTGTCGACCTACATTGTGCTGCGAAATGCAGGTGTCGACTTAATTGTGCTGCGAAATGCAGGTGTCGACCTACATTGTGCTGCGAAATGCAGGTGACCTACATTGTGCAGCGAAATTCAGGTGTCGACCTACATTGTGCTGCGAAATGCAGGTGTCGACCTACATTGTGCAGCGAAATTCAGGTGTCGACCTACATTGTGCTGCGAAATGCAGGTGTCGACCTACATTGTGCTGCGAAATGCAGGTGTCGACCTACATTGTGCTGCGAAATCCCCCATTTTCCGGAGTGTCAGATTTGCTTCAGCAGGTAGACATTACTACCGTTTGCCTGCAAGCTGTATATACATAATAAATGCGAACAGTCCATCCAATCAGCACGTACATAAGCATGTCAGATTACAGCTAATTGCGAGTAAAACCGAATTTGAAGGTTCTTTGCTTGCTACTTCACAACCAAGTGCTAAATCGTGTTTCGGATGAAGGGGTTTCTCTACGAACATAGAAATTTGGTGCCAGTAACTTAAGAAAATACATTACATTTACAATTAGATACAGCTGGAAGGATAGTAACAAATTAAATTCCACAGTTTGGATGTGTGTGGAATGTATTGATCGGGCTTGTGGTAGAGAAGATTTACTAGCTTTTAGGGCCACGACAGTGAGAGTTACCCTTCTATAAAAGACAGGGAATGTCTTTAATAGCTGACTGATTCTAAGCTTCTAAAGGAAATATATGTTGCCGGGATACAGCTGGATAATTGACAGTCGGACGGTGGCTGTATTACGAAATGTAGCAACGGCTTTCGCATGCGTCGTCATCGCCCTGCTGACGAGCGGTATTGAAGACAGCTCCTTGATATTACTGTAACCAGCCGTGTGTGATATGTTGGGGCTCAGACATTTTTGAGGGGGAAATAGCTGAGGTGTAATAGGTTACGGCAGGACACCTAATCTGAAAACCGCAGACAACTATTCTTCTTGGACTGCTTGACCCTTGAAGATTGGACCGACAGGTTGTCCCGAAACGTCGACAAGAAACTCCCATTATACGCCGCGTAAAATCCCAAAAGAAGGCAGATCTCATTTACACTGCGGGGAGGCCTAAAATCAAGCAAATATTTGCTGCATATAGAGTAATATATGGGAAAGTGTGTGTTTGCTAGGCGTAGCAACAGGCTTCTTCCCGATCCCATGCCAACGAATCTGGCAGAAAACATTAGCCTTAAACCGTATGGCATTTAGCCCAGTGGCGTTTTTAGTGACGAAGCGTCATGTTGGTTGGTGCCTTCAGATTAGTGCCTCGGTAGATGTTTGGTTATAGCACTTGATATACGTAGTGCTTATACACTTGTAAATGTAACAGAATGTCTGTAGAGACGGGAATCAAATCCACGGTCACGTAAGATATTCACGCGTGACTCGCCGTCGGGAATATAGTCCTGATTTGGTGATAAAAATCACGGGAATTTTGTATTTCAACTTATGGTCCTATAACGTAATTCATTAACACATATGAAAGCTTCTACTTCCCAGCAAATATGACTGAAACGAAAGGAAAACATTTTACAGGTATCAATAAATGAGATGACGCAGTCATAATATATAAGAAATTTCGTGTGAGGTTTGAGTTTCTAATGGCGAGTAGTAAAAATGTTACGATTTTGGAGGGAAATTACAGCATGCAGACTGAAAGAGAGGTATCAATGTTTCGAAGGAATTTTCTGCCTCCATTTCTAGGGTAAAAGAATGAGGAAACCTGTGTTGTATCTCCGATCCTTTGCCGAGCGGCAGGTGAGGGAGTTGGGGGTTGGTCGTGGTCCAAAATCCCAGTCAGCTAATACTGAGGCTTTGGTTACTGATGAAGTTACTGTACTGAGATCCAGGTAGGACCCTCATTCACAGCTTGCAGCAAGACCCAAGGACGAATGCTCGTGAGTCATCCACAAGTGGTCACATTTAGCTTAGCTGGCAGCCTGCTGCCCTGCTGGAGCACACGATCAGGTGAGACCTGCGCTCTTCTGGGAGATTACGCGACGTCGTGTGGTAAGTGCTTACCGACTCTTGACCCTTGAAGATGAGACGGATACGTTGTCCCGAAACGTCGGTAAAGAATTACCACACGACGCCCCGTTAATATCCCAGAATAGCGCAGATCTCTTCTACATCGCGGCCCAAGCCTGAAATCACTCAGAAAGTTTTGAGATTGTAATGGTATGTGACGCCGTGTAGTTTAGAACAAATTTACTGATGTTTCGTAGTAAGTGCAGCCTATCATTTCGGATAACACGTTTTTACACTAAACACAAAATCACAATAGTCCTCCAGAAGGTCAGTAAATTTCTACCAGACTACAAGACGTCACTGCCCAGAAGTCAGGATTCTTCGGTCTTCTCTGATTGTCTTCCCAAATTATTTTTGTCTTGTTGCCATGTAGCGACGTGTGAAACTGGAATAGAAAGTCTAAATTGAAAAAACGGGGAAGGTGTCTCAAAATAGGAAGGCGGAAGTAAGAAATATGTTGCGCTAACAAGCCCTTCTCTATCGCTTCCAATTACAACAATTTGTACCCAGCTGCATGCTATTGAAAATTCATGCAACCTGCACGATGTGGGAATTACGTAATAATATCTAATATACTAAGATGGTGGTAAAGGTAGGAGTTAAATTTTTCCTTGTACACGTCATAAAGGTGGGCCGTGATAGCTCAGTCAGTATAGCGACTACGCTACGGGCTGGACGGTCCGGGAATCGAATCCCGGTGGGGGCGAGATTTTCCGCACCCATCCAGAACGGCCCTGTGGCCTACCCAGCCTCCTATACAATGGGTACCGGGTCTGTTTCCCGTAAAGCGGCCGGGGCGTGGAGTTGACCACCCACCCTCATCTAGTGCTAGGGTTAAAGAAAGAGTAGAGTTAGACCTCTACTCCCCCTCTGGGCCTTCGTAGCCTGTTCTAGGGAGAACTTTACCTTACACGTCATAAAGGCGTAGAAGGGGAGTGGACGTTTAGCTCCACCCATTCGTCACATCGGCTCTAGATAGAGTTGAATGGTCAATTTACGCCCCGGCCGTCTTACCCCCAGGAAGGAATCCCGATACTAATTCAATAGGAGGCTGGCCGGCCTCCAGAGCCGATCTGGACGTTTCGGAGATGAGAAGGTCCCTTGCCTCCGCCGAGATTGGAACCCTGGATCTTTCAGACTGTAGCGTAGTCAGTATGCCGCCTACGCTATCTGAAACACGTATTTGTTGGAATAGGTGGAAGTACAGAGTACCAGGGGAAATCTGTCAGAGAGGGAATTTGACTGCTGCCTGTAAAATCAAGGGCTGCGTCTTCTACATGCCTGCTTAGACCCAGAGGCAACTCATCATTTGTCTCTACTTTACTTAATTGTACAGCTGGTATCTCGCACATTAAGGGACGAACGTAATCGAGGGTGTCTGAGAATAGGGTGCTGAGGAAGATATTTGGGCCTAACACATTCGAAGTTACAGGGGAATGGAGAAGACCACATAACGAGGAGCTTTATGATCTGTACGCATCACCAAATATTATTCGGGTGATCAAATCAACAAGCATGAGATGGGCTGGGCATGTGGCACGTATAGGGGACAGGAGAGGTGCATACAGGGTTTTGGTTGGAAGACCTGATGGCAAGAGACCACTTGGAAGATCTAGGCGTAGATGGGAGGGTTATTTGGTATTTGGTTTTTTAATTGAGCCAAGTATACATTATATTACAGTATGATACATGTGCTGCCACTGCTAACACCAAGTATTTTTGCAGTGCGCAGCCTATTCAACCTTAATAACTAGAAAGAAACAGATATCGCTAACCTACTTGCACTAGTCTGCTAGTAATTACACCCGTTATAATACAACCTCCTCTTGTCCTGATTGTCTCGTGTGGTACTCCCATTTACCTCTGACCTCATATAAAAATATGCCCAATTGGGAGGGTTATATTAAAATTGATCTTCAAGAAATGGGATGGGGGCATGGACTGGAATGATGTGGCTCAGGATAGGGACACGTAGCGGGCTTTTGTGAATGCGGTGATGAACCTACGTTTTCCACAATATGCGGGGAATATCTTGACTAGGGGAAGGACTGTTAGCTTCACAGGAAGGAATTTGCTCCACGGAGTTAGTTAATTGGTTTGTTTGTGTGTTAGTAAATTGTACGGCTGAGAAATAACTCATGTAACACTTAAATGCGTAAGGAAGAGTGGTAATGTGCGTAAGGAAGAGTGGTAATGTTACGTGCCACCAGCCGCGACATTGTTGTCATCTTTACCGTAGACAATATGGCAGTTCATTAGATAAACATGCATACTATGTCATTTACAGGAATGTCAACAGGTTAACAGACACGATATTAGCGACTGTGTGCATTTGCAGTTCACATATATCTGGTGGCAGACATTGATCAGGTATAACTTACAACCAAGCAGAACTTTAAAGTGTATTTCCGTGTTAGTTGCCTTATTCTGATCTGCGTCTTCACAGGATGGGAATTCCACAGACCTTGAATTATATACGTGCTTGTAATCTCAATGTCTGTCTGATCCGTCTTCTACTCTGCGTTTGTGTCTCAAAATTGTGCCAGTTGTTACACAGTGTTTGCTCTACAGAGAACAAGTTAAATTACGTGCTTGGTACTGCCGGCCACTTCTGATCTGTCGGTTTCATAGGTTCTAGGTAAGTCCTAGTTCGAACTTCATGACTGAGTAGGCAGCGCGACGTATTTATATTCGAGAGGTTTTGAGTTCAAATCCCGATCCGGAGATTGGCTGTTATGAACACTTGTCTTGCTATTCCTCAGTTCTTCCAACAGATATCTGGACATCGCCTCAAATGAGCTATGCGTCATTCTGCATAGTGTACATTATACTTAATTATTCAGAAATTGTTCGATGGTGTTTATCAACTGGAAGTTGTTTAGACTGAGCTGTCCGAAGCGTCGTAACAAGAAACGAGAGCTTATAATGCGTAATGAATAAAGAGCCGGACTGTCTCACTCTGTGTAGTGGCTATGCTGTTAACTGGAAGACTCAGAAATCAGCATCAGATACCTGGCCAAGTTCTGTATATACAGTTACATTCTCGAAAATTACTTGCCTTTTCAAAGTCAGTTTTTTTTTATATTCTTAGTTTAAAATCATCGCAGGGTACGTCTAGCCTCCGCCCCGCAAGTGTCTTTTGCAGTAAAGATTAGGATCAGCATGCATGGACGTTTGTCTTCACTCCCCCCCATCACCTCCATAAAGTGATGCCCAGTTGGAGGTCAAATTATGTGCCAAATTCGCTCGTCGAATGACGTTTCCATGTGTATTCAAGATGTGTCTGGTTCTGCTCTCAGCAGGGATACCAACAGTCCTGAGAGAGACTTCAGTGGTTTTCCTCAGTGTTTCCAGGAAAATTCCGTGACGGTACCTAAAATTAGGCCACGACTGGTTCCTTGCACGTATCTCTAGTTCATGTTTCACTGTCATATAATCATTCGAGGATATGAAATTTTAGTCATCGTCGTTAAATAAATGACAGGTAATTTCCTACAGCCAGAGAGCCCCTAGTGTCATCTGGTGGTTCTCAACCCGTAAAAGGTAAAGTTGTCCCTGTCCATGCCATGAAGGCATATAGGGGGAGCAGAAGTATAGCTCCACTCATTCTTAAATTTGGCGTTAGAAGAAGGTGAGTAAAATTTGCGCCCGGAACCTGTTACCACTGCACCCATTGAATAGGAGTCTGGGTAGGACCGAGAGTCGATCTGGACGATTTGGAGAGTAGAAAAATCCCTCCCTCTGCCGGGATTCGAAACCCGGATCATCCAACCGTAGCAATTTGCTGTACCGGCTAGCTATCCATTTCCAGTTGCAAGTTCTACAATTTTTGTAGCGCGGCATGACGTGATAAGGAGCAGTCGTGACCTATTTAAAGTAACTATTCCAGTTCTGCTTCATAGACTTAGCCATGCTGTTGAGGGCAGTCGGTTGCGGGACGCAGAAGATAGCTAAAGCAATCCCTGTACAGGCCGTGAGGGTTTCTGGAGGTTGAGACTTCCAGATTTTGAGACTGTCGGCACAGGAAGGTGGCAAGGTTGTCAGCCCTACGCACCGGCCGCCTTTATCCCCCAGGAAATATTCCTGGTACTCATTTCTGTTAGAGGCTGAGTCGACCCCAGGCCCATAGTGCGGCTGGAAGGATTAGGTCAAGGAAAAATTCGAGTGACCCGCGACCTTCCGGCTTGTAGCACAGTGCCTCAACCAACTGCGCCACCGCGTACCCCACGTAGAAGATAAGGTACCACTATTCGTTGTGCTGTTTACGGTGTTCTGTGATGTGACACCGTTTAGTCTGGTAGATAAACACTAATGAGCACAGAGTAACATCCCAGTTAACCGTATGAAAACCCCGTATCACATATCTGTCGCTTAAATGGCTTAATTCAGAATAAAAGTGAGGAGGGCAAAACAACAGAAGCAAAGCACAGCAGAGGTTCGTGATGCGTCGGATGAGATGAAGAGATAGCAGCGGCACAGGATCAACTTACAGGGAGTCGGCGCGCTGGCTGGGAGGCGGCTCGGAGCGGGGGCTTCCGGCTCTGTTTGCTCATTCAGACATCCCGTCGTCGAGGGACAGTGTCACGTTACGATCCGCCGTGTGTCCGAGTGAAATCACGTGTTATTTGTGCTTCGTGTCACGTTTATGGTGCGTCATCATCAGAGAGGCTTGCTATCTTTACCAAATACAGTTTTTATCACAAACGCAAATAAGTTCCTAAACACTGCAGGTCATTACTAGGAAAAGAGGTTTTATTGTCGGAAGTTTTGAAGCTTGTTTACCTTAATCATACGGAATCCTTATCACTGAAGTCAATTACTCGAAATGTTGATTTTGTTCGCGAAGTGTGCAATTATTGACTGTGAAAGGTTTATCTGAATTACCAAAGGTTCTTTTCCTATAGGACTCGAATACGTATTGGAACATTTTCTTATACCAATCCTGATTTATTAAATTTATATGTATAATATCTATTGTGAATAGACGCTATATAATCCGGGCGACGACAACGTTAAATAAACCATAAATAAATAAGCAAATAAATTACGAACACTTTGTTTAATATGTCGGAGTTCTTATCGCTTATATTTGTTGTGAATTTATTACACAAATAGTAAGTTAACACTAGTTTGACAAATGCAATGTCCGTCGTCATCTTCCGTCCTTCACAGTAGCTAATATGTAAGTCTAGATTTTCGAGTTTAGTTACTGAATGTATGCTGCAGGTGGGGGGAGACAGGCTGACCTTCGTATTGCTGACCTTGTCTTGTCTTTATTTCATTGTTATTTACTTGTGTTTGTTTGCTTTTGTCTTTATGTGATGATTTTGATTTAATTATTATTTAATAATTTGTCCTTGCATTCATGTTTTACGTTTGTACTTTGTTTTGTTAGTTATTATTATTATTATTATTATTATTATTATTATTATTATTACTTGGACTTTGTGATTAAATTTTTGTGTTTATACTGACAAACTGACCTCTAGACCGTTGAGTTAGCACATCAATAATAATAATAATAATAAAATAGTAACGCAAATAAAGAAATGAAAGAACTAAATTATTATAATTGTTATTGTATTCTGCATTGAATTATTTTCAAACTTGTACTTGTTTGACGTCTGTACAGTTTATTTGAGACCGGCTGTAATTGGTGTGTGTGTGTGTGTGTGTCTGTGAACAAACGCTAATTAATATTCCGTTTGCCTGCCCTCCAGATCAGGCAATGCAACGCACGAAACAGAAGTGTGGCAAAGGAACAAACTAAAGGGGCACTTCTGACACGTCAGACAGACATTCGTGACAATTACTTTGTGATGTCACCAACATCATAGTCGTTTGTGACTCACAGAGGTTTGTAGTTCTCACGGCTGTCACAGTTACGTTTACTGACTTCAGAGATGAGATGCCTTGTAGCCAAGTAGAAAGTTACTACACTTCTGAGATGTGACATCGGATTTCATTTCTTCTGATCTGTCGGACTCATTTCCCAGATATGTTAATTTAACTGTTAAGTTGCTCTACCCGCCCTACACACCCACATGCAGGCAAACACCACGACGTTCTGACCAGACTTCTTGCTTCTGCTCTTTTTTTCCCCTTCATGGTTTATGTATGGACGCTTCCAGTGCCTGTGACTGTTTCGTATCGAATGTTAGGATAAGTGGTGCAAATTCATAGAAAAAATCAGAAACGAAGCGGACGTGTAATAATGAGAGGCTTTTGAATGGAGGAACTGACGGAGCAGTGTCAGTTTTATATGTAACCTTGATTTCAGGCTTCCGCCGCGATGTTGATGAAATCTGTGGTCTTCTGGGTTATTACACGGCGTCGTGTGGTAATTATTTACCGACGTTTCGGGACAACGTATCGGTCCCATCTTCACGGGTCAAGATTCCGAATTGGAAAGCTCGGAATCTTGACCCGTGAAGATGGGACCGATACGTTGTCCCGAAACGTCGGTAAATAATTACCACACGACGCCGTGTAATAACCCAGAAGACCACACATTTCAGTTTTATATGTAAGCTAGTGCTGTAGTTAAACGGAAAACTAGCAGTTGTTTTTATGTTTGGTCGAAAAGATTTTACTTCAGAATTGGGGGGGGGGGGGGGGGGAGATAATCGCCCGGCGTATGACTCACAATCAGTGTTAGGAATTTCGTTACACACTGTCTCGCGGACCCTCGAAGTTTCGTACATTGAATTCTGAAGACCTGAACGTGAATCTATTTATTACTCAACTAACACACAACACTCAACCAACAAATACACTCTTATTATTTACATAGATATTATATATTACAATCTCCGTAAGCCAGTTCAACATGTTTCGATCCCCTCCTGGTATCATCATCAGGAACTCTTGTGAGAGTAAGAATTCCACAAACAAAACTAACAATATAAAGTTAAAAGGTAAAGCAATCCCATTACAGGCCCTTAGGGCTCCAGGAGGTCGAGGCTCTCAGGTTTTTAGACAATCGGCAGGTTGTCAGCCCTACGAACCGGCCGCCTTTACCCCCCAGGAAAGATTCCTGATACTCATTTCTGTTAGAGGCTGAGTCGACCCCAGGCCCATAGTGCGACCGAAGCGATTATGTCAGTGAAAAATTCCAGTGACACCATCGGGAATCGAACCCGCGACGTTCCGGTTTGTAGCATAGTGCCTCAACCAACTGCGCCACCGCGTGCCCCAACAATATAAGTACATGCTGAAAATATAAAATGTATAAAAGATGGTTAAATTGTAGGCGATGTTTTGTGGTGGATCCTTGGTCTACTGCAAATTAATGTCAAAAACATTAATTAAAATATAGATATAAACATATAAAACCATTTTTAAAATACGTGAGCGTATTAAGTATATTTAAAAACTTTTTATCGTAGAACGATATTTGCAGTAACAGTAATATATATATATATATATATATATATATATATATATATGTGTACAGGAAATTCTTTGTTTATATGCAGATATTTTTTTGCTGTGGGCAACTTGAAATTGGTTAGGTAATTTAATACATATCGACGCTTAAAACATATAACTGAGTTTAACTTAGCGCATAGTTACTCAGAAGACATGCTGCCATTTATTTCCTAGAAGAGACTGAGTTAATGCATTCTAAGTAAAGAATGTCACACACCTTGTCATGTCTGGACAGATGCGGAGGGTAGATGGAGGAGTAGCTCCAACCCATTCGCAACCTCGGCGCTAGAAGAAAGTGGGTGATCAGCACGACGCTCCGCCCTCTTTAACCTCGAGAAAGACGCGGTACCAATTGTACAGGAGGCTGTCTGGACGGCACGGAGAATCTCGCCTCCACCGGGATTCAATCCCCGAATCTTCCAGCCCGTAGCTAGTCGCTATACCGACTACGCTATCCCGGCCGCTTATGCATTATAAACTAGATATAATTGACATAATGAAACATTCCAATACAATGAACATCCATATGACCTGTCAGTTAACTTGGAAATTCGCCCAGAATACTTGTACATACGCTGGGCTGTCGAAATTTGTCTTCAGTGATAAAGGAATTTGGGTGTTGGGGATATATAGTAAAACGAAACAGGTTATGAACCAAGAACCTTTAACAATTACAGATGGAGTTAGTGAGATTTCGTATGGAACGAATATTTGTTATAAATTAACAGAAGAAACTGTGGAGTATGTGAATTGAGAAAGAATCAGCGTCGATAGCAGTTGAATTAAGACATGCGATGTGAAAATGTTAAAGATAGATTTATGAGATGATTCTGTCTTATGATTTGCGTGTGACGTTTTGTGAGTGGAGTGTTGGTTAATGAGAGATCAGAATTACAATATCTTTGTTGCAGAATGCCCAGAAAGGTAATTTGTGAGGCGATGCGATTCTCTAAACTGAAATACTATAAAAATTAATTTCAAAACAGAAACCCAAATCACTGTAAGATCTTCAAATTTAAACTGCGCCACTTATGAGATAGTACAGTGGATACTTTTCACAGAGGTGTGAGGTCCACCGTAAATCTTGGTATTTGTTTCAAAATACACGTCGTCATATCCCAGAAAACCACATTTCTAATTGCCTTACATTCAATAAAAACAGAAATTGTAAAACATTTTACAGTACAAATCACAGTACCTGCATTATTCTTCAGTACTTATGTTCATGTCACATTCGCTCTACAACAGCACAAATATACGTCACGTGTTGGTTATATAAATGTAGAACTGTGACGTGTATGTTACAGACGATTTGCATGTTATATGAATAATTTGTCGTCGTGGAAGCCATTAAGGCTTATGGAGGTGTAGCTCCACTCATTCCTATCTAAGGCGTTAGATGGAGGTTTGCTTCAAGGCACAATCGATTTATTTCCGTGGGAGAAGCCCTTGGTTCCATTTGAATAGGAGGCCGGTTAGAGTCCAGAGCAGGTCTGGAGGCTGGAGAAGAGGAACAATTCTTACTTTTGTCTGGAATCCAGCCGCAGTCCTTGGGTTGAAACAAGATAACTCAGAGTTTATTAAAGATAAGCGCCACTGAGTCCACCCACGCTGTATCTATTTCCACTCACGGTTTCATTTTCACAATAAATCCCATAGAGTTTTCGCATTTCCACGGTGAAATACGCTTATATATCAACTAAATATCCACGCGTAAAATCAGCTTTCGTTTTTGAAAAATCATAAGTTTTACATTGAATAGTCAGGTTTGGCGAAACGTGCCGGGCAGGAATTCGCTGTAATCTTAAGGAATTTTCCCCTTTGGTGCGTGGAAATTGTTGACAAGTGTTGTTACCTTCAAGGGCATTGTGCCAACATCCTGTGATCCAAGTGATGTGTGCTGATAAATTGAACACGTGAGATGAGTGTCCGCCAGAGGCCGACCTCATCGTCGGGTGTAACTGTGGGGACAGGCGTTGTTGGCCGGAGAGGCAAGAAGTTGATTCTACACCACCCTCCTCAGATCCTTCACAAGTCCAAGTACGAGGTTCGCAGCTCCAGTTTTGAGAGCTCTGGAAGAGTTTTGCCGTGGACTGGGTGAGTGAACAGTGTATACACCTGTTAAGGAGTAGGTCTATAGCAGAAAAATTGCCTTTCTTTTTCTTCTATGTTGTCGACCTCGGTGGACTAGTGGTTAGCGTGCTCGCCACTGGACCCAAGGTTCGCGGGTTCGATCCAGACCGAGGTCGATGGATTTTTAAGGGTGATAAAAATCCTGAGCACCACTTCCTTCGGAGGGGAAGTAAAGCCGTCAGTCCCATGTCGTAGATTTACGGCATGTAAAAGAACCTTCGGGCATGAAGAAGAACCAGTAGTGTCCGTGAGCTAAATTCAAGCCATTTCTCACCCAAGTCTCCTGACTGACTGCCAGATGGCTCTGGAGGTCACATCAGGATTGAGTTGAACAGCGCGGCCAGTCGGCTGGTCTCCGAACTGCCACAAATGCGCAGACCACGTAACATCAGAAAGAGGAGGCCCAGGCCCATATAGGGCTGTTGAGCCATGGTTATTTTTATTATTATTTTTTCCTATGTTATAAATTCTATTATAATAATTTTTACAGATCTGAGAGGATATTGATGGGCGGGAGAATAATATAATATTGAGTTTATTTTTCTGGACGCGAAGTAGACAATGTGATAAGTAACAAAACAAAATAAGAGCATTTTTCTTAATAATAATCCCTTGAAGACTGCATAATATACATTCAGAGTGCAGAGGTTTGAGTGAATATCTTCAGCTGCATAACTGCTCTTAGAATAATAATTTACTATCGGTGTGAAAGTGCAGATCTCAGTGTCCGCGCGGTCTAAGGCGTGGGTCTACGGCCGCTCGCTTGCTGGGATTGCGCGTTCGAATCCCGCCGGGCGCATGGATGTCTGTCTCTTTTGAGTGTTGTGTGTTGTCAGGTAGAGGTCTCTGCGTAGGCCTCATCACTCGTTCAGAGGAGTCCTACTGAGTGTGGTGTGTCTGAGTGTGATCGTGAACCCTCGATAATGAGGAGGCCCTGGCCCAATACGAGTTGTTGGGCTTAGGAAAAAATGTGTTTGTTAAATTGTGGGTCGCGAAACAATTTTATGCATTTATTACCGATTCAAAAAAATTTGGTAAGAGCGCTTTTAAGTTGTGGTAACACTGTAGCAATGTTGACTTGACCGTCACGTCATAAAAACAACACAAACCGTTGTCTACCACGGTCGCCAGTCTGTCAACGAAAAATTATCGGATCAGCCAAAACAAAATGATGGTTTTCATCGTGCAGAATTTATCGTAGATTTGGCTTCTTTTTTTTCCATTTGATGAACACCTCGCAAATCACGGAACATTTCGAATTAACAAGACAACGAAGACAAAATCTAAATATAAAAGGCCATAACGATGGTCACAGTACTAAACTCAGGCTCATGCAGAATTATGATAATGCGTGTACGTTTATCTTAACTTCACTAAATCATTAAAATGTCACGTTCGTTGTAATGATACATGTTCATTATTTTACACATACCTTCATTTCTAACTGCTGGTGTCGCGAGACGAAGCCAGTGGCCGGTCGCAGCTCAGAAAGTTAAAAATCACTGAAGTAAGACAAACTAGTTACACACAAATGTGAAGCGTTTGTATCTTCAAAGATCTTTTGCTATTTAGAATGGTTTAGTTCAATAGTTCATAAAACTGGTGTCACATATGCTATTAAATAAAGTTACAGGATTTTTACACTGTTGATTTGATGTTGTAGATTGCAGGTAATAATAATAATAATAATAATAATAATAATGAATTGTTATAAATGTCTCCAAAATGGTTTATTTACTACAAAAAGTGTCAATACATTTAAAGAAAACGTTCCTGATATATTCATCTTTACTTAAACTCAAAATCTGACACATAGAAATTGTGCAGATATTACCTACATCCTGTCAGTGTTATGCCCCTGACAGAGACTGTCACAACTCTTGCCCCTGACAGAGACTGTCACAACTCTGATATATTTGTGAGGGAAAGACAATACCTAAGGTTTGATAGGCAATAAAATTATATGAGAAGTCATTACAATGTTAAAGTAAAGCTGTCCGTATCAACACCACGAAAGCGTATAGAACTGTGGAAGTTAGCTCCACTGATATTTGATCAGTGTAGTAGCTGTAGGTGAGAGATGAAATTACAGCCCCAGCCGACTTATCCTCTTGAAAGTATCTCCGGTAGAAATTTAATGTAGCTCATTAAATGCACTGAAGTGTTATTATATTTCAACATATTTCCTGAGCACATGAATATCTCTAGACCTGACAAGCAGAAGGATGGAAGGCGAATTTGATCGTATTTTGAGATAATATATATTTTTTAGTAGAAGTTTAAGCTGTTTCAAATGCAGATATTTGTAAGTCCAAATACCATCCCAGTGTAGCTGGACGAAGAATTAAAAACAGTAAGTCACATATTTGTCTAACAAAATTGACATATTATCTCAGATATGATAAAATTGAAATTAACATCCTTCCAGATATCAGTCGAATCTTGTCACAAGTTTGAACGATAGAAATCGGGTTATAGACAGATGCTAAGACAAGAGTGCACAATTTCACTCATCAAATAAATCAAGCTGCAATGCACTTCGGACTGCTGAAGAAATGCTTCTAATGTAACAGATTACAAGATCATGAGGAAATGGAAGTGCAGCACGTGCACAGTTGTCATTGGAGGATGCAGACTGCTACCGAGATGGAATTTGTAACCTTTGACAACTTGGGAAAAGTGCGCGTGTTCTCGGTGATTACGCTGGATAAATAATGATATTTCAGTAGGTTACATATGATGCACTTAATGGTGTAATAAATTCTCACTCAGTTTCTATGGTTTGAGAATAGTTAGTTTGAAAGCAACAACACGTTACTGTAAGAAGTGGCTACAACTGACGTTCTCATGACTGCTCATTTAATTTCTATGACTAGGAGAGCTTCGTGAAACTTACTTAGTAAACACCATGTAACGGTAACGACATACATCATCTCCAAAACAAAGAGGTCAAATGTCTGTGTATCACTATGTCATACGTATTGTAGCAATGTGGATGCTTTACTCGTATATTGATTGTGATGTGGAACGCTTAGTTATTTGAAACCAGCGATCACTATCTCGTATCACTCCAGGACAGTCCTGATACTTTGGACTGTGCGCCGTATCTTCCACTAGTACTCTGAATACTGTGAGGTTTGGACAGTGACTACACAGAAGAGTAACCACATCTTCTGGCACATAACTCAATCTTGTCCCCAATGAGATTTCTTCCAAGTAGGTCAGTTGGTTATTGCTGGTGATAGAAGCCATATTTGAACAGTAAATATCAGAGTAAGTAAGGACTTCAAGCGTTCGCAGATTTTTACATTTTGCTATCAGTTCAGCAGCCTCAGCAAACAGTCTTGTGCAAATACTGAGATGCTGGAGTGAACTGCATGCTTGATCGGTTGTTACACTAACTTGTAACCTATGTGATGTCACGGAGAGACGTTTCAAAGATGAACAGTTCCGCATTATAACTGTAACATCAACAGCATTACCGTTGATTTCCAATGCTTCTAAACATGGGATACAAGTTACGAGTCGTGAAAAATAATCGTCAGTATAGGATTCGATTTTTAGAACCGATATATTCTGGAAATTGTCAAAGGGAGTGACCACCACAGCTTGCGCTTTTCTAAAACGAACGCTTAGCTCCTGCAGTGTTGGACACAATTGCTTCAAAATAAAAAATGTGTTACTTAATATAAAGTCACAACCATAAAACTCCAGTGCGTGGTGTCCACGTATAGACAAGTTTTCCAAAATCGATATTTGGTCTAATGGTCTCAGGGCTGTCCCTTGTATATTTAACCTTTTCAGATGTCTGAATCTCTCTATATATTCTCTGCTGCAATAACTGACATTCATAGACCCATTGACATCCAAAGCCTTGAGTTGTGGGCATGTCTCACTCAAGTCCCGTACCATTTCATCAGTGCAGATATCTTCTAATGTGACATATTCCAAATGTTTACAATTTCGAAGTGACATGTGTTTATTAATGCTAATAAATGAGTCTTCACTATCCCAATAACGACGTCTGTCTCTCAGCAGAACATGTTTGTAGACGTCCTGCATGTATTTAACGTATTTAAGCTGTTTTAGATTTGGAGCAGCCTGCAGCTCACAAAGAACACAACGTGCAATATAACTACACGTGCGTGAGAGGTCTAGATTTCTTACTTCAGGATTCAAAATGGCAGCAAGGAAATTCCTGAAGACTACTTTAGCTTGGCTACTTTCGATACACAGAAGTATCTGAAAACGGTTTTCGTTCAACTGTTTCATAATTTCCAATGTCACTTCATCAGCACAAATATACGGAACTCTTGTGTGCAGTAAGTACCTTACTTGTGTACATAATTCCTCCATAGTACTTGTGACTTCTGCAAAAGAGGCAGCATCTTGGTAAATCTCAGGACTCGATGACTCGAGGCACTTTCTTTTACAGCCAACAAGCGGCTGCTTCACAATGTGCGGTGGATGTAGAAGCTGAAGTCCTTTTTGTGTGACATGCCTCGCTATTAGTTGCAGTGTGAGCGTCTGCAGAGAAGGCGGCGCATTGTGCAACGTCATGTCTGTGAACACAAAAATTTTGATAAGCTGTAAGATGTAGTAAGGCTCGTAAAAATGTGTCTAAATGAAACGTATAGCAGAGTCCGGGTAGGCAAACATTTGTCTGACACATTTCCTATTAAGAATGGTCTGAAACAAGGAGATGCTTTATCGCCATTGCTTTTCAACTTTGCTTTGGAATATGCCATTAGGAGGGTTCAGGCAAACCAGGAGGGCTTGAAATTAAATGGCACACATCAGCTTGTAGTTTATGCTGATGATGTTAATATATTGGGTGGAAGTGTACATACTATAAAGAAATCACAGAAGCTTTAGTAGTTGCTAGTAAGGAGATTGGTCTAGTAGTAAATGCTGAGAAAACTGAGTACATGGTCATGTCTCGAGATCAGAATGCAGGACAAAATCACAACATACAGGTAGCAAATAAATCCTTTGAAAGGGTGGAACAGTTCAAATATTTGGGAAGAACCCTAACAAATCAAAATTCCATTCAGGAAGAAATTAGGAACAGATTGAAGTCGGGGAGTGCTTGTTATCATTCGGTGCAGGATCTACTGTCTTCCAGTTTTCTATCCAAAAATACAAAGATTAAGATCTACAGAACTATAATTTTGCCTGTTGTTTTGTATGGGTGTGAGACTTAGTCTCTCGCACTGAGGGAGGAACATAGGCTGAGGGTGTTCGAGAATATGGTGCTGAGGAGGATATTTGGGCCAAGGAGGGACGAGGTAACAGGGGAGTGGAGAAGACTACATAACGAGGAACTTAATGATCTGTACTCACCAAATATTATTCGGGTGATCAAATCGAGAAGAATGAGGTGGGCGGGGCATGTAGCACGTATGGGTGAGGGGAGAGGTGCATACAGGGTTTTGGTGGGGAGACCTGAGGGAAGGAGACCACTTGGAAGACCCAGGCGTAGATGAGAGAATAATATTAAAATGGATCTTCAAGAAGTGGGATGGGGGGGGGGGGGGGTATGGACTGGATTGATATGGCTCAGGATAGGGACAGGTGGCGGGCTCTTGTGAGTGCGGTAATGAACCTTCGGGTTCCATAAAACGCGGGGAATTTCTTGACTAGCTGAGGACCTGTTAGCTTCTCAAGAAGGACTCTGCTCCATGGCGTTAGTTAGTTAGTTCCCCGTGGACGTGGTCGACAGTGGCTGAAACTTGTTGGACTAAATAAACATAGCATTGTCTTACGGTTTACTGTAATGTGTTGGTACTGTATTAAATGAATCACAAGTGCACGGTCCAAATGCAGCGCACAATCTCACCTTTGTCGTGTTGTGTGTCCCAGTACGCCAGTCGATCTTCTCACTACCGCTAAGAGCTAACACAAACCACAGTCAGATCTACACTGTACCTTTTCTACAACTGAACACATAGTTGCTACATCATACGTTTGGCTTTCAGCCACACTACTGACAGCGTTATTGTGCGGAAAGTAATCTCCCCCACGTCATGGCTAGATGGCAGCGTAGCGTTGAGGGTAGGTCTGTGCACAGTCAGTCAGAAATGCGCTGTTGCCAACTAGAAATAAACTCGCGGGAAAGTGCATTCGGCATGCAATACGTTCAAACGATGTTCCCACTGTGAATTCCTGAACAGACTGACCATATCCAAGATCACTTCTTGGATTTATTGGCACTTGAAGATGGGACCGGTAGGTTGTCCCAAAACGTCGGTACTGAATTACCACACTACGCTGCGTAATATTCCAGAAGAGCGCAGAGCTCATCTACATCGCGGCGGAAGCCTGAAATCTTGCGCGGTGCACATTCATTGATGTCAAGCGTGTTTAATATTTCGTACGTGTTTCGGCGTCTCGACCATCGTCACGGACACCATTTAATAATACAGGATAATTAGGTTCCGATTACAATATGAGCAATAAGTTAAAAAATATATGAAATACCTTCTGATGCAGATCAGAATAATAAGATATTGAAAACGGTGAAATTGCATAACACAGTCACACTGCATTATGTGTTTGTAAATTGACCCTGTAATTGTAATTACTATTGTATTGTTGTAACTGCATCAGGACGTCTTTTATTTATTTATTTATTTTATTACTTGTACTGTAATCAAAACAATAGTGAGACCTTAAACACACTTGGTTATTTTTTAAACAGGTAGCAGTTAATCAGCTTACATAGTAAAAACTGTATTAATTTTCACATCATTTTATTGACACTCTGTATAAAGAACCAGAAATAATACTGCACGTCATTACATGATAAATTATTTCAAATATAGTTAAGAAAATAATATATCGAAACACAAAGAGCTCTGTCACAATGATTAACATTTCACATAAATCTCAGTTTAAATTCCAACAACTTCAACTCGAATTCCTTTTAAAAGATTTGAACAGTGACGCAGATAAATGGTCGGGGCCCCCCACGACTGATAATTCGGGGGGCCTTATAGTTTTTAAAAAAGTTACTCCCAGGTCTGTCAGAATACTGCCTTCTATCAGGACGGAATTCAATCCGAAAGAACCCACAACAAAACCTTAGTATTCTCTAGGTATGGGGAGACCTTCCACCCACAACTTATCCACAGAATCCATCCACATCGCGGGGTCTACGAGCGATACATCTACGCCACTGGTTTTGAAGGTGGTTATTATATTATAAGTGTTCACAAAAATTTGCAGCTACTTTGATTATTTATAAGTAAAATATTCAAGACAATTTCCTCAGTCGATTATTACTTCCAATGTTTAGATTGTAAGTGGATTCAGTAACATGGATTTTTAAATTTCGAAGCCAGTAATTTAGGAATTTTAAACATAAATGTAATGGTTTAATGCCCTTCATAAGTGGTTCCAAGAAATTACAGAGGGCGTAGGGCAAACAAATTTTATTATCTAAACAAAACAGAAGAATATAATTGTAAATTGTATTAGCCATTCCCAAAATTGATTTCCGTTACTTCAGGCACGTTGCTTTCATGGAACTACATGTTTGACAATAAAAATAAATTTTCAGTAGAATATATACATTTTGTGTTCTGCTGCATGTTATCGTGCTCCAAACGTAAAAATGTAAATGGTCTAATAGAAAATGCTTTCAAATATTCAGTTTTTTATCAAAATGTTCTACAATAAATCATATGCCTAATAAAGAATTTATTGCTATATTTGTAATCACCGTATCTTATTCAGAGTTACGAATAGCTACAGTTCTAAAATTACACAGCCATGTCTTCAACTGCGGCATCAGAATATCAAGCTACTATGCATTGTAGTTTGAAGAATTGGAGTATTAACAATAGTATCTCGTAAAGTAGATTTTCATTGGACTTGCAACAATTTTGTCTGGCGGTAGTTGTCTACAGGTGTTCACTTTCGAATTGCAGGTGTTATACCTGATACCCTGATGAGTTTCTCATGCTTTCTCTTAGATCTCCAAGTGAATTCCGGAACAATAACACGACTCTTCTTGTCGGACCATTAGTTACTCACAGTTTATTATGTCCTCCCTCTCTTATTCGCTGCTATATATGCTATGCGTTTGAAACAGAGATGTATATTAAGCTAACATCTGCTTCCTTCCATTTTCAACTTAATTGTTCTTAGTTAAAGGCTAATATTTCTTTTCGTGTTTACTAAAAACAGAACCAGCTTACACTTTTCTCCAGCGCTTTGTGGTAAGAACTACCTTTCTATATTAAATAGCCACATGCGGTACATATAAATTTCATTAACCTGAGAAAGGAGTTAAGACAGTATCCGGAAAGTCATGCACTTAGTTTATCCAGACAGTGCCGAAATAAAAAAACCCGTCATGTATTTGAGCCATTTAAGAAAGAACAATGTTAAATTAATTATATTCAAAACAGTAAGGTGATCTGAATTCATACATGTAATTGACGATTGTCTTTACAATTTCTGTTTTGCGACCTTTGTTTGCGAAACCAACATTATCGGCAAGCTGTATCCAGAGATCGGATTCAACTTTCACTCCAGGATAATTATGATAGAGCGCCTTGAGCTCGGCCTCTTGTCCCCCGAACACTTTGCAGGTCGTCAGATTTGTACACTGTCGAGTCATGAACACAACTGCTTCTGGTGGAAGATTTCCATTGAGTGAACCAACACACAAATTTTGCAAACACGCTAGACGATTCTTCGTCATCACGTCGTCCAAAAACGTGTAGAAGAACATTTGTTGGGCACACAACTGGAGTGACATAAGGTTTTGACACTGAGACAGTAGCAGGGTGGCTCCAGGTGAATCTCTTGTCCGAAGAGTGAGGTGCTGGAGAGAGGACAACCCTGGTACAGGAGCGTCATCCATCCTCAGGTGGTCCGCCTTGATTACAAGACTTTTAAGATTCGGGCAGTTTTTGATTATGTCAACTATATATACAGAAGGACCAACAAATGAAAGTTTTAACAAATTACTTCCAATGTGTTTAAATAAGTCACTGTATATGAATTCACCGTAACTATATATGTTACATGTTTCAAGGTTACAAAATTTTCGGAAGTTACGAATGGATAAGTCTTCGCGAATAAGGCTTGCACTGAAATCCCTTAAGTCAGGAAATTGGTCGGACAAGACGCTGATCTCGGGGTTCGTAAAGCTGTAAGTCCTGTAGCTTCTCAAGTTTTTCGGGTTGTTTTGTGACAGTCCCCTGAGAAGGTGAACCCGCCCTTCGTCTGAGATATCTGTCTCAGTAACGTCAAGTTCCTCCAAATATTTCAATTTCATTATATGCTTAACACTGGCGTCGGTGACATCGTTTGAAAGATAGATGTCCAGGCACTTTAACAGGATGCAAGAATCACAAAGTACTCTAATTGTGTCGTCAGTAGAATAGTGGTGGAATACGAATGTCTGTAAATTCACCATTGTGTGCAGTTGTTGTCTAACAGCTAACTCCATTGAACTTGTTTTCGCCTTCTCTATGAACTCAAAGTTAACGGGTAATTTGAAGACTTTTAGATTTGACAAGGTGCTCATCTCTGTGATGACGAACTCGGTTATGTACTTCCATCTCCAGGTTAAGAAGAGTTCAGTGACTTCAGGATGTAGGACTGCCTTCACGATTTCATGCAGAATTCTCTTGCACCAGGGCTGTTCGGCAAGGCCTTGGACCTCATCAAGGCGATCTTCCAGCTGTTGGAGTAGCTCCAAGGTCACGGTGTTGACCATGTAGTAGGGGACCATGCCGTAGAGCACGCGGTGCAGCTGTCTGCACACATGCTGAGTGTGTAACAAATATCTGGAGCTGATGGGGGAGAGTCTGTAAGACGCCACGTGGTGAAGCATGTCTTTCAGATGTTTCCGAAAATGTTTACCGGGAAACAGTGAGGTAGACCCAACAGAGGCGAAACCTTGCATGGAGTAGGTAGCCGTTGACGTCACCAGCTGGACACCCAGCTCTGAAACGTATTTGCCTAGGGTCTGTAACGACAGTCTCTCCAGACGCAGAGGCGAGTTGTACGGCGGCATGGTCATGTTCTTAATGCTTGATCTGTAAACGAAAGTTACCAACTGTAGCAATCTTCCGTTGAAGCAAATAAAGGAATTACTAACAGCAGCACTGACAATGTGTACGAAGCTTTAAAATCTGACGAAAACTGAGATTTGCGTGCTTCTGGGATGGTAAGCAGCGTAGAGTGATATTCCTGTACCGACGTTTCTGGACAACCTATCGGTCTCATCTTCAAGAGTTAAAAAGTCCAAGTCTTCTTCTTGGATTTCTTCTTGGATGCCTTGACCCTTGAAGATGGGACTGACAGGTTGTCCGGAAACGTCCGTACAGAAATAACCACTCTATGCTGCGTAATACCCCAAAAGAGCGCAGATCTCATCTACATCGCGGCGGAAGCCTGAAATCACGCACTGAGGAAAATTGTCTATCATTAGCATATAAAGCATGGGTCTCCAACCTGCGGCCCGCCAGGTTGTATTATGCAGCTCGGGGCAACATTTGTTAATTATGTGTATACTATAACCTAGAAGATCACATATGAATATTGATACTGAACATTCACACACGGTTGACCAGAACTGAATGAAGGAACGAACAGTAGTTAAGGCTTAATGCCTTCTGCCTGGTCCCTGTGAAGGGATTCAAGTCAGGGTCGCATAAGGATAGACAACAACCTTCGAATTATGTTACAGGAGCTTCCGTCCGTACACACTTCACGTTTCTAAGAAAATAATCGATTCGGTATAGATAATTTTTACCTAGTCTAAGACTTATTAAAACCCTAGAGGAAGTTCAACAGAGAGGGAAGAACATAGGATTAGGGTTTTAGGAAGACATTTGGGCCCAAGGGAGAAAAGTTAACAGGGGATGGGAGAATACTGCATAATGAGGAGCTTTATGGTCTGTACTCCTCACCAAATATTATTGGGGTAAACAAATCAAGAAGAATGAGATGGGCGGAGCGTGTGGCACGTGTGCGGGAGAAGAGAAATGTATACAGGGTTTTGGTGAGGAAACCTGGCGGAAAGAGACCACTTGTGAAACCTAGGGGTAGATGGAAGAAAATATTAAAACAGATTTTCAAGACTTAGGATGGGGTATGGACTGAATTTATCTGGCTCAGGGACAGGGGGTCGGGACAGCGTAGTCGGTATAGCGACTCGCTACGGACTGGACTGTCCGGGGATCGAATCCCGGTGGGGGGGCGAGATTCTCTGCACCTGTCCAGACCGGCCCTGGGGCCCACCCAGCCTCCTATATAATGGGTACTGGGTCTCTTTCCCGGGGTAAAGCGGCCGGGGCGTGGAGTTTGCCACCCACCCTCATCTAGTGCCACGGTTAAAGAAAGAGTAGAGCTATACCTCTACTCCCCCTCTGGGCCTTCGTGGCCTGCTCTAGGGTGAACTTTACTTTACTTTTACAGGGCAGGTACATGCGGAGGACTGTTGTGAATGCGGTAATGAATTTTGGGTGCCATAAAATGCTGGGAATTTCTCGACTACCTGAGGAACTATTACCTTTTCAGAAAGGACTCTGCTCCATGGCGTTATTAAACACAACAAATACTGTCAACACAACTGTATACAGGGTATACACAAAAGAATGGTGCGGTTTCAATAGTATTCACTATTGAAACCGCACCATTCTTTTGTGTATGCCCTGTATGTATTATGTAACACGATGCTACATATCGAAGTTTCAAAAGACCTTCGTCTGACTGAAACATAATCAGTATAGAGTTGTGTTGATGGCATTTTGTGTGATGAGTAGTATTTATATAAACACAAAGGGATGACTTATATTAAGTCCATGGTGTCAGTTAGCTGAGAATTTTCACAAATGATTTGTTGTA
This sequence comes from Reticulitermes speratus, assembly GCA_021186555.1. NCBI lineage: Eukaryota > Metazoa > Arthropoda > Insecta > Blattodea > Rhinotermitidae > Reticulitermes > Reticulitermes speratus. The sequence goes on along the minus strand of JAJKFL010000011.1, from coordinate 29,497,116 downwards.
TGAAGGTTTTCTCTAAGAAAAGTTGAAATAATTCATTTCTAAATAGTAAATTTCAGTTAAGCACGTGAGATATGATCGTTTGAAGTCCTAAAATATCGAGCAGTCTGATGTAGTGGTAATGTTGTAAACTTGTATTCGGGTAGTGCCAGTTTCAAATCTTGCCAGGGTCATAGGCCCTCCTGACAAAGGGTTTCCTTTAATTCTATTTTTTTCTCATTCGCTCCAAGCCAGTGGCAGAATCTTACTTCAACTACCCCACACCACTACCTTCCAAATTCTTTCGTATTCAGCATTCAAGGCTTGTAGACTGAGTGAATGACAGCATCGTTAAATAAACAGTAGCTAAAAAAGCAATTTCAAAATTCAGCCTGTCAGTAGCTTATAGTTTCATACAGTACTCCATGTAACAGAAGACAGTCTTCTGCATTGACCCACAGGCACAGTTCAAGGAAGCGAGCTTCTTCACTGAAGTACACCATATTTTATAGTGAATCTTTCACAAATCTGAATAAACCTGCATTAATAGTGAATCAGAATTATTGAAAATCCAGGAAGGAACAAAGATATGACACTGTGTTTGCACACACAATTTTTACTCACATTACATTACCAATATATTAGATTCTCATTAACTCGTTAAGTGTTTCGAATTAGAGTTGTCGATTTCATTGACGTCTGTGCCCGTTGTTTGTGATGTTTTGTGAGAACTGTATAATTTCAATTTGGGGTTCGTTTAAAGTATGCTTTATAAATTGTTTGGAAATCACTTGGTGTCGAAGCTGGCGACAAATTTGAGGCGAAAGGATATGAAATATGGCACGAATAATAGAGGAAACGGATGTGCCAGAAGGAAAACTTCCCAGTTGCACCTGTGTGTGTCAGAAATAATACAGAGAGGCACACAGCGCAAAGTTTCTCACATAAAAAGCTTTGTTAGTGTAATGTAAAAAAGACACGTAATTCATAACACTCATGTGTTTGCATAGGTGAAAGAGTTGGCAGTCCTGGATAAGACTGGATTTTAATAACAACAAGGGAAAGATAATGGCAAAATGTCTGGAAAATCACAGTAGCAAATTTTAATAAGAGAACTGATTTTTATCAGTTTTAAATCTTGAATTCAGACATCAGTTTCTCCGATTGTGAAAAACTGCAGCATTAAGAACCTAATTTTCGAAACGTCGGTAAGTTATTCCCGAATAGCATCAATTTAAATTTAAGGATTAGCATAGAGCATTCATTATTGTGTGACGTGTCCACTAAAGTAACCGTCGTATTGACAGTGTAAACCATAACACATAACACACAACACTGCATGACACTGAAATGTGTAATTTGCGGTTAAAGAGTTGGTCACGTTGTCAACACTGCAGCCTGCATTCAAGTGACGCAATAAAATAGGCACACGTGTTTATAAATTTACCATCCAAATGAACGAGAAATATCTAAAACCGGAACATTACACTTAAACTAACTGAAACGTCACGGAATTGTCTTCTGCAGCTTTTGAACTGATGGATGACTCTAAAATAAGTAACAGGAAAACACATTCACTGACAAAAATGACATGTGACACGTTTCGAAAACCAACGTATGAAATAATCCCCTAAAACAGTATTCTTTAAGTGGGGTATTTGTTGTTAAGTTGGTACCTTGTGTTTAATTTCCGTTTTAAGTCACAAGAAACGCACTACGTTAGTACTGACACAAACAGGTACATGCACATCAAGTATTTGTGTTCTAAACACATTGCACACAACTGATACTCACTTCAGGAAGATAAATACATTACAACAAGCACTGTTCGGATGGCTGCAGTTACTGCAACTGCCACATATACAGCAATGGACTGACTCTGGATCGATTCCGAACAGGCACGTAGGCGAGGAACGCATGCGTGTTGCACCGAGTTCAAGGTTCTCAACAGCCGGTGTAGTGACTGGGTTACGGGCTGGAGTATCCGGAGTTTGATTCCCAGGCAGGGGAAAGAGAGTTTTCTGTTCCCCAAAACGTCCAGACCGGTTATGGGGCCCATCCAGCCTCCTATTCAGGGGTACCGGGGTTCTTTTCCCGTGGATGAGTCTGTCGGTGTGTGAAATTGACAACTCACCTCTACATAATGCCAAGGTTAAGAATGAATGGAGCTATATATAACTGTGCCTCCATATATATAGGGATCCCATTCTTTCCAGTTTACCGGGTACAGTCCAGTTTTATGGTTTGTAAAATGTTGTGTCTTCGTGTCCCTCCAAATTCCGTTCGGGACGGCAGAGATCCCGGATTTTTTCAAAACATAAACGCGTGAATTTTCTGGCAATTTGTACGAAAATTTTGACTTTCCCACGGTGAGAGAAAACATCTATCGGAGTAGGACAGTCATCAACAGGCCACTGAAATGAAGGAATAGGAGAGAGAGAGGAAAATGTGTAGATTGGTGGTTGTAGAGTGTGGACTGAGACTGCGAAGGGTGGGGAACGGACATGTGAAGGAAAATCAGTAGGTGAACTGAGCGTCTGAGGTTGAGTATTATTGTTCTTGTTGTTGTTATTATTGTTATTATTTTATTTTCTGTATCTGCATGTAACAATTGTTTGTCTGTGTTACCTCGTTATAGTAATATTAATAAACTTTTTATTGCGTGATGAGTTAAAATATATTTATTTTACCCCTTCCACCAGAGTATTATTAAGTGCCCCGGTTTTTGGTTTTTAAAAAGTGGAATATCTTCGTAAATACTGTCATTGCCAAAGAATCAGAAATGAAATTACTAATCAAACAGTGACTTTGACTAATAATAATAATAATACTAATAATTCAATAAATGCCTTTGTAAATTGCTTGCCAACAGCAGGAAGACTTTATAACCGGTCACTTAAAGGAAGATGAGATTGCAAATGGTACAGATCGTGATGTGACACATAATACAATTAGCTGTGTAAGGCAAATATCCAGATATACAGAATAAGATACAGTCTTAGAAAAAAAATAGTTCGTGCGTTAAGTAATAAAATTACTGTACATGGCTGTTCGGTATCTCCTGCCGTAATGCTGTCCGCGCTACAAACATCAGTGCTCGTGCGGATTGCGTCAGCGGCCGAAACGCCTCGGGCTGAGGGTCAGGCCGTGCGTGGATGACGTTATTAAACAAACGCTGGCCCTAACCTTGTGAGAGTCGATTAATTAGTAGAATCAAGAATAAATCCGCAACTGAGGTTAATTTTAGAAACGTCAGAAATCAAGTCAAAATCCGTCCAAACACAACTAAATTCAGTTGATTATACAGAACTACATGTTTCGACCTATTTGAGGTCATCCTCAGGTCCACAGTTTGTGTTTAAAACATACTGAGGAAGGGTTATAAATTCGCAAAATATGATTAAAACAATCGTAATCATTTCAATCTTATTTTGCGAATTTATATTCCTCCCTCAGTATGTTTTAAACACAAATTGTGGACCTGAGGATGACCTCAAATAGGTCGAACCATGTAGTTCTGTATAATAAGTGGAATTTAGTTTTGTGTTGGGCGGATTTTGACTTGATTTCTGTTCTAAACAACACAACGGGATGACATCCTTTAAAATTTGGAAACATCGTCGAACGATGCAGTGGTCGCAGTTTAGATTTAAGTGGATTTTATGTACTGTATTTATGTTTCATTTTGCGACTCTCACAGCAGCTGGTAAATACAACGTTGAAATGAGTGCACGCTGCTCTAGATGGAGGTGAGTGGTCAACCTCGCCCCCCTGCAGCGTCACCCCCGGGGAAAGAACCTTTGTATTCATTGAATAGGAAGCTGGGTGGGACCCAGGCGGTCTGGAGATCAGAAAAATGTCTTGCCTGTGCCGGGATTCAAATTTCGGGTTTTGTAGCCCGTAGTGTAGTCGCTATACTTAGCTAATTAATCAATTAAGTAGGATTAAGCATCTAAGTAACTGACTGTGTAATCACCTACGTGGGCGTGTATAAATAATTAATTAAGATTAAGCAGTAGCTGTATAATTAAATGAACACCTGACAACGCATCCTGTGCACTGCTCTAAGCTTGATACATCTTACTGTAGACTGTATAATCGTACTTGCATGGTTAATACAAGGCCTAACTCGAACACCAGCGGACCGAATCCTATATGCTCATAATACTGAGAATTATGGGAACGTGGCTGTCACTTGCGGCTTTGAAATGAGGGGATTGTGGTGCATTTGACTGTACCGAGTGGAATACCCACTGACAAGCCAAAGAAGATATGTATCAGTTCCCATCTCTGGGTGAAGTCTCCACAGATAACCATTTTATTGACTCACTAACTACCTAATTAATTAGCTAACTCAATATCTTTATGAACGACAGTTTCTCTTGGGAAGCTGTTAGGTCCTCAGCAAGCCCAGAAATTCCCAGCATATTATGGAGCCCAGCATGTTCAATACCGAGTTCAAAAGAGGCCCCCACTGGACTCTATACTGAGCCACAGGAAAAGTCTACAAACTGCAATCGTATTTGTTTAAGATCCATTGTAATGTTTTCGCATCTGCTCTTGGGTCTTCCAAGAAGTCTCTGTCCTTGAATGCTTTCATCTTTTTTCTCAAGGGTGTAAACCACGACAACCCCAGTAGACTAACAGAAGTTTTTAAATTTGTGAGTTTCTTTTTGTCTTTCAGGCTATTAGTCAGTAATGGAAATAGATATGCCATTCTGTTGGCTACCTGCAGTGCTGCGCACCTCAGAAGTGTTATTGCCCTTAATAAGCTGTAATTATTGATTATGGTATGTACTGTATTGATGTTGATCGCAACGTTTGGAGGGACCTGCAGTTGAGCCTGTGCTATGAACCTCGCAGTGTCGCATAGAACTGGCAACTTCGTGCTCAAGCAGGGCAGCAGGCTGCCAGCTAATATAAATGCGACCATTTGTGGATGACTCACGAGCATTCGTCCTTGGGTCTTGCTACAGGCTGTGAATGAGGGTCGTACCTGGATCGCAGTACAGTAACTTCATCAGTAACAAAGCCTCAGTATTAGCTGAATGGGGTTTTGGACCACGACCAACCCCCAACTCCCTCAACTGCCGCTCGGCAAAACATTGAGGATAAAACAATCCTGAGAGGCTCAGCGTTTAAAGTGATGAGTTAAACTGTGTAATTCCCAGCCTGGAGGTTTCGGAGAAAAGAAAATATCTTGCCCCTGTGGGGATTCGAAACCCGTGTGGGGCGATCCGGGGATCGAATTCTGGCAGAGGCAAATAGACCTTCCCCGAAACGTCCAGACCGGCTCTGGTGCCCACCCAAATATTTTACCCCTGTTAAAATGGCCGGGACGTGTAGGTGACAACCTCAGTCTAGTGCCGAGGTTAAAAATGAGTGGAGTTATGCCTCCACACCCTTTACATGTCTTTATTTTTTTAGATTTTTACTTTGTGCCACCGAAGAAGAAAATTCAAAATACTGTCAACTAGGTGTAGACAGCATTTGTTCAGCAATGTGCTGCATAATTATGCTAAAAATCTGTTTCCGAGCAGAACAATCAGCTTGTTGAAAGCTTTCCATTACGTATAAACGCACATCATGTGTGAGGTATTGCCACATTGAGACAAAACATAGCAATTTCATATTTATAAACGTACATCAATCGTGGAAATATAATGCGTTTTTTTTTGCATGGTGATTTGGTATCCCGATATTATTCATTTTCAGCTTTAGAATACTTTTTTTCATGCCAAAGGGAATTCATGTATGTCATGCCAAAATTTCCACTGTATGGAAATATTATGCAAATGTAAACAAACGTTTGTTAATCAGTAACATTGTGCTGAATTTGTGACACTTCATGCCTAGAATACACAATTAACCTCATTTAAGCTACTATTCTGCAGTGTGAGTTGGAACAGTTCAGTAAAGAATTTTGCTACTAGACGGCAGGGATTTCATCTTACACGCCCTTTAAGTAAGAGGAATTGTGTTAAGACGTGCCATGGCTCAGGCGGTTAGTCGCCGGCCTCTCATCGCGGAGGCCCGGGTTCGATCCATATGGGATTTGTGGTAGACAAAGTGGCACTGGGACAGGTTTTTCCCCGAGTACTTCGGTTTTCCCCTGTTAATTTCATTCCACCGGTAGAAAAAACCTCATCATCTTCATCATCCTCCTCGCAGGTTTGCACATTAAGCCTTCAAGGCTGCGGTGCGTCTGTAAGCATCTGCTACGGGGCCCTTCAGTAAAAAAAAAAGAGATTGTGTTAGATTTTTGTTTCAAAATTCCTTGATGTTTCTTTTACACCAGTTTATGTCAGTTCTAAAGTGTTATGGTGATGATATGTTAGACTCAGTATCACATGGTTTTGCAATTTTCTCCATTGTTTATTTTTTCTTCGAACGCAACACAATGTTTCGTGAAATGTCTCTTTCCTTCCTCACGTGAGAAGTTGGGAAGGCTCCTACTGAGCTGTGTCCGATAGCAAAATACGTTCTTTGTGACCGTAAGATCGTGACGTAACTGCCTACGTACCTGAATCTAGAATCTTATTTTGTCACCGGAAAGTAATAGATATTATACAACAAAATTTATTTACGGGTAGAATATGTAGCAATTTGAGACGAAACGGTGTGGAGTAGCAACAGCTTCTGATAATTTTAAAGGTGATTTAACTTAAGGAAATATAAACCTAATTTATTTTTTAAGTTTTTTGAAAGTTATGTGTTAAACCTATTTGATAGTAAGCGAAAATATCAAGATATTTATAATATTACATGGGATTTAAGCAGGCCCATAGCCAGGGGGGTGCAAGTGTTTGCACTGCACCCAATACAAATCTGGCAGCATATCGAAGACAGACATGCTGATCAGAAGTAAGCACCGTGAAGACAATACCACGAAGCCGATCCATAATAAAAGGCACATTTGTGATTGGCAGAGAGCGGTAGACATGTAATAGGTTCACACGTACACAATGCGGTATCATTCTAGTTAGTGCTGTATCGTTAGCCTGTGTCCGTTGTCACATTGCTACAGTGCGTTGTACTGCTGGGTACCTTTCGTCTGCAACGGTCCGGAAGGTTCCACTGACATCGTGACTGCTACGTATTGCGGCGCGTGTCTGTCACCGTCGGCTGCAGTTTGTAAAGCTGGCGTCGCATGATGTCATCCACGAAGCATACCGCTGTGCTGCGTAAGTTCGCTCGTTCTCAAAAATGCGTGTATGAGCAAGATGATTAGTGCAGCGTTATAGAGAGCATTGCGTAGTTAAAGTGTTGGTTTTGTAGTCCTGACAAAGGCGCTTTTTACGTTTATGCGTACTTAATATATACATAGTATATGCTAATAGAGCATTATGTACGTATATGAAGGTATGTACACACATGCACCCGTAAAGAAAGCCGCTGCTCCCACTGTGTTCATGGTCTGGCTACGGGCCTGGGTTTAAAATGTTGATATATACGTACTTATCACATGCGTGACTTCAGGCTTCCGCCGCGGTGTAAATGAGATCTGCGCTCTTGTGGGATGTAACGCAGCGTAGATTGGTAGTTAGTTACCGACGTTTCGGGACAACATATCGGTCCCATCTTCAAGGGCCAAGCAGTCCAAAAAAGATTTTTTATTCTTCTCGGAATGTTTACATTTCGGTCTCTCGTGAATGCAGCAGGTTAGCTGATTAGCAGAAATTCACAAATTCAATTCAGAGGGCACTGAAATGGAATCAGTAATTTGGTGACACTATTACAGGATGCTCGACGGACTGATTTAGGGAGTATAATTTGGACCACACGGTAGGAACTGCTCCGTGCCGACGTCGTCGCCGACCCAAGCCCTTTGTACGAGAACTCGCTCCAGTGGGCAGCTGGTTTAATGACAAAGCACAAATAGTTGTGGCGCCGGGCGCAGACGGACTGTCTTGCAGCAACTGACATATTTATGCAGCCAATTCAACTACTGAACGTTTGATTACTGGACTCAACTTCTAAATAGGCAGCCAATTGATTACCGATGATACTGCAACAAATAAATTACAATTATAGAAGTCGGACTTACGTCACATGTCTGTATTGGGAAACTGCAGTCAATATAGTGACGAGGCTACAGGCTTGGTGACTGAATATCTGTCTTTTTTCTACAGCGTCGAGGTGGCTATGTGCCTCACCCAGCCTTCGAAATGATGACTCCGTAGGGTTAAAGCGGCTGGGGCATGAAAGCTACCCGTTACATCCGTGCAGTGCCGAGGCTAAGAACGCGTGGAACTATTTCTCGACTACCTACATACATGTCTTCGTAGCTAACTAAATCATTAGCTCCATAGAGCAGAGTCCTTCTTTAAAGACTGACAGTATCTCAGTCAGTCAAGAACTTCCCTGCATTTAGCGGAATATAAAAGATCTTAACCGCCTTCATAACAGTCCGATATTTGTCCCTGACCTTCCGCAATCAGTCCACTCCACGCCCTCAAATACAATTGCTGTAAGGTCCATTTTAATATTATTCTCACATCTACTTTTAGGTCTTCCGATTTTCTCTTTGCTTTAGGTTTTAACACCAAAACCACGTATACACTTCTCCACTCCCCTATACGTGCCTCTTGCCCCGCGAATCTCATTCTTATTATTTAAATGTAATTCATTTCGTAAGTACCGAATATACCAAGTCCACAGGGGCAGAACTTTCAAAAGGAAATGTGTTGTAGATGGCATGGAAACGTTTAACAATCTGGAAGTTTAAGTGTGGAAAAAGGGGCGGTTTAAATTTCTAGGGGCCTATCAATTTATTGCTGTCGGCTGTATGGTGGTACTTTATGCTGCGAAATAAAAGTGGGGGGGGGGCTCATACTTCATCCGACAGCTAAACCGCGAGAAACGGGTTGGGTAATAATGCTGAAAGAAGGAAGAAAGTATTGACATACTGCAGTATATCCTGCCAGTTAAGCGACTTTACACAGAACGTGGCATCACACTGCCACAGTCAAACACTGAACACTGAACAAGGGCTCGGAACATGTTCAGAATTCTCTCGGTAAAGAACATTATGAACTTTATTCCGTACATGCCACGTGGTTTGGAACTGGTTGACAATCTCAATTACAACTGTCTTACTATAAAACACCTCTTATATCAGACGCATTTCGACGCTCATTTTTGCGACTTCCTCAGGGTTAGGTATGGTTCATACGGGCTGCATGTTTACTGTGTTCACCTGCAGCAAGTTAGTTCTGAAGACGGCGCAGACATCAACGTCGAGACGCGTCTGTTGTAACGCTGTTACAGGGTCAAAAAATTTAGAAGCCAACTCAAAATTCTAGGCGTCATAGTGGCGACGTGAAGCGAGTTCCATACTGAGGACCCACAAATATTAGGCGCCACAGTACAAAATGTAGTGGCCCCAGCGACTTGCCCTCCTAGATTTTGGCACGTCTGTTGTGTAGGAAGCTGGAATTGTAATGGTGCCTGCGAAGCTATTGTGCTTGCTGAAAGTGGGTAGACGAAGTCTCCTCACAGTCCGTTTCCCGTATCTTGAAAATTGCGGGTTGAGGAAGTTGGGAAAGACGAAGGTAACCGGGGGCACAGCGTATTAGTCTACTGTTTAACGGCACGAGAGGTCAGTGAAAAATGCCAGTCCCAAACACATCGGCTGCTGGAACATTACGAACCGGCACAGTCACTCTAAGCGATACATGCTTTTGCACAGATAGTAGTTGCTGAGTCATACACCCTCGTCAGCCGAATGCCCACCCCACCCTGCCCGCATTCCTTAAATAACTTCCAAGTCTGTCGTTACCGGAACTGAACAGTCGCTTCCTCCGTAACTTATCCGACAAATGTCTATTCCCCAGCCTATTCTTAGGATGCTGCTTCCGTTTCCGGTTACACAGCTGTGTCATGCAAGATTTCAGGTCTCCGCCGCTGTGTAGTTGATGTCTTAGCTCTACTGCGTTTTACGCAGCGTTAGTTGGTATTTGTTTACCGACGTTTCGGGACAGTCCATCGGTTCCATCTTCAAGGGTTAAGCAGTCTTCGAAATCGAATGTGGGACTCCTCTATTAGGAGGCGGGTGTTATACTCGCTGGTTTTCGATTAAAGTTATATTGGCATAATTTACGATAGGCCTGCTATTGCGTCATGTGTGGGAAATTACTGACGAAACCACACATAGCCTGATGCTTAGCGTGAAAGTTACAGTGCGCAGGAGAAAACTGTGGTGCTCAGGAGTAGGAAGACATGGGCATATAATATAAAAGGTAAAGGTCACCCTAGAACAGGCCATGAAGGTCGAGAAGGGGAGTAGAGGTATAGCTCTACTCTTTCCTTTACCTTGGCCCTAAATGGGGGTGGGTGGTTAACGCCACGCTCCGACAGCTTTACCCCCGGGAAAGACCCGGCACCCATTGTACAGGAGGTTGGGTGGGCCTCGGGGCCGGTCTGGAAGGGTAGGGAAAATCTCGCCCCCAGCAGGACCATGTCCACTCTTCTCTGTCACCTAAGTTGTCAAGATTTAAACATGTGGCGGACTAGCAAATCAGCTAGAGAGCTAGCTGACTGACTCCATGGACAAACCTCCTCCTTAAGAAGATGACCAAGAAGTTTTCCGCACTTAACAGAACCCACACCTCCGTTAGTCATGTATATACCCCAACATAGGCACACAGTTTGTAGTTCCTATCATATATTTTTCATGTTTTAACACTGTACATGTGAGATTGATGTGTTAATATTATATAGTCCTTTGTACTGACGTCTTCCTGAGGATGCCGATTTATCGCTGCAACATGTAGAAGGGTTCATGTTTATGTATAACATATAATTTTATTGTGTGCATGTGTTGGTGTGTACAAATAATTGCAACCAAAATGCACAAAATGCATAATATTAAGTCCATTACCATGTTTACAAGGGCCGGCTGGCCACCTGCTCCTGTTCTGACCCTGATCAGTCCACTGCAAATATAGAGACCGTACTGAATAAGGGGGTGGGCCGGGATAGCTCAGTCGGTATAGCGACTCGCTAGGGGCCGGACAGTCCTTGGTTCGAACCCCGTTGGGGGCGATAATTTCGCAGCCGTCCAGACCGGCCCTGGGGCCCACCCATCCTCCTGTACAATGAGTATCGGGTCATTCCCAGGGGTGAAGCGGCCGGGGCGTGGCGTTGACTACCCACCCCAATCTAGCGCCGAGGTTAAGGAAAGAGTAGAGCTATACTACTCCCCTCTGGGCCTTCATGGCCTGTTCTAGGGTGAAGTTTACCTCCACCTAAAGGACATAGCTTGTAGGGGGCTAGAAGGCACAGACTTTGGTATGCAGAAGCAATTAATAGTAGGTAGCAAAGTGCAAGTGAAAGGAAGTTTGAAAAACATGCAGTGGCCCTTCCCACTTCACACAAAAGACCCCGCTAAGAGGCTTCCACTTGTCTGTCTTATGGCTACAAACTCTGGCATACACGGTGAATTGTCTGTCTGTCCTACATGGTCACACTGCTCTCTTTGGAAGTTCAGTCTCAGTGTTTCATATTGGCAGAACAAAAAGAGCGCATTTTAAGCTGGCTAGGAATTATTTAGTAAACTCTTTCTACAGATGTTGCACGAAACGTCCTTTATATTCAGTACGTAGATTCTTAGATTCAGACGGCTTTCTAGGTCTCCACTTTATGGACTATTTCTGATTTTGAAAAGGCATTGCAAGTGTTTTGTTTGAATAAAAGTTTTAGATGTTGACATATCGTGCGACGTAGGTTCCTGCATGGTTACGAATAGAAGCACTTGTGAATAAATTGCACACATTTTGAAGAGACGTTACACGCGATTGTTTTTCACCCGTCGGCATAATGTTCATTTGCAGGATACTCAGTTCTGTTGTTGCAATGTAATGTACAGTGCAGCCATCACACGTCGCTGCCATAAAACCTATTCTTGCACAAAACAATACGTTATACATATATATGACTGAACAAATTAATTAATTATTTTATTCCAACAAATGCACTACACTATTTTAGTGTTTTCTTGTCCCTACATATGTTTCGGCACTCCTTGTGCCATCCTCAGGGATGCATTTGAAAACTGAAGTCTCGACGACACTCCTGAGGATGGCACAAGGAGTGCAGAAACATATGTAGGGACAAGAAAACACTAAAATAGTGTAGTGCATTTGTTTGAATAAAATAATTAATTAATTATTAGAAAGCGCGGTATACATAATATAAGTGACTGAACAAAATACAATTTTTTAACTAAATTACATTACAAATTAATTCGTAACCAGCTGAAAGCACTGCCGGTCTGCTTAAAACCTACATAATTGATAATCATTAGAGCATATCGATAGTTCTTCTGAGAATCACAAGAAGCCCTTAAATTTGATCCGTTAGAGTTACAGATTTTTATTTAATTTTCAACCAGGTGCCACACAGGTAGTAGGGCTAACCCCTGTGTTTTAAAGGGCCATATGATAATTAGTCAAGTTTGAAACTTTGTTAAAGAAGAAAATATTCAGTGTAAAAATGACGTTTACAAAAATAGTAACAAGAACTGTGTATATTTAAACAGGACCCTCTTTGGCCACAACCAATTTTAAGTAAAGATGCAGGTGTGCTTATTCTTTTCACGTTATATTCACCGTGCATCTTGTTACCAGTTTTATCAGTTTTGTTGCACCAACACATGCACTATACTTTATTTTACTATAATCATATCATACACCCCTACACATGTTTCGGCCAGTCACTAGCCATCATCAGGGGGTCAAAGTACTTTAACATAGACTATACATCGTTTTAAAGGTTGTTACATCCACTTAAGATAAAAACAGGATAAAACTATGGTTCCCAATGGTTTCGATTATAAAATCATAGGGAATTTGTTACACAGACGGTTAAAATACATACCCGTTGTTTTATTTAAAATTAGTGGCATTTGGTCTTGTATGCAGTATCACAACGTTGTTGCAGCTTTCTGTGATGTGTTGTTACGTGTCGTGTCCTGTGTGCTTCACCGGTGTACTTATGTTTGGTTAAGAAACGTGGGGAGGCAGACGTACCAAGCCACAAATTTGTAACCTCGACATTAGTTAGAATTTAATGGTCACTTGAAGTCCCGACCTATGTATCCCTTTGGAAAAAAGGCATTGGCAAACTTTAGATAAAATTGGTGGGCCCCTGTTGGAGAAAATAAAGTCGTCTGCAGCTGCGGGAATCAAACCATAATTCCCCAGCCGTCCATCTGTTAGCCTAGTTTTGATTGCTTAAAGGAAGCAAACGTTGTCAGATTTCGTTTCGACGTGTTTTGAAGCTGTTCCTTTGTCTTTATGTCTGCCAACTGCACATTACACCCATTAAAACTTCATAGGCCTCTCTCTCCTGGCATGTGAACTGTGCTGGAAATTATTCTGTACGTGCAGTGTGTATACTTCCGCCAGGTTTTCATTATTCAACCGGAAGAAAGCCGAAGCCTAATGCATTATGTGCTTCCGTGTGTTGGAGTGCTAGTTGAACCTGCTAATAAATGGCTCAGATTCATTCCCCCCCCCCCCCACCCCATCCCACAATAAACCAGGAGTGCACAAATTCCGGTCGCAAGGTCGCCGTGGCGACTAAATTTTGTACTTTGGCCCCTAATATTTCTGATTCTTCAGGATGGAGCGTGCTTTATATCAGACTTCTTGTTCATAGGATTTTGATGTGGCTCCTAGATTTTTGCAGAATTTGTGCAACCCTGCATTAAGCTGCGCTTTCTTGGACAGACCCATCACAAAAGGACTAACTACTTTATACTCGTATTCAATCGTATGAAACCTGAATTGGAACTGAATTATGTTTGTAGATTCAGTTTGTCAGCACACAACACAAAATTCAATTCAAGAAAAAGTCGATTAATCTTAGTGGGGAAATAATGTTACATTTTGTGGGTATTGTACAAAAGACATAGATGCACTGCGTGGGCAGAATGTAGGGTATTTGAATGTGAAACTGGTGGTACATATGGTAACCACTTACGTTTAAACGTTTATAGTAAATTTTATTGAAACAGTCATACAAAAGCAAAACGACGGTCATTAAGTGAAAGTTAGTCGTTGTAGTGTTGGCGTGCTTCATTATTACCTTGTTCAGTTCTTATTCATTGCTTATTTCGCCTTCATGTTGTGGTGAAAGGTAAAGTTTTCTTCATTATTACCTTGTTAAATTCTTGTTCATTGCTTATTTCGCCTTCATGTTGTGGTGAAAGGTAAAATTTTCCCCTAATACTTCGTGGAGACTCAGACCACTTAATGTAATGTATTTTTGGTCCCGTTGTTCCGTTGATTCATTTCGTACCTTTATATCCTTCCCGGCTTCTTCATGTCACTTATGTTCCATACTCTCTTCCTTATACAATATATACAACACAAATATCCATGCCCCCTGCGGGATTCGAACCCGCAATCCCAGTAAGGGAGCGGCCACTGGCCTAAGTCCTAGACCACGCGGCCATCGCTATCGGCATTAGGCACAACTAGGACGGCAGAGTTGTCAGTTCCAAGCGCCGGCCGCACTTTCCCCCAAGAAAATTCCTTGGTACTCATTTCTGTTAGAGGCTGAGTGGACCCCAGAGATACAGAATGCGGACGGTAGAAATAGGCCACTTGAAAATATGCAAGAACCCCACCGGAATTCGAACCCGCGACCTCCCGTCTTGTGGCCATCTGCGCCACCGCTCGTCCCCCATTTTACAGTACTTGCCTTATTTCTCCAATTATCTGTTTCTTTCTCAGGTTCAGTTCTAACTTATTTATATATTTCTTTATTTGCTTCATCTTTATACTCGTTTACTTTCCTTTCTTTGTGTAGCAGCTATTTAAATCCTCACATCTCTATCTTCTGTCTGTATCGTAAGACTGCTTTGCTTGTTTATTTGTTAATATAATTAACTTACTACTATTCTAATTTAGGGCCTTTTTGCTTACTTCATTTAATTTGATGCTTAATTATACTTGAACATGTGTGTCCATTTATTTACTGCAGTCTAATCTGAGAATGTCCCTAACAGTTTCTAACACAATCCTCTTCTTGTTCGCAGTTGCACACTCGACTGAACCCAACGCTTTTATCGGTATTAGGTACAGAATTGAACGTCTGTTTTAAATTCAGATCACATTTATGTTTTCAGCGGAGGACATCTGCAGGGTATTGCCTGTAATTGAGACCATCGGTAGCTAGTCAGATGGAAACAAACTGTTCTGGTACTTTCTGCAGGACAAAAGGCAGGCAGAACAATCTAGTCTTTCATTAAGGCAAATTAGTTTAAAAGCTTTCAGTCTGGAAGAAACTAAATTATATATTCTCTGCTACAACTGACTACTAAGGATAAACTTTTCAAAATATTTCTTTACAATTAACATGTTTGTCGCTTGTTACGATTCGGATATGAATGTTTAAATGTACCTATTTTTATAACGTCCCCAAAATGAAAATAACCCATTTAAAACCAAAATTTTACTCTTCTTTTATGTAGGTACGAAAAAGTGGCCCGTGCTCTGTTCACTTAATGGCGCGCCTATGAACCACCAAAAACGGAGGAATATGAATTTTTTTCTTCTTCTCCACTCATTAAAAGCTGTTGAAAACCTCTGTATTGATTTTAACAGCTTATACGACGAGATTCATTCTCGCCAAGTCAGAGAATCAAGAGTATGCACCGCCGGACCTTTATTCCAAAATTGTGCTTTTATGTAAAATTTACCGAGAAAAAAATATAGTGTAGGTTTAAATACTGCCGTGCCATGTGGCTGAATTCCCGCTTTTCCTGGCGCATAAATTAGGATTCGTGGGTGACGTGAGATCTTGAACTGTCCTGTGAAGAAATAATATCGGTTGAGGAGTACATAATATTATACATATTGCGTGCAGTTGTTATACATATGCAAGTTTACTTATACAAACTACTGCACACTAATTACATATATTCATTCTATATAGTCCTACATGTTTCGGCTGATATTATCAACCATCATCAGGGAGTCCTGTTCTATAGACTTACGCAGCTTGCGGATGCTGAGAATGTCAGCCGAAACATGTAGGAGTTTATAGAATGCATATATGTAATTGTTGTGGAGTAGTTGGTATAAATAAACTTATATGTGGCCGTACCATGGCTCAGGAGGTTAGAAGCCGGCCTCCCATCGCGGAGGCCCGGGTTCCATCCCGGGTCAGTCCATGTGGGATTTGTGGTGCACAAAGTGGCACTGGGACAGGTTTTTCCCCGAGTACTTCGGTTTTCCCTGTCAATTTCATTCCAACGATGTTCCATTACTTGGAAAAATAAAAAAAACTAATCATCTTTCCCTTCATCTTTATCACAGGGTTGCACAGTAAGCTTTAAGTCTGCGGTGCTTCCGTAGCATCTGCTGCGGGGCCCTTCACCACAAAAAAACTTATATATGGGTTGAGGAGGTTTAAAAGTGAAGAGAAGAAAAAGTAGGTAAGGGAGGGGAAGTAACGGGATAGAGGTTATATATATATATATATATATATATATATATATATATAAGCTATAAGAGCTTATTCCTACAATGTTTCTTCGTATGACTGGGCTGAAAATGCTAGTCTGGGGGTACGAATAGAGAAATAGAATGCGTAGAATTAGACGTGTTAGAACAAGCCTTTGGAACTCAAAACTCCACATCCCAAGCCCATTTTCCGTTGAGCATGTCGTTCCAAAACACGAAGTAATCAAAATTACATGCATGAAGAAATGAAAAAGAGATTAAATTCTGGGAATGCCAGCCACCACTCCATCCAGAACCTTCTGCCGTCTCGTTTGCTGTCTAAAAATGCAAAGGTTAAAAAAAGTATTGTAATTTTGCCTTTTGTTTTAGATGGGTTTGAAAGAAATAGATTGGGAGGGCGTGGTCTGGATTCATCTGGTTCACGATAGGGACAAGGGTAGGGCTATTGTTAGCACGTTAATGAACATTCTTATTTCATAAAATGCGGAAAATTTTGTGACTAGCTATTGAAATATTAATTTCTCAGGAAGGACTCTGCTCCATGGACTCAGCTATTAATTACTTAATTATTTAATTAGTTAGGTCGTTCCATGCCCATCAAGCCGTGATGGGGAGCATGCCATTCGTAAACTTTGAATCGCCCACAAATGCAAAAGATGGAGGGAAAATTTATTGGAAAATAAATTGTTAGTGATAAATAAAGAGATAGCATTTAAGCAAATTCTGAGGTTCCCATAAATACCGGTCTGAGAAGTAGAAGGATAATTTTATATGTGGTTAGAAGTAAGTGGGAGAACCACGTGAGAAAATTAGGAGGGTTTGAAGAAATAGCATGATAGCTGTAAATGTTAATGTAGAGTAGAGTGGAGTGGAGGGTTCCAGGAGGTTGAGGCTCCCAGATTTATAGACAATCGGCACATGAAGGTGGTAAGGTTGTCAGTCCTACGCACCGACCGCCTTTACCCCCAGGAATATAGGATTATGTCAACGAAAAATTCCAATGACACCATCGATAATCGAACCCGCGACCTTCCGGCTTGTAGCTCAGTGGCTCAACCAACTGCGCCACCGCGTGCAGAGTAGAGTAACTAGGATAGCAATATGTTTTCTAGTTAATAAGTTTCGGTGGGCTGCGAATGGCACAAAACTGGTTTTAGCGGGCGCAGCACCAAACGTATGGCACTGTAACACCACGTGTTCTTGGCACTCAGCAACTCCATATGAGTTAGAGCAGTGGTTCCCAAACTTTTTCGGACCACCGCCCCCTTGGTTCCATATACACACCGACAGCGCCCCCCTACCTTTTTTTAAAAAATATGAATGCGCTTTTGTTTTCACTTTTATTTTATATTTAAAAAAATCGTTTAAATAAAATTATAAGAATTAAACTTTATGTTTTATGTGTTAATTAGTAAATTAAAATTTATTATATTTTTTATGATTAACAATAATTTATCTAGCAATAGTTTATTAAAAAAATAATATGTGCTTGAATAAGATTCATAAATTAAAATACTAAGAAATTTAGTTCATTTTTTATTTTTAACACAAAAATTACTTTATTTGAATTTTACTATAAAAATAAATGCACTACTTGTCTACTAGCGCCCCCCTGTGATAATAACAGCGCTCCCTTCCACCTCTCGTACCTATTAGCGCCCACCTCGGTAATCCCACCGCCCCCAGGGGGCGGTACCGCCCACTTTGTGAACCTCTGAGTTAGATCGTTGCAAATAATCCGCCCAAGTCCTGGCCCTTGTGCAGTATATCGCAACTTGCTGCCTGTTTACGGCGAGGAATTTTTCTGCGTATTCGCTACCAAGGTCCATTTCAGCTAACCGTCTCCTCCATCCGTGAGGTGAAGAAGCGCTATGCTTCGGTGACATTGGCCCACATAGCCTGGCTGGTACGTCTGGTTACGAGGCTATCCGCATGTCCAATTAAGTTCCAGACGTGAACAGGCTATAACAAGTAGCTGTCCTCAGCTAAATGGCAAAGTGGGTTTTCAGTGCATTATTGATAAATGAAAGGAGTGGGGTCTCATATTTCATTGTACAGCGGATTATTTTATAAAACCATAAGAAAATTACTGCATTATAAATTTATATTATCCATGAAAATATGAACTTTGAAGGGAGCCGTAAAATAGGCTTCTCTTTAACGACAGATATGAAAGGTAAGGAGGTAATATTTTCAAAGAATATCGGACTGAATAAGACTATTCATTCTGCTTATAGGCTTATGGCAGTAGTAGACCTTAGCAAGCCGCCGTCCTTCGGGTAGTTTATGATATATTTGATTTTATGACACTGTAAATATTGCAGATTATAGGGTGACTGTAAAGTGAATACTTGTATGTGATTCACAATTTCTTATTGTCCATGACTCTGTGGGACAGTTACGAAGAACTGTACTGTATGCAAGGTGGGGCACCACAATATTTTGCTCTTCGCCTTCCTGCCTTGCTTGACAAGCATTTTAATCATAGGTGGATTGGGCGTCGAGGACCTAAGGAATATCCTCATCGAAGTCCTTGTCTTACTTGTTGTGATTTATTTTTTTGGGTGTTGGGACAAACTAAAAGGCTAACGTTAAAAAGCAAGAATAATCGATAAACCGGAACAACAAACTCGAAACCATTTTGTCGCTGTTTCTCTTCTTAAGGAAAATTTTCGGGTCTGTGTCCTCCAGGATTGCCGAAATGTGTCCAGATTTCTGGGGATTGTGTCGAAACAGCAATGTATGGGCTTTAAATGGTATAAGGATTGTAGCAATGTAGCCTTTCGTTCAGGAGACACTGCCATTTAGCTTTACGTACTCTAAAATCCCTGTGTATGTATTGTATATAGTATATACCTTTTTGTGTGTGACGTTTAGTCTGGGGGTTTAATTAAGGTCTGTCTCTTATCCTTATTTGTTCTCTGTCATATCTAGGTGCCCGAAATTTGTGTTTTCCTAACGTTAATGTTTCCTTGATGTGCGCAAGTGTACGAATGTCTTAATGTAGGAAAGTCCTACGCTTGAATGGATACAAAAAAGAAAAAGGACAACTACCAACACGAGGATTAAATGTGGATGTAAATATATAATATAAATAATAATATACAATTTACGGTATTATTTATATTGTACATATATTTTTAAGATTTGGGTTTATATCACTTGTATGTAATAATTTTGGATTCTGTCTTCACATATTTGGCCCTATAAAATACAGGATGAACCACAAATCGGACAGCGAAAAATATTGTCACGTATTATTGAAGAAATGTTCGATTACCCTTGGGGTCATTGGGATTTTTCGTTGACTTAATAATTCGGGCCAAACTATGGCCCTGGGGTCGACTCAGCTTCTAACAGAAATGAGTACCAGGGATATATCCTGGGGGTAAAGGCGGCCCGGCGTAGGGCTGACACTGTGCCGCCTTCATGTGCCGATTGTCTAGAAATTCTGGGAGCCTCAACCTCCTGCAGCCCAGTATAGGAATAGGTTTTGTGGCTTTATTTTTGAAGAAGCATTTGAAAATATTGATGCCAATACAGAGTTGCGGCAGTTAACTTATAAAACGGAATCACAGCGTTTTGATTTATGTGCTGAACATGGAGAACTTCACGTCGAACAGCGTTTGTAAATTGAGTAAGGAATAAAGGAATTTTTAACTTTTCTTAGTGTACAGTTTACCAACCGGTGAACTGACTTTTGGGGCAATCTGTATATACCGATTTACGCATAATTTAATGAACAGCCGAAACATGTAGCAGAATAATGTGATAAAGAGATATATTTGCGGTGATTGAATATGTTTTTACCTCAGTTACAATTTGCGGATTATTACTCTATCTAAGCTACTTTCTCGATCCCAGTGGCCGCGCGGTCTAAGGCGTGGGTCTTCAGCCGTTCGCTTGCTGGGATTGTGGGTTCGAATGCCTCCGGGGGCATGGATGTCTGTCTGTTGTGAGTGTTGTGTGTTGTCAGGTAGAGTTTTCTGCGACGGGCTGGTCACTCATCCAGAGGAGTCCTACCGATTTTGGTGTGTTTGTGATCGTGAAGCGTCGATAATGAGGAGACTCTGGCCCATTAGGGGCTGTTGCGCCATGGAGGGAATGCTTCTTTCTACGTGATGCAGTCCTTGCTTCTTGCAGTTGTTAAATAATTACATTTCATCCAGTGGTCTGTAGCCAATCACAGAGTAAAGGGAGGGAGAGGCTCCCCACGTAGTTATTATGTTTTTACATGTCACCGATACGTCACCTACCAATCTGGGACGGTCATGTAATCCACAAACAATCAAAGTGTATGCCTATAGGTTTTCAAGCTTTCACTGCAGGTGTTGATGAAGTGATAGGTTTACATCACGGAGGGTCGTTTATTCAGACAATTCGAAGGAACTTGCTGCCTCCGTTTTCAGGGTAATCGGATTAGATGCTGGTGGATAATGAAATGTTTAGTAGGACTGAACTGGTTGGTTATATACAAGGTTCGCATCGATACAAACATACAGATATATATTCGTGATGTCAGAAAATACACTGGGGGACTGTAGGCCCCAGAGCACCTGAACGGTTTAAGCATCTTCCCAATTTGCCCTTTAGATAAAGTGGCCCTATTTGGGGGACACCTTTCCACAGTTGCACCATGCTTAGTGTGTGCCCTAAATGGTTGCATTTCCTGGCGATCTTCCTATGTCCATAATCACAAATTGGATTATGCGAAGTATTATGGAGTCAAGTCTCGCCTCACTGAGTTGACGTTAGCAGCGCTGCAAGCGACAGCCAATCAGAATCCAGAAGAGGAGCAGTCATAATGTTCGTTCTTTCAATCTGGTGGCCATGTGATCACCTTACTTTATACCCGGAGGTAGATACCGGAAAATTTCTAGCACGGCAGACTGGTTGAATAATGGGTTTAAAGGTGACCCAACTGCATTGTATAGATCTGTTCGCGATTAGCAACACAAAAAAGCCGATCACAACTAAAATGACTTCAAAGATTTATTATTTAAGAGCGGCGATACTCCGGTCTTCTAGTGCCTTATAAAAATGAAACCATTGATATTGATTGTATCTTTAATTTAACCATTTAAAATCTTGTGGTTACTTTGTCTTACCAGATTTAACGTTCAAATAATCTAGATGCTTTTTTTGCCCACAGACTGTATTTACATATTTTGAATTATTTAAAAAAGAGCAGTTTTTTCAAACATGCATAATTGATTGGTTTTTGTAAGCGATAATAGGTGTGTTCACTGCGCGGTGCGAACTGAGCCTTCATTTGAGTCATTATGGCGGTGCCACCGTTCAGGCGGTTAGTTGTCGGCATTTGAGGCGGAGGCCTGGGTTCGATCTTACGTCATTCTGTATGAAATTTATGGTCAACAGAGTGGCATTGGGACAGGTTTTTCGCCGACTGCTTCCGTTCCCTTTCAGTGCTGCATACTCATATACGTCTACATGCTAGGATTGCCAGGTGGATAAATAGGCGAAGCCTGAGAAGTTTAAAAAATACTGTTTCGGAAATCGGGAAGCATCGGATAGAAAAGTACTTTCACATTTTTGTTTTGAGAGGGATTATTGATTGATTAATTAGAGTAACAACTGCTGTCATTAATTCATATTGTATGGTGTCACGTTATTGTATGATAATGACGACATGAAATGAAGCGATCGTCTTTTGAGACCTTCCGCGGTGCTCAGAAGGGAGAGTGAAAATTTGTGAAAAACTGAAAAGCTATGAAAAACAAAAACAGCGAAAGCTCCGAAAAACTTGAAAGTTGTGAAAACTGAGAGAGTGTAAAAGCTGTGAAAAAGTTTAAAACTGAAAACCTGTAAGAATGTGAAAACTGGATATTATATATATATATATATATATATACAAATAAAAGAGAGCGAAAAGTTGTAAAACTAAAACTGTTACATCTGAAAAACTGGAAATCTGAAAAACCGTGACAAAGTTAAAATTACAAAAATTGAAAGCTATGAAAACTGGAGATGTGTAAGAATGTGAAAATGGAAATATGTGAAAACTGAAAAATCTGAATCTATATATCTGGTTTCGAGGAACATCCCGAATAAAATGCAGCGATACTCGCTCGAGTGACATTGTTCTGTATATATCAGTCTTAATGTTATCTTCATGCCTTATATTTCCGTCTTTTTAGTGGCCAGATTTTAACATGAATAACATGCTTGTAATGTTCCTAAAATACACACATTGCACTTCAAAGATCAACATGTCTCTTGAAGTGCGAAATTATATGAAGCGGATTTTGACGCTTGAAATTAATGGAGCTTTCTGCGAAGCAAAGTTGTATTGAGCGACTTTAGTAAAACACTGTCTCTAATTCTATTCATTTAGAGTGCTTTAAGTGTTTCATTCTGTATTACGCGGAATATCAATTATTCTTGCAGTCTCGTTGAATATTGTAGAATTGTCTTAACTCCTGTGTTTGTGAGTGAAGTCAAGAGAAATGTACTTGGTTCTGCCTGTCCTTGGGAGAGGTTTTGTGAGAAAAATATAAGGAAGGTACATCCTGCAGCTTATAAACTTCGTCTATGGAAATGGCAGCACAAAGGCGCTGTGCCTGGGGCCTTAGGTCTACTGAATAGCAAGTACAGTGTGTACCGAAAATGTATTTTTGCTCAAAAGTCCTTATTCTTTCTAGATTTCCGTCAAGTCTCCTAACCAAGGTTCCGCGGAAACCGCAGGTTCAACAGAGCGTCGTTAGGGGTTCCGCGAGAAATCGTAGCCAAGAATTCAACGTTTGTGCAAAAAGAAAGGAACCCAAGTGTCACACTGAACGTAAACCTTATATTGAATTTTGATGTTTCAGTAAATTTTATTTCGGTTTCGTATCTTGGTAATCGAAAAAAATAGAGAACGCGAGATAGAAGGGAAAATTGCTTCATTTTTTTCTTGCAAAGTATGCTGACTTGCATACATAGAGCAGATTTTTGCAAATACATTTTCTTGACAATAATTTAGCAGTAATTGCATTGCACTCCCATCTATAAACTTTTCTTGGCCTGTAAGCGTTTTTGTATGTAAGGGTTCTTTGGGATATGAACAATTATTTTATTTGTTCCTCCTTGGAAAAAAAGACTTGAAAACACTGGTTTAGATGGTCAACCCTTTGAAAAGTGAAATTGATCAAAAGTGTAACCTACGATATACACTAAAAGCTGTGAGGTTGGCCATTATTGTAATTCTGTCTCCTATCACAGTTGGCCACACTTTTACGGAAAAGGCAAATTCCTGTTGCATTACGTATGGTCATTACACCATAAATTGCAACCTGTTTATGTGGAATCTTGGACACAGTTTCACATTTAGTGTTATGATTTCTGTAGAAGTTCAGCTTCCCTATGTTGGCCTGCCTGACGTTCACAGTTTTTGTATCATACTTTATGTGGGCCGAAATTATCATCCATCAGCAGAAATGCGTTTTGTCCACCCGAGCTCCATCGTTTCTCCACAAGCATGGAAGATACTGTACGTTGCAATTTTCTAGTGACAACTGATTAAGTCCCTATTCATTGACAAGGTTAAGTACCTGTTTTCAACTCGACCACCTGTCTCTGCACTCTGAACTGCACATTTGAAATAGTGACAGTACAAAGTTCAATTTTAAGAGTGTTCAGTTACTTGCGTAATTCGGCAACCTGTAGAACCCTGACGATATGCTGGCATGACGTCGTAAATATCAAGCAAAAGAGAATGCCATGGTGGGACCTGATCTACAAGGCCGTGGAAAACAGGAAACTACAAAATGAAAAAGTTTAAGGGATAGCAAGACTCTGTACCTCTTTCTAAGAAAATTCAAGAGGATCACCAGAGGTCGCTTGAGACTTGAAGGAATTACTACTGCTATAAACTGGGTACCAAATGTGGCCTTTAGGCTTTTCAAAGTAAAAGCTCTGCCGACACTGACATACGGACTGCAGATCATATGGGACCATCTATCGGTTAAACAATTGGAGAGCATAGAGAGCCTAAAGGCCAGATATTTGAAAAGAACAATGGGCCTCTCTAAATATACGCCCTCCCGACTGGTGTATCCTTTTGCACGGGAAATATTCCTGCTGGATGACCTTATGCTGAAACATCTACTGCCAAGAACATCGGAAAAGTAAAGGCGGTACTAAGGAGCAGAAAGAGGAAACAAGAAGAATTTTGGCAAGACCTCTATGCTACGGAGGCCATGAAAACAGAGTCATTGAAGGAGGAGAACCAAGAGATACGGCGTCTGGTGACCAGACTAGCAGTGCATGGCTTTCACACCAGAGTGTGCATCAACAAAAGTACCACATCCCAGACAGCGACTGTGTATGTGAATTGTGTGGCGGGCAATGTGGCCGATATCATTTACAGATGTGTGCAAAAAGGGTGAAGACCTTATGTGAATAAGCGAAAGTCAAAATGTGATAACGCTAATAATGCACAATGTGCGCACCTTTCAATATTTGTTTAAATGTGGCCAAAACAGATGCGGTTTCAATTTCTTTGTACCTCACACAAAATATAATCCGTGGCCATTACTGAGCCCGTCAGAGATAAGTGCACCAAACTTCCATCACGTTTTTCCTTTAAGGCAATTTTATTTGTTTGTTGTAACGTAGAAGACTAAGCAAACACACGTGTAGCGAGCACCAGAAAAGTTCAAAACATTTTCGTAGAGGAATTCAAATATGCAAGTAATGCAGCTTATCGGAAATATGCCTCCCATTTTGGAGTAGTCCTTTGTTGTTTTGATACTAAGTATCAGGAAGATGCTGTGAAATTCTTAGACGCAGCAATTCGAAAGGCAAAATGACGACACAGACCGTTAACTAAGGCTGAGATTTATTGGGTTTTATTCCAAAGAGCTAGATACTACTAACCGAGTTAAGCATAAGGTTTTAGAAGCTGTCCTTTTTTTGTAGGCTTTGATGCCTTATTAATGCTATAACTTGTCGAGACGCATAAAGGAAGAGCCCTGGGCTTGCAACAAGCTTTTATGCACGGACGACTAAAAGAGAGGGGATGGAGAAGTTGAAAGTTAGAGGTGAGCGAAATGTTAAAACAAACTTGAAGAGATTTAATGGAATATATTTTCAGTGCGGAAGGGAGTGATCGTTTATCGAATAAAATTGTTTTAGTTGGTTGGCTGCTCTAAGTAATTGTGTAGGAAATTGTAAGTTAAACGCCATTATTTGAGCTTTTATTATAGCTAACGTGAAGTTTGTCCCTATTCTTAATTAAGTACAAAAACGTGATTTAGCTTCACGTGTTCCTAACCTTGGCATGATATAAAGGTCAGTGGCCGGCTCAGGTCGTTAGTCGCCGGCCTCCCAACGCGGAGACCCGTGTTCGGTCCCGGTTTAGTCCATGTGGGATTTGTGGTGGACAAAGTGGCACTGGGACAAGTTTTCCCCCGAGTACTTCGGTTTTCTCTGTCAATTTCATTCCACCGGTGCTCCATTACTTGGAAAGACGAAAAAAATAATAATTATCTTCATCATAGGGTTCACAATAAGCCTCAAGGCTGCGGTGTGTTCGTAGCATCTGCTGCGGGGCCCTTCACCACAAACAAAAAAGTCAGTGGTCAGCTTGATACTACAGCAAATTTGGTCTCGGAACTCATGGGTACCGCTTTCTTTGTAGGGAATTATATGGCCAGAGCGTGATGTTTACCACGCACCCTCATCTAGTGCCAAAGTTAAGAATGATTGGAGCTATAATTCTACTTCTCCTGTATGCGTGGATAGGCACAACTTGACCTTTTACTCAGGGGATGGGAAATTGTGTGGAATCAAGGTATTGTTATATTTTACCCTGCGAGGAAAAATTTCTGACCTTGCTAGGCATCTTACTTTTATTTCCCTGTGGACGAGCCCGTAGCCTAGTCACTATACTGACTGATTTAGTTTTCATGCCAAAAATAAATGACTGTTTTTAGTTATGAAATTAAAAATAAATACGTAAAGTCTTGCTTCTTTATAATTTTAATGAAAGTGGTTTGTAAGAAATTTTATTTAGGCATATGTTTATAGTCTAGAGCTGGGACAGCTAAGGCTTTATAGGGATTAGGCTGTGGCATAACCACCAAACAATCGGTTTTTGAATCCTGACGGACGCAAAGTATCTTATTCCTTGTATGTGAATGATTTATTTGAGTTGGCTGTGCAGTGAGAAGAACATTTGGAGTGGACGGTAGATGAAGGAAATATGAGTGTGTACCATTTGTTGAATGATACTGACAGTGGGAAACGGAAGTAATCGAAGAAAAACCTGTCCCATTGCTACTGTGTCCAACATAAGTCCTATACGGTTTGCCCTGGGATTGAACTCTGGTCTCCACGGAACAGGGACTACGAAGGCTCCAATGGGTACAAGAAACTTCTTCTCTGGGGGTAAAGCGGCTGGGGTGTGAATCTGCTTTCCAATCGACTGGTGTAGTTTTTGAGAATGGATGGAAATATACGTCTACTTCTCCATGCGCCATCATGGCATAATATTTAAGTAGCCCTTTGAAGAGAAGTCTTCAACTTAACTGTATAGAGAAGTCAGTACCTGCCTCAGAGAAGGCAGTCCGTGTCCATTACAAAGACCAGTCGGCTGAAGCTGTTTGGGGGGAAAAGCTGCTGTTTATTGTGGGAATTTTATGAAACACATAAAGACACCGTGTGTGTAAAATTAAGAGTTTTATGTTACAGAAAGTGGTACATATAGCTACCACTGGGCTTTAAGTGGTTAAGAACAGGGCAGCTTTTTCCCTTTTACGTCTTTATTCCAATCTGGCCTGATTCACTCAGCACTAGCAAAGGCAGAACCATCTCTATGCGCATTTGCCGATTCGCGAAAAGCGCCTGTTAGATTCGTCTTGTCCGTCCGTCTGTCCGCATGTATCAGCGCGTCTGCCACTGAACGGATTTTCGTGAAATTTGGTACTGGGGATTTTCAAGAGAATTTGTCGAGAAAATCCAAATTTATTTGAAATGCGCGAAAAATATCGAGCACTTTACATGAAGACCAAAGTACGTTTTATTGTTGCCGGCGACATTAGCTCGCTATAAAAGCGCTCTCATTTAGAGGAATGGTATCAGGCTGTGAGGATAGTCGAGGTGTGAATATGACTCGAATTCGCAGCGATATTACGTTATACGTACGTGTATCTTGTTTAATATTGCATTTCTACCGCATTCATTATTTATGAGTCATTAAACTGAAACCATCTAGCAGAATGTATTATACGCTGTACGTAGTTGCTCTCAGATATGGTACACGCTTTCGTTTTGCTTTGAATTCGTTTGTAGCGCTGTGTCGCTGCACCAGTCGAGTCTAGTTGAGTCCAGTGCAGCTGAGGGTCTGTCTTTATAGGACAGGGGTGATAAAATGGTAAATGGTTACAATGTTTGGAAAAAATTTGCTGCCTCCCTGACCATGTTAGGATTTCTTTTCCACGTCAAAAATTTCCACAACGGCCATTTACAGTGACACATCTTTGTTCTGGCGGCAATAATATTCAGCTTACGAATTCCTGTGTAGTGTGGTAGACAAGTGTTACAGTGAAGGTGACTGTAGCAATCTACTAGGCTGAAGGGGCATCATATCACAGATCTCAAACTTAAATGCATATTAGTACGCTTTTTAAATGAGGTATCGCGAAAATTAATCACTAAAAAATTAAAGAGAATAATGCCTTCCGGCGTACCAAGTGCGGTTGCATTGTTAGAAGTTGGTCAACGTCACGTACATTTCGTTTGTGCTTTAAAATTTCTTTTTTAAAAAAAGGAGGCATTAAATAAAAATTATTGCTAAAGGAAAAAAATTCTTGTTACTTGTATTCCTCGCTGTAACACTTACCGCGTGGTGTCTCCCCTAGAAACACTCCCCCGGAGATCTGAATGGGGGAGTAGTTTACCTCCGGATTGTTTTGTCTGCAGAGGAAGCATCTCGCATTTGTCTCTGTTTCTGGAAGAGACTATCCAGGAAAAGTAATAATGTGGTAGTTTTTCCATTTGCTTTCCACATCGCAGTACAGCAGCCGTTCAGACCACTCTGGTCACGCCTGTTACTACACGATCATGAACCATCTCGAGCATCATCTACTCTGTGCTTCAAGTCGATACTGATGTCGCTGCTTCCGGCATCAGGAGAGTTTTTATTGGATTTCCCATCTCCTAGGCATCTCTCTTCGTCTGGTTCCTACCCTCTTGATATGTCCGGCTTGGGAGACCCTGCTGGTAGCAATGCTACCGCCGGCTTAGCTCTCAGGGTCACTGGAACTCACAAACCCCTCTACCACGGCAAGGTGGAGATACTTTTCACACTGTTGACACCGTGCATCTTCGTCATATTAAATTAAGTTACAGACCAACTGATGCACACTAAAACCACTTTTTATGCAGCTTTATTATTAAAATTGTTAAAATTGTACAATTTTAACAATTTTAATAATAAAGCTGCATAAAAAGTGGTTTTAGTGTGCATCAGTTGGTCTGTAACTTAATTTAATGTGGAGATACTTGTTAGTTACAATGCTAAATAAGATGAAAATATTTGTGTAACAGTATATCCTCGTACTTGAGTGTTATTAAGGACACAGACTTATCGAGGTAAGCAACTGATGTCAGAGTGTGGGTGAGAGATAACAAATAAACGTGACAGGAGAATGAAATATTTACCGACTAGCAACTTACATGAAGTACACTAGACGTTTGACGGAATATGATTGATATAGTTATTGTAATGGGGGAAGGAGGGAACATCATATACATTTTTACGTTCAGGCTTGGAGACCACGTGAGTGCTTTGTAAATTCCATCAGTATATATTAGAATTGTGACGGAAGCACAAAATATAAAGGTGATGGCAGGTTTGAGCTCTTCACCAGAATTAAACTTTTACAGTCCAATGATTACTTTATGTATCACCTATTTTATCATTCTCAGATCCTGCATTCTGTCCACACAGTCTGTTTGTGTGTTTTGTGTGTATCTCAGAACAACAGTGTTTTTTGGCCTGTACAGCGTTAACTGACTGGTTTTAAAAGAGAGAGGGACGATGTTTACTGCGCGGTACGGACTGGGTCTTTAAATAAAACAGATTAAGTTTCGTGCTTAGAGAGTTAAAGGTAATTTGAGCAGTTCCAGAAATTTAACTGTTTAAAACTGAAATGTATATAAAATTGTAAGCTTATATAAGAATCCAGTTTGTATCGAAT
This sequence comes from Reticulitermes speratus, assembly GCA_021186555.1. Lineage (NCBI taxonomy): Eukaryota > Metazoa > Arthropoda > Insecta > Blattodea > Rhinotermitidae > Reticulitermes > Reticulitermes speratus. The sequence continues at coordinate 29,467,463 of JAJKFL010000011.1, read as the reverse complement.
AAAGGACATGGTGTGCGTCCATTAAAGAAAGCAAATAGCTAATGTTGTCTGTGGTAATAATGTCTGTATGCTGAGAGAATGGTACGAAATACTTAAACACACTGTGTCGACAAACTGCAGAGTTGTGTTACAGTTGACGGTGCCTAGAGTTACCACTAAGATTAAAGGTGTTAACAATGGTTAAAGACTCGTTTGATATTGAATCAGCTTTCAGACCACTAAATATACTCTCTAAAATTCTTGGACTTGCCCATTTTTCAGGGTACAAGAATACTGTCAGAGGAAAACTAAAGCATGAAGAAAATCGTGAGTCGGAATACGCAAATGTTATTTGGTGCGTTGTTGTGATATGCACGATTATCACAGGATTTGTTGCCAACGTGGTAACTTTGCACGTTTCTTTCCGTTTTAATATTTTTGAGATAGTTGCCTTCATGATCTCGATGCCAGTAGGATATCTGGGGACTCTGTTAGCACTTATTGCAGGTCTGACATTCAACAGAAATAAATTCCCGGAATTCGTATTAAAGATGTCAGGGATTGATAAAGATTTGTTTGGTTCCAAGCAAGTAGATGTATACAAAAAACAGTACAAGTCTTGCGTTAAACAATTAAAGGTACTTCCATTGATTTTGTTTCCATTTTATTGCTATAATATCTATATTTTCGGCGGAGAAGACAAGTACCTATTAGGACATGTTCTTGTATCAAATTTTGTAAAAGAGGTTGTGATTGTGCAGTTTGTTAACGTGGTTTGGATGATTACGGAAAGATTAGAGTGTATAAAAGAAGAAGTGGCAAATTGTTTGGAATTTCGAGCAGAGTTGAGCAGTAACACGCGCGCATGTGCAAGTGTGTGTTGTATAAGCAAAAGTGAAAGTGCATTACGAAAGGCTGCTCTTGAATTTGGCAACAAGGGCACAAGAGTTTTGGTTTCAGATTTTCCTGTGTTCACAAGGACACGCCCCTCGTTGTCTGAAGTCGACAATTTAATAAGAATAAGAAAATTATACAACATGATATTTCATGTGTCTAAACTTATAAATGGAATGTATGGAATACATATTGTATCAGACCTAATCTATAGTTTTATTAATGTCGTTATAAGTGTTTATGGAGTTATTGGCGTAACGACGGGTTCAATACAGGTAAAACCGACATTTTCGGTGTTACAGTATATTGTTGTTTATAATTGCTGGATTGTTGTCTCTCTGGTTAAAGTTATTGTGATCGCAGTTTCGTGCCATAAAGCCTCTGCTCAAGTTGAAGTGTGTTGTCAAGAAGCGCAGCAGATGCTTATCACAGGTGCTCTGAGACAGGACACAAGACGACAGCTGAAGCTCTTGCTGCAGCAAGTGTCAAACACGAGAGTAGTGTTCACTGCTTGTGACTTTTTCACCATCAACATGTCCGTCATATTCACGTTTGTATCTTCAGCAGCAACATATGTAGTTGTGTTGGCGCAGCTGAAGTAGATCGCAGCACTTTCGCGGCTGATCAAATGCTTACTTGTGAAAAATGTTCTGTCGTATTGAGAGAGGAATATAGGGTGAGGTACTTTATTCTGATTTCACCGTGCATTTTTGAACATCAATTATGTTTTACACCAACCAAATGCATATATTTATTTAAAGAACATTAAAATATTGTATAAAATGTTACCTACACTCATATGCAGCCACATACTTTCCAACATTTTCAACATGACGCCTATGCTTCTACAATTTAATCTCCAATTCAACAAATGAAAAGTGACATCACAGATATAAGTAAAGGCTGTGACAATATATGTATACATCTACATTTATATTTATTTTAAAGCTACGAGAAACATCACGAACAATTGTGAGAGTGAAGGAGATACATTTTGTAAAGTGTGCAATTAATAGGAAGTGCTTTTAAGAACGCGTTTGTTCACGCAACAAGTGGTGGAAGAAAGTCTAGTGAGATATGGCGATGACTGTACTCCTCTACAGAGGACCAATATGTGTACGTGCTTTATAAACAAGCAGTTGTGACACCCCCCTGAGGATGACTTATCGATAAGCCGAAACATATGTTGGGGGTTTTTATCTAATTTTTAAAGAATATTTTAGTGTTCTTTAAATAAATAGTGCATTTGGTTGGTATAAAACACAATAGGGTGAAGTGTTCGAGATTAGGGTGCAGAGGTACCCGAATATCTTACTCAGCCTGAGAAAGATAATCGGGCCTAAGAAGGATGAGGTAACACGGGATAAAATAAAAAAGAATGGGATGGGAGAGGCATGTAGCACGTATGGTGGGAGAGGAGAAGTGCATACAGGGTTTGGTGGGGAAATCTCAGTGAAAGAGACCACTTGGAAAACCTGGGTGTGGACGGGGGGATCAAATTAAAATGGATCTGCACGAAGTGGGATGAGGGTATGGACTGGATTGATCTGGCTCAGGACAGGGCGAAGTGGCGGGCTCTTGTAAATGCGGTAATGAACCTTCGGGTTCCATAAAATGCGGGAAATGTTTTGACTAGCTGAGGAGCTGTTAGATTGTCAAGAAGGACTCTGCTCCGTGGAGATTAACTACGGTCATAGAATCTAACAATAGGACATAGAACTTGATCCGTGATGATGAAAAAATTTCCAAATATGAAAGTTTTATCAATACTTGCATTAAGGGATTCCGGATCTGTGTGTCCACATATTTTAAATTTTAGAACCTTGAGTGTATTTTGATAAAATTTCGTATGGTGTAATGATCTACTGGACTGGGTCCAACGAATTTTAAGTTTTTGAAGTTGTACAAGAGAAGCTAACACTTTGCAGGAAAAATGCTGACTGAACTAGAAAGCGTTTTCTACTCATCTGAACGTAAAACATGCCCAAAAAGTAATGTAATAAATAATTAAATACACGTTTTATATATGATATATTTTTCGGCAAAATTTAAGTTTTCTAGCGTTCAAAAACATTTGAAAACCTTTGAAAATCGAATGGAAAATTACGTGATAAATATTATTTCGTGGCTGAATATTTGAAAAAGACCTACCACTAAATTGCGCCTTACAGTTTTCTCCCTACATCTTTACAGAAATATTGACGTTGTGTATAGTTAGCTATTGCAGTTACTTTATGCCAGCGTAGGGAAACAGACGACGTGGTCGTCAAAAGTGTAACAACTCCGATATGGATTTGGGATATTCCGGATTCGAATATCCATCAGGAGAACGTCTGTCCTGATCCCTTGCATGCTAACACCGTGACGGGACCTCAAATTTGTCCACGACCACTTCCTTCTGCGTAGTTCTCAACTTCAGTCATCATTCCGTAGTCTGTCTTACGACAGGTCCGTAGCCTCTTCCAAAAGCGAGTTCTCCACAGGGTGCGATCTAGTGCTTCCTCTTTCAATTTCCAGTATCTTCTCTTTTCCTTAAGGTTATCCAGTAGCTGCTTACGTCTTCTTCATTTCTATCCTTCCCTCTAACTTTCCTTCAATCACGTGTTTCAGAAGGCAGTTCCTACGCAAGATGTGACCAATCCAGTTAGCCTTTCTTCTTTTTATTGTATGTACGATATTCCTCTCCTCCTTCACTCTGTGTAATACTTCTTCATTTCTCACGCGATCGGTCCAACTGATCTCCATCCTTCTCCAACACCACATTTCAAAACTTTCCAAGTATTTCCGATCTACTTTCCGAAGTGTCCACGTTTCAGCACCACACAAAGCTATGCAAGTTCCCAACTTATTCAATAAACAGCATAGTTGGTGAAGTGACTAGGCTACGGGCGGGATAATCTGGGATTCGTATCCCGGCAGGGGCAAAGACTTTTCTCTTCTCCAAAACGTCCAGGCCAACTGTGGGGCCCAAAAAGCTTCCTATTCAATGGGTACTGAGGTTCTTTCCCGACGGTAAATTTGCCGGGGCGTGAAGTTGACCACTGTCCTCTAATTCCAAGGTTAAGAATGGGTAGACCTTTATTTCTACTTCCGTTATATGCCTTCATGGCGTGGGCAGGGAAAAATTTAATTTTTTTTTATTTTGCCCGTTTTCGAAACTTGATGTTTCTTATTGCAGTACACCATTATGTGTATTTTTATCTGTCTTACGTCTGTATTGCCATGAAGTATATGACACATAGCACTATTCACATATTGTGTCACGCATCTCTGAAGCGAAGTGAAGCTTTTCACTGAATGTGTCATTTTACACGTCTATCCTTTCGTGCACGGTTAACCATGAAAAACAGAACATAAAAATGCGTTTAAGATGTATTTGTGTTTCTGTCAATACACGTAAGTTGTTGGAGTGTTGAAAGAATGAAGAGCTTGCTGTTGCGACATTATATAAAGCAAAAACGTTTCCAGTCTCATTCACGGAGACCTATAAGCAGTATGGATATTTTTTGCGCCCTAAAACCGCTGTATTACTTATCCAAATTTGTGGGATTAGTATCTTTCTCTTTAAATTTTAATTCAAGAACTGGTGAAAATACAATCCGGTCAACAGGTGTTCTTAATTTTGTTCAAAATGTTTATACAGTTGTGATATTTTGCGGAATTACCGCGGGGTTTGTCATGTGTGTGCAACACGTTCATATGAAGTTGTCAACGAACGCAGGACAGGTCGTTAGGGACATGTTCTCAGCGCCAGCAAACTTCATCACAAGCATGACGTGCATCATCATGATGACAGTCATCAACAGGAAGGAGATGATAAAACTCGTCACGAAGCTTCGCACGATTGACGACATACTTCTTGAAGGGAAGAAATTCAAGATTTATTTGAAAACTCGCCGTCGCATGTCACTTGAGCTAATTTTTGTGTTTGGGGTGCTTGTTCCCTTCCTTTGTTACGACTCGTACTTCTTCGGTCAGTTATCATCTTCTGCCTACGAAGTTATGAGCAGAGTCAGTATTGCGGTGAACTTAACAACGGTAATGCAGTTTCTGTGGACGATGAGGTTTTTCAGGCACAGACTGTGGCTTCTAAATCAAAAGGTTTTGGATGGTTTCTGTGTTCAGTCAGACAGTTTAAGGAAACACAGTTATGCCTCACGTATTGAGAGATGTAGAAGGCTTTGTCAACAGCCCTTGACAGGACTCGAAGAAGGGGTTTGTTCAAATAAATTTTGTAATGTATTTAGAGAAGGAAATATTAGAAAATTATCAGTGTTACCAATTTCTGATATTAAACATAACTATGTACGTACTTTGCAGCAACATAATACTTCATCTGACACAGTTTCACATATTCTGAACTTACGGATAATCTATGATCATATTTATGAAGGCACACTTATTGCTAACTCAGTTTATGGCATCAGCATTGTATTCACATTAATGTTCTGTTTTGTATCAACAGTATCACATACATACTTCACTTTTCTTGACAATTTTACAAACTTCGATGCATTAGAGAAAAAAATGCCAAATGTAGACTACTATGTAGCAACTCATATAATATGGATCATTATATCGGTTGGGAAAACAGTGGCTATTTCAGGATCTTGTCATATGGTAAAGGAAGAGTCCAAAATTCTTGTAAATAATTTGCAAAAACTGCAGCTACGCCACCCAATAGGGCCAGAGGTTCTGTTACATTTGCAACAGTTCTCGACTCAAGTGAGTCAAAACACCATCCATTTCACGGCTTATGGCTTCTTTTCTGTAAACTTGTCGCTTTTGTATGCTTTTATAGCTTCGTCCGTTACGTATGTGATCATTTTGATACAATTCAGGTTAAGCTAGACGAATCTATGTTGTATTTTTGTCACTTACATATTAACGAGATTTGAGGTAAGACGTGTTGTAAACATAACTGTTTACCTTATACTGTATAAAAGTTAAGATTTGCGTTTAACAGATAACAATGATAATGTGAGAGATGTCATGGCTAAGTAATTTAGGGAGACTGTCTTCAACATAAAGACTTAGTCCGTAGAGTGAAACTTTTATTGTGTCCCTCATCACGGCAGCTTTATCACACAGAAATCCTGCTTCCCAAGGGAGGATCCTGTGACAAAATGTGTCCTCAGGGACATGATAAAGGAGACAAGATATAGAGTAACAAAAAAATGTTATTCCACATTATAACGAAAATAAAGCACATTCCCAATGACTAGAATTTGCAAGAAAATTTATAGAGATTGTAATAGAGAAATATAAAATTTGAATAATTGTTATGATGGTAATGGTGATGGTAATTGTAATGATAATTTTGTGTAAGTTTCTATAGAATTGTCGTTGTGAGTTTTGTTCTAAAATTAAACACGATCATGTTTTTGTTTTGTAAATATGAGTTCTACAGTGTGATTTATTTTCAGTACAATATTGTCAGTTAGGTACTAAGACAACATTAATAAAAACTAATGATAATTACTCTCAAAACTTTCAAATGAAATAAATCAGGCATTTCTAGTCACATTATTCTGATACGTCACACTGTCATAAAGATTATCACATAAAAGTTTTCACATGACATACGTAAATATTTGCTGTGATAAAACTAATTTCTTTACACATTTACTTAATGAGATGTAACTCTATGTTTAGTGCGGTTATCATCCTTAATGGAACAGCAGTCAGTAAGTGTATGTTTTTCTTGTCTGTCATAAGTGTTCAGCGCAAAATGTATTTGCTTGTGTATGCTGATGTTTGTAATAAATGGAATGTTACTGTGTACACTTGCGTGACAAAGGTCTTCACGACTTTAAAAAAATACGTTAATCCACTAATGACATGTAACAAAAACTTCAGTTATATTAGTAATAATGTCAGTGTAATTAATATAATAATATTTACAGACAGACGCACACTGTAATTTATATGCACACAGAAAAATTAAAGTTTTCCCTGTCTACGTCATGTAGACATATTGGGGAGCAGAAGTAAAACTCCACTCATTCTTAACCTCGGCACTAGATGGAGGTGAGTTTATACATGGACACATAAATATTCTTATAAGCTCTCCTAAGAGAATTTCTGCAACGTAAGAATGAAAGTAATGTTTTTGAAAATATTCCAACTTTGGAAATTTTAAAATTTTGAAAGAAATATCTTGTAAGGATTTATTAATTTCTTACAAATGATTTATTTCTTGAGGTGAAAGATTTGTCTCCGTGTCTAAGCGTCACAGACTGCATTCGAATAATTTTGTTCTAAACTCGACCAAACCCAGTGAAGTGTCACTAAAAGGCAGGTCTCGTGTCGTCTGGTGGGTTGTACGACGTACCTGGGTCACCTGGTGCAGTCATGTTCAGGGCAGCATTGCAGTGAAGTGTGAAACACTTGTTACCTTGTCGTATTGCGAGCATGATAAAAAGAAGGTTATTAATGTGGGAGGGAGAGACGAAAAAATAATGTACGCAGAGGAAAAAGTATCCTCAGATATTCCTCACACACACACACACGTAACACCTAAAGTAAAGGCAAGGTTGTCCCTGTGAGCTGCATGAAGACAAATGAACGCGTGGATGTATAACACCACTCATTAGCGGTGCTGGATATAAGAGTGGTTAGCTTCACGCCTCTGCCGCTTTACCCTCGTGGAACTTCGGTGGTCTCCAGAGCCGATCTGGATGTTTTGCAGAAGATAAAAGTCTCTCCCTTTCCTGGGATTCGAAACACGATTCTTTGGCTGTCCAGCTCTTAGTGCACTCTCCGTAACTACAACGTTATCCAGACTTCCTATGTAGCCTATATGTACATTAACATAGTTCATAATTTTTTCCCCTCATGGCACGATAACCCTAGTGGGCCTGGGCCTCCTCTGTGAGGTTCCTCGATCACCCTTAGACACACCACACTCGTTAGGACTCCTCTGGACGAGTGATCGGCCCGTCGCAGAGACCTCTACCTCACAACACACAGCACTCACAAGAAACAGACATCCATGCCCCAGGCGGGACTCGAACCCGCAATTCCAGCAAGCGAGCGGCTGCAGACCCACGCTTTAGACCGCACGGCCACTGGGATCGGTAATGCGTGATTATGTGCTATTAATTAATGCGCAATTAGCATAATGTGTTTGCCCATGATTATGCAGTGTGTGTGTGTGTGTGTGTGTGTGTGTAATAACTGCTGGCACAGTACGAAGCGATATTCGACTTTTACAGTTACTTTCATGAACACTTTATTTCTGATCATTGTAACGTATTATAAATTATGAAGGCAATGTAATTAATTAAATGGACATGGAAAGACTTACGCTTCTGGCAGTTGGAATGAGGTCATCATTTTGAGTGTGTCAAGCGACTGTACCCTTCAAGACGTTTCAAGTAGCTTGTTGTTAATAAAACGCTACGTTCTTGTTTGAATCCCGCTGTCGTTTCTTTAAAATAACAGCGTGTTTTATTCAGATACAGCGAAGTAGAGTGCTGCTGGTCGTATATATTCCTATTCAAAACTGTACTTAAATACCAACGAAGGAGCTATAGAAACCTTCATAATTTTACAGTGAATGAAGCCTTACACGAAAATGTGTAAAATTACAAAGCATTATCGAAGCTTTATACAAGATATGAAACCTCTATATTATGTCGCAAAGATATTGGGATTAGCACCGTTCACACTTAAAGTTAACCCAGCTACAAAAGAGGAAATCATTGACATTAAATTTACTTCAAATATCGGTGGATTTATAGCAAGTGCAATAATTTTTGTCGTGCTGTTAACAGGCTTCGTGTTTGCTACATTTCTGCCCGAGTTTTCGTTGAGCAAAGATCCAGTTCAAGCAGTGACTTATGCTGTTTCTGTACCACTTAATTTTGTTGGCTCTTTGGTTCTGGTGACTATGGCGTCAACTGTGAACAGGTACAAGTTAGAGAAACTTGTGAACAAATTAGCTTCGATTGATAAAAATTTATTCCTTCTGCGCAGCGGATATTTTTGTAAGAGAGACGAAAAAAGTGTCCAGCTTTTTATGCCAATATTGGTACTGGCAGTTCTAGTGTTATCGTATGATGCCTTTATATCAGTTGATAGATTAAATCCTGTTTTTTGTATTGTAGAACGCTTGTGTAACCTAATATCTTTAGTTGCAGTAATGCAGTATTGCAAAATTGCGTTAATGATTCGAGGAAGATTATCTGCTATGAAAGAAGTTCTGTCTTTGTCATTTTGCAAGAGACTGTCAAACACCAATTTCCATATATTCACACCTGGTGCATTTACTATTACCAGCAAAGTGTACATTCAGACAAGTAACATATTGCAAGCATCAAGAGCTGACACGTTTTATGATCCTGTGTCATTGAATGGAATAAAATCAGATTTAAAAACGGTACATATCGCCGAAGTTCAAGTGATTTTGAAACTTAGAAGAATTTATCATTACATATACAAATGCGTTAAAATTATTAACTTCATGTATGGCTTACCTATTTTGATACAAATATTCCGTACGGCCACAGGGCTGACTTCAATACTGTATACCTGTGGTACACTCTTCAATGGACACACTGAAATATATGTTACTCTATCCGTCATAATATGGGCAATTGTTTTGTTGGTGACCGTAATATCTGTGACTGTAATTTGTGACATGGCTGCCTCTAAGCCGAAAGACATAGCACACAAATTGCAAGCGATTTTATTGAAAGATGGTGTCAGCAGTGAAGCGGTGGAGCAGCTGAAATTGTTCTGTCAACAGATGTCAAACGGCAGAATTGCGTTCACTGCTGCAGGGCTGTTCGACGTGGACTTGTCGCTTCTGTGCACAATGTTAACTTCAGTCACGACTTATATAGTAGTTCTAATTCAGTTTAAGTTACATTGAAGTAGGTTACCTATATGTTGCATAAGTGTAAAATAAAGTTCATCCTAGAAGAGTCCGTGAAAGCCTAGAAGAGGAGTTTGAGGTACAGTTTGAGGTACAGTTCTACTCTTTGTTTAAGCTCAACGCTAGTGGGGGTCAACGCGACACATTGTATAGGAGGGTGGGTGAGCCTCAGACCCTGTCTGAACAGGTGAGGAAAACCTCGCCTCCACCGGGATTCGATCCCGAACCGCTCAGCCCGTACCGAGTCGCTATACCGAATACGCCATCCCTGCGTTTACTTAATAGCGTTAGGGAGATTGCATCCATCGCTGTTTAAGTCTCTGCAATAACAAGCTGTTATTTAACACTCTTGCTTCCGAATTATTATTGCGAATTCCAACAGTGTGGTCCAGATAAATTTTTCAGAAAATCTCTGATCTTTGAAATTCAAAAGCAGCCATTAGATGACGGTAGCTTAAGGAAAAAAACCAACACTAAACTTTGTAAAATACAGTGTCGATTTGAGCTGGAAATTGCTCGTGTCAAAATGAAACGCTCTGCGGAGTTTAACTCGACATTGGACCAGTAAGAGTTAGTCTCACTCAAAAGACAGGAATGCATTTATGATGTTTCTGGTAAAGTTATGAGCAAACAAAAATCATGACAGGGAATCCGTCTTACGAAAATTTTAAGTGTCATAATTGGCGGATATTAAGATAAGATACGTCGTGTCGCGTGCAACATCTTACAGCCTCAGGTTGTGCTGAAATCATATTTAATCAAGCACTGTAATTTTTAGTCACTTTTGTGTTGCTAATTATAGAAGTTGCCTTAACAGGCAAATATCAATAAAGAAAGAGAGAAAATAAATTTAATTAACGGGGAAATAATGAAAAAGAAATGAAATATCAGGAATGAAGGTAAATCAATTTACATATGATAATATCAGTTATTTTATTGTATTAAATATGTGAGATCGTACATAATGGACACCAAGTATTTAATTGGTACTTAAGCAATTGAAAATCTGTGGACATACAAACACTGGCCGTAAGGGAAAATAACTTGTAACATTGTGGAAAGAGAAGAGAGAAAGGCTTGCATTCTACATGAAAATAAACCTGTATATCTTTTGACTAAATGTGTAGGATTTTTTCCGATTACTTTCGACTGAAGATCCTTTGAGTGCTGACGAATGTGTGGACATTGAAGTATCAGCCAATGTAACTGGGACTTTCTCTTCCATTACAGTGTTTTTTTTGTGATGGCTGCAAGGTTAATTTTGGTATAATATAGCCGTTCAGTAGGTTTGATGATCCTGGAGAATTGAAGACTAAAGCAGTCCGCATGACAGTGATGCTTGTGGTGGCCTTAGTTCTAGTAGTATCAAAGGCCACCGTCAAATAGACTAAAGATTTCGAAACCGTTAACCCCATAGAACAAGACTTATTGCAAGAGTTACAGCTATTTTCCAATTAGATATCTAACAAGAGGATTGGATTCACACAATTTTCTTTTTCTTTTAGTCGTGGATATGAACATTTTTGTTATCTCATAACGTAAGCTGTAAAATATCTAAGATTTTGAATTCAGCTTAAATAAGTTAAAATATATAACCGGACTTACCTTCCGGCCGATCCACGCTGCATTCCCCAAGTACCGTTGTAATCGACGGACTCACCGTTTTGTTCGATTTACTTCGGGACCGGGTGATCCAGGGCTAGGACGAAGGAATCTCAGGGTCGTTGGAGATGTTTGGGTTCTTCCGAAACTAGACCGGGTTCACAAGATGGAGTTTATTAAATAATACGCTCGGTGCGACTGCTCATTATTCCACGCAATTACAATAACACAATTATTATAATTTCCTGCTTTTAGGTTTCTGCTTCTGTGGCCGCACACTGACTGGCTTTTAAGAATAGCGTCAGCACGAGTTTCAACTAACAAATAATGTGATGCCGAGATGAACACCAAAACTGCACCGTCAGCAATCGAACACACCAACCGAATCCCGAATATCAACCCAGTAATCGCTCTTCTCTCGCAGAAATCCGTATTGATAATACCACTAATATCTCGCCTCGGTGTGCAACCCCCTTATCTGAACTCAGGCGCTTCGCCTCACCAAGTTCGAATAATTTCCCCGGTCAGTGATTGATCACAAAAACAATTAGCTGCGGACGTGACCGCACAAAACTTTCCAAGATTATTTTTTCTAAGTAAAGAATTTATGACCGCTCGAAGTCTTTTAAGTATAGAGGAGACCGACACCTGTTCACCGTCTGGTTACAGCACAAATCAGGTAGCCGACAGGATGATATGTGTTTTATGTGAGTGTTAGGTTGGGTGATATTATGAAATATGCTAGAAATTTTTATGTAGTTCTAACAATTGTAGTATCAGAATATAAGGACGGAGATTAATAGCAGCACAGGTTTGAATAAAAGTATTTGATATTATATGTAAATTGCATAAATATTTGTCTCTGAAAATATAACAATGCAAGAAGGTTAATTGTCTTCTGGGTTGTGACATCGTGCAGACTGTTAGATATTTATTTGCCCCGCTAAAACCAGACACCATACTGTCTTTTCCATTACATTCATGGAATTAAATTTCTAAAAAATTACACACCGCGTCACATCCTAGAAAACAGTGAGTTTCTTTGTCACTGCTGGGTGAAGCTTAAATCTCACAGCGTAAAGTACGTTTATTTTAGACACTGTCATTTATTTCACTATTTATCAACATAACCAAATTTAGACAAGTGAATGTACAAGTGTGTAATTCATCTTTGTATATGTAAAAGTAAATACACAATTTATTAAAAACAAACACATTTGAATAAATTCTAAATCTGACGATGCTGTATAATATTGAGAACCAATTGTCTTCTGGACTTTGTCCATCGCCCGGATGAAATATTAAAATCACGACGTTTCGGAATCTGGTTCGTCTTCCATCTTCAGGTGATGGGAGGGGAGACATCTACTCAGATGGATTCTTTTAAACTGAGGAGATTAGCTCAGTCTAAAAGGACCCATCTGAGTAGCTGTCTCCCCTGCCATCACCTGAAGACGGAAGACGAACCAGCTTCCGAAACGTCGTGATTTTTATATTATATTTTAATATTTTATCCGGACGATGGACAAAGTCCAGAAGACAATTGGTTCTCAAACACATTTGAATTTAAATAATATTAACAGCATAAAAAAGCAATGAATTCCGTTCACTTGTTCGGCAGATTGTGCTTTGTTATACGTGCGATATACCACACTGGTGGACAGTACGTGCTCCCCGTCTTTGCATAAATTTTTCATATACATGCAAATTTCTGTATAAATTGTAAGAAAAAAATACGTCTCTGTTTGCTTTTGTCCATACCTATCAAACAGCTGGTCTGATGCGAGCAGTACTGCAGCATACTTCACTTCTTTCCAAAGCAATACAATCTACTTCCGCCATATCTTCTTGGTCTCTGTTCGTAAAAACATTTTTTACACTAATAAATCAAATGAGTTTGTGCAACGTACACAACATAGCATTTGCTGACACGTGAATAACTTGCAATAAGTAGACTGATTTGGTATTCGAATAGTGTAATAAGTAGTATATAAACTTACATATACAATATACTAGTAACACTAGTAAAAATACCAACACATGCACTAATTAATAAAACCTTATAGTTTTAAAAATTGGCCGTACATATGTTTCGGCCAGTTAACTGGCCATCTTCAGGGGCAACTAACATTTAGGCACAAACACGTTCATAGGTATTCTAAAAGGTTTACATATACAATATAGTTACATTTATTATAATGCAGACAACAGAAAACAATAAGGAAGATTAAAATGTTCTGTGATGCTACACTTTGTGACTTGTTAATGGCTACAGGCAGTTTAAGTGAACCTAATGCCTTAAGAATCAAGCAGTTCATTGGATTACTTGATCCTGAAGAAGGCACTAAGATCCTCCGAAACGTCGGAAACTTTACCTGTCGACAAGGCCTGATATTCATGAAGACTTGAATCCCCAACAACATGGCGGTGATAAACTAAAATCTCACAATTACTTAGGGAGTTGTATTATGTTTAAAGTGTAAGGTTTAATACACAAGGTTTTCAAGAGTATCCTGATATGTTAGAAAGTATCAGGATCGTCTCCTAGGAGCTGGAGTCGTGATCCAGATGCATGCACAACTTATGAAACTGTTTATGTTGGCCCTTCCTGGACAGGGGAGGCATCAGCGTGACTAAACTGAATTAACACTATTATGTACGTGGTGACTGAAGTGAGGAAGGCACACAGTACTGATAGGTCCATAACGAAGAATCCTGCCGCTGTGAAAACGATTCTATCTTTCGATGTTTGTTGAGAGAACAATTTCAGTTGCTCACTACGCCTCTTTTCTGACAGTCTTCCAGCAGAAGTGTCTGAATTTGGTGCTCAATATCTTTGCTTCTCGAGGCAGTCATTCCACAGATTATGGTCAGGGAGGTTGTAGTTCCCACAAATATAATTATCCATATTATTCGGGAAAAGACAAAATCTGAAAATTGCAGATTGCTCACGGCTTCAATTGGTTCATTGAACAGTCTAACAACTGAGTACAGAGCTGATGTTAATGAAATGAGAATACGGCACATGTCCAGCAAAATATTGAAGCCAAATATGGAGTTAATTATCTTTGTACATTCATATATATGATTATAAATTCTTCTAAGGTTCAAAATCGTGTATGTGTCATCGAAAGGTAACGATTTTGTATCCGCTGTTATCCTGTTGAACGCCAGTGGATCACTAAGGACTTCAACACTTGCTACTTGCATTATATTAGAAGTCAGGTAGTAGACTTTGTTTATATCCTTCCTTTCGCCAGGAACGAGCGCTGGTAAAGTTTTGGTATGTGCCGATTCTCCAGACAGTGTTAAAGACAGAACATCTTTCACACCAGACAGCCTGCTTCGTATCATCAGTACTGTCTTGCAAAACTGCATGGTTGCAACTAAAGTAATTATATGAGAAAAACGCTTTATTACGCAAAACATAATACTGTAACTTTGACTCCACAAGAAAGAGTCGTAACATACGAATGCAAAGGTTAGTGCCAGTATCGGTAGGTAGAACTCGACGTTCCATTTCTTTGTGCCATTGGTACATCGTCCCCGGAGATGAGCTAAGTGTTCATCAACCAAAACCAGCTTCTGCACAAGTTCTTCAATCTTGTATCTGTTCACAGTTAGAGCCATAATCACTGTAATTAAAGTGCTGATATAATTTATTGGTATGGAAAGAACATTACATAATATATCACCTGGATCACTCTTCAATGAAAATTCGGGCTGGTTTATAGTGTATACGAAGCCACTTATCATAGTGGTAAATAGCACTAAACTTGCTGCAATTCCACCGATGTTTGACGTGAGTTTAACATTAACGATATCTTGGTTCGTGTCTGGGTCGATCTTAATTAAAAATGGCGCAAGACCCAATATCTTCGCGACTAAATAAATAGGTTTCATTTCCTGTATGCATTTACACATATGGGTAGGTGTTTTGCCCATTTTAGTGTAATCTGTAAGATGTATTCAACTCTTAAAACGAAAGAGGTTTATGCAGGATCTTGGTACCTGCAAGTTTTCAGTAAAGAGATGGAAAAGTTGCCACACTTCTTTCGATGTCTCGATGCACAACGCTCACTCGTGATATAGCAAGATGTCGAATGGAATTAATAATACTACCACTTTAGTTTAATTTTGTAACAAACTGGTCGAAAGACAGTGATGTATATAAACGTCGCTATGACGGAGAATTATTACTTCATTGACAGACCTGTATATGTGTTTTATGACATTACCTTAACTGCTTATTTTCCGTAAGTAATTCAGAGTTCAATGTTAGAATAAGAAATGGACAATAACAATTTAACTTATTACATCATCCAAAATAAACATGTAACGTCAGTTGTGTATTATTTGTATGAGGTAGTGTCGGATAATCGTTATTTCGATTGTATTAGGTAAATGTTCCTTCCCGGAAGTACATTACGTCTAATTTAAATGTCCGGATACTACATTATTCTGGGCCCTGTACACCGCTGTAAAATAGCCATGTAATTTACTGTGGTTTTTGCCAAATTGTTCCTTTTTCTTTTGTGTTAAGGAGTCTTTTCTCTTTTGAAAACTCCTGACGGGTCATTGGAACACTAAATCACATATATGCTGTATATTACAAACTATATATGGTGGAAAATATTTTGTTAATTTAATATTGAAGGGTAACGTAGTTTAACGAGCTTTTATGGTTTTAAGTGAAGAGCGGAGTTGTTTGGTTTACGAACAGATGTCGCTGATTTACTTGGAGGTTCTTTGTTAACAATTATTCTGCACGGATTTTAGTGTTTAAAATTCAGTAGCTGCATGCCAGTTCAAAGTATCACGCAATTAAAAAGGCTTATTATTTTCTTTAACGATATAAAATTAGTTAGTGATGACCCTCCACAGTTACAGGAAAAGCAGGTGCGCACCCCGAATTTTTCATTTGAAGGGGGTGCTGACCCTGAGGATATATATAATATGTTTGGTATTAAAAATTATGCAAAAGTATATTTTACTCTTATCAATAGTACAGTCACAACCAACACATACACTTGCGACACTACACTTTTGCAAGTACATAGCAACGGGAATGTTAATATTAAAGTTTAAAAATTGTATTATAAGTATCAAGTAATAATAATATAATAATGATATAATAAGTAATAAGTAATAATAATAATAATAATAATAATAATAATAACTGTAACATAGAACAACGTTGTTTGCAAATGCATTTATATACACGCAAATATAACTACATGTCCAAAGATTCACTCAATTTAAATCAAAAGGTGTAATCTTTTTTTCTTTTCAATTTAATCTGACGTCCTACCTTTCTGTTTTACGTTCCAAATTCCAATGCACTAGTCATCAGCCGATTTCAGTGGCTGATTTAGCCTGATGGGTAAATCACGTAAAACGCTTGATGTTATCGTGTCTACAAAATCCGTTTTTATTTCTAAATTTTGATTGTGGATGGATGCGCGCGGTAGCCCCCGGTCCCCTTAGTTGCTACCTTGAATCAGAGAGAATGTGCGCGTATTTCGCAGAAACCTTTCCTTATGCCTTAGGCTCCACGTAGCACTTTATATACTGTCCTATAGGAGTCGATTAAAGGAATAAGTGTTATATGTAAGAGATGTGACATATACAAGTAGATGTCTATTCATATTGTAGCGTTTTAGGTTATGACACCTTGCAAGTTGGCGAGTGTTTACCGAAGCTTCTGAGGTACCAGCTTCTTCCACCTTCAAGGTAGATGCCTACCCCTGGACAGATGTTATCCCGAAAGTAGAGGCAGCGATTTTTAAAAAAAATCTACCCACGTGCGTGATTTCAAGCTTCCGCTCGGTGAAAATGAGATGTTCGCTCTTCTAGGATGTTACACTGCATAACATTCCATAAGAGCGAAGATCTGGCAACCATCTACCGGCCTGACAATTTGCTGAGCCAAATCCATAAATCACAGTTCCAATACATAGTTATTTTACTGAACACGTTATTGCGGATGGCAGGTTACAGGCTTTAACCGCGGCATAGCTGATGTCTTCGCTGTCCTGGAATGATACGAGTATGCTGCCTATATTTGTAGTTTTTACCGACGTTTCAGGACAAGGTGTCTGAACCACATTCAAGGGTCCAGACGTCATAATATCTTGGATATCTTGACCCGTTAAAAAGGGACCGACATATTCCGAAATGTTGGTAACTATCTACCAAACCACGATGCTCAATATCGTAGAAGAAAGAAGACCTTAAGTCTTCGCAGATTGTGTAATTATGGAAGCATCATGGTACATACGAAACATGAGATCGAGAAAATTACGCTGATGTTATTATCGAAACAGAAAAATCAATTATTCTGATGATCGTTTCCTCTTATCTTGTACTTGAATTTCAACATTTGACGTCAGAAGTTACACAAAGTTTTTTTTTTGTCAGTATAAAATAGTTTAATCTCGTAAGTGGCTTTTAGTTATTAGAGGTGCAGTAACATTACACAGGGTAACACCTACACAATTTGAAATACTCAACCAAATGCATGTTTATATATATATATATATATATATATATATATTAAAAGCAACACTCTAAAAAATTACACGTGTCACATTAAAGCTTGTTTCTGCAACAGGAAGAGACTTCAAGTCAAGAAAAGCTGTAAAAAGAGTTCAAGAATACTTTACATTCAAACAGTTTGAAATTAGTGTATTTTATTTTAAAAATTTCCTTTATTTACTCATCTAAATAAATCTTACATCTCTAAATTATGTACAAGTTATCAATTTGTAATGGTTGTTTAAATGAAATGAAAGTTATTTTCTGTTTGTCAAGAATATTTGGTGTGTCTCCAGTTTCATTTGTTAGAAGTCCGATGAATGCCGAAGAATCTGTAGAAACGAAGCCATCGAGGAATATTGTAGGTAGTCTCTGTTCTGTAGCAGTGTTTTGTGCCATGGCATTGGGATTTATACTGTCTGTAGCTGACTGTATTATTTACGACATCCACGATGCTGGGGAATTGGTACATCATATTGTTAGCTACCCAATGCTGTACCTATCGGCTGGAGTGTCGATTGCGACACACTTTACTATCAACAGATGTAAAATAGCGGAACTCCTACAAGAACTATCATCTATTACTAAGGCTTTAATAGAGAAACAGAAAAAATACTTCGTTTATGTTGAGCACAGAAATACACGTTCAAATGTCATCGTGTTGGTAACAGTGTTTTTCTTACACCTTGTATTTATATGCCTTGATATTTTTTTACAAGCACGAGATTTGTCAAAGGATGTACTTGGTGTTAATCTGCGTGTTGCTCACTGGGTAAACTTTATAATTATGGTGCAGTTTTGTAAATTTGTTAGTTGTATTAAGTTTACATTAAGAGAATTAACCAGAGTAATCTCAGTGAATACGGACGGCGATTCAGTACACTATAGCGTAAAACGGGCGTTCAAATCTCGGCAGCCGTTCGTCAGACGTTTCGTTTCACGTTCAGCAGTACATATTGAGTTGATCAAGGAATCTCTTCCGTTTCACAGTGACTTCAGACATCGCACAGCAGGAGAAGCGCTTTCAATGCATCATGTTATGTTTTGTAGACATATTTATAGTGATATCTATGACGCACATAACTTGGTAAATTCTATTTATGGCATTCCAATATTGCTAGGATTTATACTTAATGTTACATTCTCAATTACAAATTTGTGTCATATTTGAATAGCCCTGACGTTTCTTTTTTTACGATAAGCCGTTTAAAAAGGATTGCAACACTTATTTTTGAAGTGCTTTGGTTTTTCATATGTGTAGCAGAAGCATTCTACATAACTGTATCCTGCCATCTGGTTACCTTAGAATCCAATAAACTAAACGAAAAAATCCAGAAACTTTTGCTATTAAATTATTTACAGAAAGATTCAGTGAAACAACTCAACTTTTTGCGGATCAAATATCAAAGAATTGCATTAAATTTACGGCCTTCTGGTTCTTCACTATAGATATGTCTTTATTTTGTGCATATGTGGCAACTACTATCACTTAACAATAGTATTATTTCAGTTTAAATAAATTGCTTATTTTGTCTGCTTGTCAGCGCTTGTGTATTTCAAAAGATACATATTTTCATAATAGTACAGTACAGTTACCGACTACAAATGCTGTATATCCATGAACATACAGCGTGTTTCATAAATCCCTCCGGGATTTCGGAGGTCTGTAGCTCAGGAGCCAAATCACACACGGGGGATAAAAGCATGTCAGTGAAAGGAGTACATATCCAAGTTTTGAACCTATCTTACAAATGTTCAATATGTCCCCCTTTGGTGACTCGACAGACGTCAATCCTGTAATCTAGCTCCTGCCACACACGTTCCAACATATGAAGCTTTCTGTTCACCTGAAAACGCCATGTTTGCACACCACTGTCTCCTAGCGGAGAAACGGGTAACTACGCCATCGCATCTGTCACGAAAGAACTTTTACATTTCCTCTATCCGTTGGAATGCTTTTATCTCTTATATGTGGGTTTGCTATTGCACGGCCAAGCCTCTAAATCCCGGGTGGACTTATGAAACACGCTGTATTTTATTTGAATTTTGACGTTATGTCGGAACAGTTTAAAATAATGCAATAAAAATTGGATTTTTCTATTTTGCTATGTTATTTGTAATGTAAATATAATATGTGCCACTTTTGTCAGAGGTAACTTTGTGTTTTCATATCACGTACTTACATGAATTTGGATCAGAACATAGTTTACATTTCACATATATTCGTCTTCTCGTTATTTAGCTGTAATAAGAACAGTTTAGATTTAATTTTACTTCTGTACAACTAATTGTCCACTAGTTACAAACACAAGTTAGGCATTACGCACTCTACCCTGTTGATATCAGTTCGTGTCCTCTGTTATCAGCCATCTTGTCGCAACTCTTCTCACCTCACGACCATATTTGAACTTTTATCGTCAGGATTTTGCGTCAGCGCCGGAAAATGGCGATAATCACTTGGAGATAAATTCCCTTGATGTAATCGCGTTGTAGGTTCTTCAGTTACAAAAAGATGTGTGAACTTATTTTCTGACCGATCGTATTGAAATGGAATTAAGTGTCTTTGTAACAATTGTTATATTTGTCTGTTTGATATAATATGTAGTTAACAGTTGGCTGGATTTAAATAATGCACATTGAAATACACGTGTATGTGTTAAGAAGTGTATATAAATAGTTGAGTGTGTTGACCTTTAAATAACGAAGTTCTTATGTATTAAAAATATTTTCACATATTTGTTACGGCGTATTTAAAATCACTTAACTTATATATAGGAAGAATTAAGAAGATATTTTGCATTTTATTTTTTAAACCGAAATGTAATTTAAATAATTTCATATTTGCTTGAATAAAGATGTTGAAATCTACATTTCCATCTTTTAAACGTTTAAACATTTTTAATGCATATTATTCCCGGTGTTTTTCTTCCTCAGCAGTCAGGCGGATAACACGAATACTGCACCTGCAGAGTTAGCAAAAACATGTAAGTTGTACGAAAACTTTGCTCTGCTGTTTGGAAAAATAATGCATTTAATATGTTTCAAGATACAAGCTATTTGCGAACGTAAGCACATGTTTAAGGAAATTACAGACTCGACTATGATGTATATGATACAAGTGTGGTAATGCGAATTGAACTGAGCCGAATTTGGTGAATTATGGTTGATAGAGGTCTCTTGTATCGTCGTCCTGCTTAAGACAGTCTAGGATTTTGCCATGACTGAGGCGGTTATTCACCTGCTTCTCACAGTGTATATCCGGGTTCGATCCCCCGGCAGAGTCCATTTGGGATTTGTGGTGGAGTATGTGACACTGGGAGAGGTTTTTCTCTGAGTGCTTACAATTTTACCCTGCCAGCTAATTCCACAAAAGCAACATTTACGTACTAATTTATCTACCATCTCAGCAAGTAAAAGCGTCTTTAAATAAAACACTTCCTTCCTGCTAAGTGACCAGTTCATTCCCTGCACCTCAGACGTGCCTCCCTCATTTCATTTAAGACTTGTCATAATTTATTGCTTATTTTGGGTGGAAAATGTAATATTTTAAATTGCTTCTCTGCACAAACAAAAATATTTAACTTGTCTGTTGTGAAGTGGAGAGAGTGAAGTGTTTACATATTTACACTTCATATCACACAGTGCTTTCACTTGAACATCATGGCAAAGATTATGGCAGGAACGGAACAGTTCACAGACCATTTGAGAGTATTAGTCATAGCTATAGTCACGAACAGGTGACGTTTCAGTCATTGAGATATATAAGTTCCAGCAGTAGCCTGAACAAGGATGTTTCAAGGAAGCGGTGTGTAGGAATGTCACAGATATTGGGAAGAAATTTGCAGTGAATTAAAGAAAGTATATGGTAAAAAGATTAAAGGTAAAGTTCACCGTAGAAAAGGCCATGAAGGCCCAGGGGGGGAGTAGAGGAATAGCTCTACTCTTTCTTTAACCTCGGCGCTAGTTGGGGATGGGTGGTCATCGCCACGCCCCGGCCGCTTTACTCCCGGGAAAGAGACACGGTACCCATCGTATAGGAGGCTGGGTAGGCCCCAGGGTCGGTCTGGACGGGTGAGGAAAATGTGGCCCTCACTGTGATTTTTTTTAAAGTTATTACTGTATATCCACTACAGCCTTACAAGCTCATATCGATACTGGATTTATATTCACGTGTTACACTTGTTTAGCTTGTGACGTCCTTGCTGTTCATCCTCGCCACCTGCTCTAATTTCCACTTCTTTCTGATATACTTGATTGCCCTCTCTTGTTTATATTCCCTCTTGCATTATCCCTGTTCCTCCTGTACTATTAATAATCGAGCAATTCTAAGTATTTTCCATGACATTGGTAGCCGTTGCGTCTGTTGTATGTTTTCCAACGCGTTCGTCTCATGAAGTCCATATAATCTTGTTTTGTCGGGGGCGCGATTTTGGCACAAGCACACCATATCATATGTCCTAATATCCACACCGTCGCATTGTGTTTTTGCGGTGGCCACATTACGAAATCTGGGAAGAGTATCCACTTCTCCGTCACGCCTCTGTTGTCCACTCGCAATAACTTGCTACTCAGTCCGTGTCCATTCCCAAATTTGTCATGTCTCTCCACAACCAGTTATTCGATTAATCGAAGTGTCTTGTTCTTTGCACCGCCGTCAACTTCCATCCACGTGTAGGTTTGTGTTGTGTAATCTTTCGTTTGTTGGTATTATATCTTGAACGACCGTGTACCACGTTGTCCTCACCTTCAACGGTAGGAATGTCATGTTTATGTTCTTACATATAGTCGGCCACCTAACCTGTGGAAACTTCTGCTGTATCCTCATCTCCACCGATGGCTTTGCTGCTCGTTATTTATCCCGTTGCACCGCGTAAATGCGCCTTTTATATGCAGCAGTGGACTCGATCACACGTAGTGCCCCTACATATGCCATTCCTGCACTTATGTTCGTAAATATTCTAACGTATCGGTGAGGCGTGGCCTTTTGTTGTGCCGTCAACCAATGTGCCGTTGTAATGTCTTGATTCCCTCGCTGTTGTTCCAGTCTCGCGAAGTACAGTGTGCTGCACTTCGCTTTTATGTCCACCATCTCCATTCCTCCATCTGCCACTCGCTTGTTAATGTCAAATGCGAGGACTCAAATATCCATCCGCGCCATATTTGTCGTAATGTGCCAGTTGTAATTTGCTGTGTATATCTGTCTGGGATGGGTAACAGTTGCGCCGCATACCACACTTTAGACAGTAAATATGTATTAATAACCCATATTCGCTGTCTGATGTCCAATTGTCTTATATGTAGATCTTTAACGCTTCCATTCATTTTACGAACTGCTTCTGCCCAGGTCCTATCGATGGTCTGTTCAATGGTTCTGCAGAATTCTATCCCTAATATAACAGCTGTGTCAGTATACAGCTGTCTGCCAATATTCTGTGATGTATTCCACGCGCCAATTGGTAAGCCCTTGGACTTCTTCCAATTGATGAGTGCCCCCGTTGCCTGCTAATACATCTCTATTACACGTTGTAACTTCGTCACATCTTCCTTCGTGATTACTACTGTTACATCATCTGCATACACGATGCTCGTCACTTAGTGTCGACGCAGTCCAATCCTTATCGCATTTAGGTGTTTCTCCAATAATATGAGGAATGGGTTCAAAACCAAAGCGTATAAAATTGTGCTCAAAGGACATCCTTTTCTCAGCGAGCATCCAATATGGATATCTGGATTAAGGTGTCAGGGATTCGATCCCCGGACCGTCCAGTTTGTAGCGAGTCGCTACACCGACTAGCTATCCCGGCCCACAAGCCAGTATATGAGTTTCACAAGAAATAATGTTTCATAATCATAATTTAAACTACGTCAAAAGCAAAGAGACGCGTTATACTGACATCGACATCTATACGAGGTGCAAACTTTGGGTGTCATGCGTCTTATCAACGGTAGGCTCTAATTTGTTTTACTGAAACAAAGGCGGGAAATTCTCATGAAATTTGACACTTGTGTAATTGTTACAAGTGTAGACGTTTCACATTTACTTTATGGTCTTACGGGGTTGTGTATGAGCTTGTAGCCATGTGCGGTTGGTAAGCAGCTGCCTCCGTCTTCAGAGTAGCAAGTTGTCCTAGGTCCATAATGACAAAAACTAAATTTTTACTGCTACGAAGACATCAAGCCTGTCACTGATTTTATGGTTATATATGACATTTGAAATCAAATCACAGTTGTCTGCTATGTGACGCCACGCAGTCTGGTATGTAGGAACCAAAGTCTGGCGTTTGGTTTATATATTGTTACCTAGGTACTTACAAAGGTCCTGGTGTCTCATCCCACGCGAGCCTGCTGATGAGGTTTCACGCACCACAGTTTGATAACAACTGTGTTGTAACTCTCACGACACAACAGGACTGAAACTTTGAAGAAGGATTTCTGTGGCATGTACTTTATTGTATTGTTATCCTTGTAATCCTACAAAAGAGAGCGCAACATATTTAACGTGTGAATGTAATCCTGAGATTGGTAGACATAAAAAAATAAAATGTATTAGTGAATTAAATATTATTTTTATCAGTAGCGTTAAACTTCTGAAACTTAATAAATACATTGCTTATGCTTAAGTGGCATTGAATAGGTATGAAAATGGTATTCAGAGTGGAACATAAATTTACTTTTTTCCATTTAGAAAGACGCTTAAACCAAAGTAGCATGTAAGACGATATGAATGAAGAACCTTTAAAGTACAGTGGTAACTATATTTACCAAATTTCTTTAATGTTCAGAAACTATAAATATTTGTTTGTTGCACATGAATCTCCGAATACACAGCGGTTATTTCTGTAAATGCCCTTAACATGGATACCTTTGTAATGTAGAGGCAGTGTGTTCTCAGTGTGACAGGAATTGAACTTTGAAGTCTACGTAAATAACTTCATGCTTCCGCGGTGTTATGCAAAATGTACTAATTCCTTGATATCTAAAATTTAAATTTTACTTAAATACATTCATTCCTCAAAGGTTGAAGATAAAATATATTTGTCCCTCGATATCTGTCGCCTTCCCGATTCGTCTTTCTTTATACCTAAACTTCACTATCTTAACACCATTATTTCCGTATCCGTCTTAAGCCTTACGTACATCAGACACTGTGCCTGCAGTCTAAGAGGGAAAGCCACAGTCATAACTCAGTCTTCTGTTGTGCAGTTGCCTTCAACTTTTCGAAGACTAAAATTAATCTCTATTGTTTGCAAAGATGAAGTTCCTACCTCACTGAGAACACAGCCTTTTCCCATTACAAAGACCAATAGGTGAATAGTGTATAGAAAAATAATAGCTGTTTATTGTAAGAAGCATATGGAACGTAAGAATAGAAAGTGTCAGCAAAGATTGGTTTTACATCTTTACAGCGGTTGTTTCATGTAGAGAGTGGCACAAAAGTTACTTGACACCACTGGCAAAGTGTTAAGACATCGGGTGTCAGTAACTTCTGCGCCATCATATAGTTAATACTGGATTTAACGGGTCAAGGAACCGTTAGTCGATGGATGTAGTGGGTAAACTTACCTCAGTATCTGAACCATGTAACTTGGACCAGTACAATGATGTAAGTTACAACTGTGTACACTAGGCTTCGCACTAGTTTGAAGTTGACGCTGAAGAATCCACAGGCTGTAAATTCAATTCTGTTGCTCGCAAGTTGAAGCGAGAATAACTCCAATTGCTCCCTCACGTCTACCTTCACACCCACATACAAAATGAGTTTCTGAATTTTATCTACAGATTTCTTGTATTCACTGTTGGCTCTGTCACTTGCAAACACGATACAGAATGCTTTAACAACACTTGCAATTGTCCAAAGTACTGCAGTCGTAATCCTGGATATAGATATTAGTTCGTATTCCCTATAAGTTGTAATGAGCATGCAACACGTATTATAAACATCTCCGATAATACATATTGTATACGCCGTGAATTCCATTAAAATTGTAAATCCATACATTGAGTTAATCAAATGGCAGATGTGGTATAATTTGCTGTAACAAATTCTCAAGTGCAGAATACGCGTTGAGATTCTAGAGGTGATATCAGAAATGCTTGTACGAGAAGCGTTATTTCTGTGAGAATTCAGACGCACACATACACCTTCATTATGCAGTTGATCTGCTAATTTTAAGAAAGAAAACCTTTCTTCTTTTCTGAGAAGATTTGATGAAGGGTTACTGTGAAGCTCAGTAACGTAAATCGTATCAAGTTGCTTATTCATCGCTATCAAATTTTGTGCAAGTATTTCCACAACATTAATGTACCCCAGGTCATTGACTGCCCACACAAAGTCACACAAATATACTGAAACACTGTAATAAATATTTATGTGACTCCTGGGATGAAAATAAGTGTTAATAGTGTGCAATATGGTGTGATACAATACACTAATTAGTATCACGATCGTAAACACTCTGTTATGCTTCTTATATACAGTGTGGTCCTTTTCGAAAATACACTTATCAGCTACCGATAAATTTTCTATAATTATCTGCATTTTCTTTCGGTTGATGGACACTGATAGAGCTAGAGCTGCTAAACCAGTAGCATTAATTAATGGAAACTGCAGTGTCATAGCCACTAACTCAGTGAGAGAATTTGGATTGTGGATAAAGTTAGATGAAAGAATGTACAAAAATCCTACAATCTGAATTGACAGCATTACTGATGACCATATAAAGGAGGTAAAATTTGTTTTCCACGATATGTCAATTGTTTCCCTTTTGTTTAACGAATTTGTGACAAAGGTAAAAGGTGCAAGCCCAACCAGTCGTGATACTATGTGCACAGCTTTAAACGCATCCCTGGTGCGTGTTCTGGAATTCTGTTCCTTCCACATCGCGTAACACTTGATAAATTTAATGGAAGTGTTTGATACGTGGCTTCAAATAAATTTGTGACTGTACAACATGTCGAAGTGAAACAAAATTGTATCGTATATATACTAGTATATTACCTCTGCGTGTGTCTGAAATTAACA
Source organism: Reticulitermes speratus (assembly GCA_021186555.1). NCBI lineage: Eukaryota > Metazoa > Arthropoda > Insecta > Blattodea > Rhinotermitidae > Reticulitermes > Reticulitermes speratus. Next base: position 29,440,548 of record JAJKFL010000011.1, on the reverse strand, counting down.
ATGGGTTCCGAGCATAAATCTTCAGAGACTGCTAAATATCTGACAACGAAAGCACGAATTATATAACAATTAGAATGAAAGGAGTTGTTTGTGTCAAAACTGTTATAATGTAAGGTCATTTTAACCTGAGTGACTTGGTCAATTCAAGTAACATCGGCGCTACATTTTCCATTCTTTGTCATGAACATTCATGTTTTGTAGAATTGAAAAGAGCATTCAAATAACAGCCCCCAAAAAACTACTTACGAAAAAGGGAAAGCTTCTAGTAAGAATGCTGTCCCAGTGTCTTTATATTCGCTCATCTATCACTTTCTTCTTTCAGTGAAATTTATAAGCAATTTGCTGGAGTATGATTGTCTTTTGTAAAAAATGTCTTCACAGAATTAAGAATTTTTATTAATATTATTTTATTAATTTATATCTTTGGTATTATTGTATAATCATACCGCATTCATCGAAGTTTCTTTAGAAATGTACGTCAGAAATGATTAATTGAATATTATTATGTCCTGTTTCTTACTTCGCGGTCAGACTCATAAATATTTGTTCCAAGTGTATAAAGAATGACATAAAAGCACGATTTGTGCGGGCAGTTCGTAATAGGCCAATGAGTGTGTTTGATATTTTACCCTTTTGTAATGTGGCTAGTTTGTGACTACTCGTTTTTTTTTGCTTTCTTTGTACATATTTAGATATATGTATGGAAATAAAATATACTTGGTAACATGGCGTATAGGCCTAATATGTTGTTACAGTCTTTGTGTTTTGGTGCAGCGTCGTATAATCTATAAACTGCCAAATTAAAGTGTATTACGTTCATTATAAAACGAGTTTTTTTGCTATGAGAAGTCATAGCCTCCAGAAAGCTTTATCATTGGTTTAAATTTGAAGTTTTTTTTAGCCATGAAAGGCTCAGTCCTTTTTGTAGACCTGCTGCTGTACCGAAGTGTAAAAACATATGCTGGAAACATAATATTTTGCTTTCTGCAGGATACGATTGAATAGAGAAAGCGAGGACAAAGTAATGTAGGAATTATCATCAAGTTGAAATAACAGCTGTAAGTTTATGAAGACAGTCCATAGAACTTTACAGACTACGTAACGCTGTGCAGCAAATGTACTACTTGCACCAGCTGCTGTTACATTGAAGACTGTGTCTGCTGCTCACACAGTGTAATTAACGTGCACCGTATAGTTTTCAGTACAAACAGAATACATTGTTCTAAACGAATTAATCTGCTTGTGTGTTTTTAGCTTGCTTTGTGTCTTGTATGAACTGGGTTTTTTTTATGTATTGTTTACATAACCTTCGGGTTTTCAAAAATTAAATGAGATACAACGAGCCAACTACAAGATGAGCAGTAAGAGGGATTTTGTAACACGTATCAAGACTGCGTTTAATCCTGTACACCGTGTGGCTAAGTTATTTGGTTTAGCGACTTATTCTTTTGTGGATGCTGAGGAAAACATCGACGTATCTTGGAATTTTAACCGTAAAAGTTATATTTGGGCAATATTATTGCTGATATGTCAGAGTGTGTGTGTTTTGTACAGATTAGCCATGAATTTTGTCCAGCCTCCAACGTCGATTTTACAACTGTGTTCCAACATAATACATTTGCCATTAGTTCAAGCTGCGGGGCCTTTTGCCGTAGTACTTGCTTTGGCCCGAAATCGTACAAAAATGCGGCAGATTGTTACGCTATTGTCGACAGTAGATACGTTCTTGTACGAATCGAAAGACGAAGTCCACAGAAAACGAGATTCGTTCCTCGTTTTAGCACTAACCTGCTCCCTGGTATTCATATTTCCACTCTACATTGTACAACATTATATTAGTAGCGACGTCGCCGTGGAATGGATCCTAGCACTGTCACATGTAACGTGTGTAGTGAACGACCTGCAGTATTTAAACCTTCTAGTTATTTTGAAACACAGATTAGTGGCGATCAGTGACAGGCTTAGATCGATTTACCTTATCGATTATTGTACACGTGGAGAGTTTAAAACTTCAACGAAATTTGTTAGCCGATGTAGGAGGCATGTGTCAGGAAAAACTTCGCGTCCCATGGTTGGAAATCAAAGTGTTTTTACGGTGCGGAATTTTGAAAAACCTGTGGCGTTAGAGACTTGCTTTAGTGAAAATGCATCAGCAATTGCTAGTACAATTCTAAGATTCAGACAAAATTACAACGCTCTATATGAAATATGTTGTTTGATTAACTCCATGCACGGATGTACAATACTAGTGAACTGGTTAGTGGGCACTGTAAGTGTTAGTGTAGATTTGTACTATGTGACTGTTTCGTTCATCTTCCCTTCTACATCAGATAAAGTGCTGGCTTCTACAGCGATGAATGTCACTTTAATTTTATGGAGTTTATTTACACTGGTTCGAATGTTTGTCATTGCTCTGACATGTCAGTGGGTCGGTGATGAATGGCGGATGTTTATGTGTAGCGTTCAGCAGTTGCTGCTGGAATACAACACTGAGGAAGATGTGTTAACACAGTTGGTTTTCTTTGCAGACCAGCTTGTGAATAACAAGATGGAATTCACAGCTTGCGGTATATTCCCCATGAACTTGTCTGTACTCTGTACAGTTGCAGGTCTAGTGATTCAGTATCTTATACTTCTGTGTCAAATGAGAGATTCGTCGAAACACTAAGTCATGTTACTCTGAAATACAGCTGAAACACTGAGACTGCTCTTGGAAAATTCCAATATGGCACGAGACCCCGTTCTATGTTACTTCGCTTTGTATCACAGTAGTTAGGTACATGTGACAATCAAGCATGAAGATAGAAGAGGCCTTTGATCTTCTGCGATGTTACGCGACGTAGGTTGTTAGTTTGTTACAGACGTTTCGGTATAACATGTTGGCCGTATCTTGAAGGGCCAAGTGGTCATCTTGGACTGTTTGTACCATGAAGATGGGGGTGATAGGTTGCCCGTAACTAAGTACCAAACTGTCGGCTCCATCTTCACAGATCAAGCAGTCCTAGAACAGTGCTTGACTCGTGAAGATGATGCCGATAGGTTATACCGAAACCTCCATAAACAACTACCAACCTACGCCTCATGACATGCCAGAAGAGCGAATCCGCACCGTGGAGGAAGCTGAAATCTCGTATAGCAACAGACAGTCGGAACATTAATTATGAAGGTAAAGCAATCCCACTACAGGCCTTGAGGCTCCAGGCGCCCAGGTTTTTAGACAATCGGCACATGAAGGGGGTAAGGTTGTCAGCCCTACGCACCGGCCGCCTTTACCCCCCAGGAAAGATTCCTGGTACTCAGTTCTGTTAGAGGCTGAGTCGACCCCAGGGTCATAGTGCCAGTGAAAAATTCCAGTGACACCATCGGGAATCGAACCCGCGACGTTCCGGTTTGTAGCGCAGTGCCTCAACCAATTGCGCCACCGCGTGCCCCCTATTAATTATGAAGTACGTCAATGTTGTGAAGGCGTCTCTAAGACAGTAGTTACGTGTACCTTCCTCTTAATATTCAGTCTGCTCTCAATGTGCTGTTTGTAGTTCTGATTACTACTGTAGCAGACCGTGCAATATTCGCTGTCAGTGCGGAATAGACTTAAGAGTAAATACCAGATAATAAATTTTCTTTGAAATAGGTAGACTGAGAAGAGTTTCCCGAGCTGCACCGCAGACAGTGGCCTAGTGTACAAACGTGTTGAATTGTGTGTGTGTGTGTGTGTGTGACGCATCAGAGGAGGCGGTACAGATGACAACAGGAAACGCATTCGGTTCTGAATTCTGGAGATCTTTTTAAGTGTAAATGGAAGGTCTGCTCTTATTAATTTTAAGTGTCTAAAGCAGAGGTGCACAAATCCGCGGCACCAGGGCGACTAAATTTTGTAAGATAGCCTCCAATATTTTTGGGTAATCAGTATGGAATTTCCTTCAAGTCACCCTTCTGGCGCCTAAAATTTTGATGTGGCTCGTTTTTGGAAAATTTGTGCACCCCTGATGTAAAGTAATTTCCCAAATAATGAAGTAGGGTATGAAAATAGTTAACAGATTTTCCAGCAGTTTATATACAGCACAACTGTGAAACGAATTTATTTTTTATGGGTCGGACCGACTTGTTTACAAGAGCGTCCGACTCTTTAGCGTGTGTGTCACGTCTCAATATGAGCTTAGTGTGTATGGATTATTATTTACATTACAACAGTTATAAACATGTGGACTATGGGAAACTGTTCGTAGTAGAAATACTCTTTGTACTGGTGTACGTATAAATGTATAATTAATATAATATGCATTTATTTTTAAGGAAGGGCTATCATAATGCATTCTACTGCTGACATAGTCTGTAGTTAATTGCTGTTTGTATTCAAATTTTTTTTTAATAAATATAAATATTTATTACTTAGAAACACTGTGAATTCGTTGTTGTCTACCGACTTATACACAAGACATATTGTTAGGCGTATGTGAGAGCTGGACAGTGAACTTGATAAGGAATGTAATCTGTCTTGTAGCTGTTACCTGAGAAGAGTTAACCTGCAGCAAGGAAAGAACCACCCTGCCGAAGCATACACTATGTTTTGATGATTCATTGAGGCAAAGGTTTCCTTCTATACTGAGGCAGCGGAAAGATGTCCAATAAATGGTAGGGAATGACAATGCGTCACACATTCCCCTCTCTGTTGTATTCCACACTATCTCTCTTTGGTCTATGTCAACAAACCCATATTGGCTGTCTATCGGACATCATGACTTGGTTATTGATAATAGTATTAGTGTGAATAGAAAGATTTCACGACTTGGGGGGGGGGGGGTGGAAGCGTAACGAATTGAGACGGATGTGATGAGGGTAATTTGCAGGACTTCTTTCCACAACCTTGATAAAATACTCATCAACATTCTAATTCATAGATATTTTTTGACTAGTGGTTAGCGTGCTCGCCACAGGACCCAAGGTTTGCGGGTTCGATCCCGGCCGAGGTCGATGGATTTTTAAGGGTGATAGAAATCCGGAGCACCACTTCCTTCGGAGGGAAAGTAAAGCCGTCAGTCCCATGTCGTAGATTTACGGCATGTAAAAGAACCTTACGGGCATGAATAGAACTAGTAGTGCTTGTAAGCAAAATTAAGAGGCCATGTCTCACCCAAGCATTCACATCAGGATCGAGTTGAAAAGCGCGGCCAGTCAGCCGGTCCCTCACTGCCGCAAATGCACAAAGACCTCGAAACCTCGGAAAGAGGAAGCCCAAGCTCATATAGGGCTGTCGAGCTATGGTTATTATTATATTATTATATATATATATATAGCCGGAATAATGCAGTCGGTATAGTGACTACACTACTATCTGGATGATTGTGGGATCTTTGTTCGATTCCTGGCAGGGGCAAGAGATTTTTTCTCTTCTCCATTATTTCCAGCCCGGCTGTGAGGACGACCCAGTTCCAAATGAGAGAGGCTCTTTTACTACTCTCCAGCAATTAGTGCTGAGTTTTAGAATGAGTGAGATGTAATTTCACTCCCCCACGTATCTTCATGGCTTGTACAGGGACAACAAATGTAGAATTTACGAGTATAAACACAACAATATACAAGGAGATCACTGATATAGAATTACTTTATTTATTCGTTGCACAGATAGAGATTTATAAGTTGCAAAAGATTTGAAAACATTTCTAGGCCCTTTTCACCTCTGTTTAACAAATGACGTACCCCCTGGTGTATATATAGTCTGCTTCCAGCTCAGAACTTTGTCTTAAAAATGATGGGACTGCCTTGAATTATTCCCAAAATTTGACTTCATTTTTTTGTATTTTTGGAAAACTAAACGATGGACCAAGTCCAGGAATTATCCTAAATATGATACACAGTCTTCAGAATTCTATATAATTAAACTAACATAATAATTCTTAAGGCTGTGAGAACATTAAGCCACACACAAGCAAATTCTGTGCACAAGAAAATTCAGTTCTACAAAGCGGAGATGAAGATGGGCAGGCGGACGTTTCTACTTCTCTCTCTCCAGCAGAACTAAGGCAGTAACATATGTTGTGGCGGTAAGGACGACGGCACAGGAAAGCGACAGATTTATATCGAAAAAACCACAAGCACTGAATCCAAGTTTACAATTCTGAACTTGAGTGGAAAAAAGTCTCAATTGATCTGACACCCCTGTCTTTATATCCGGCCGTAACGCCAGTGTCTGTATGCTCTTCACTGTTGTTTTAAATTCATAATTTAATCTCTGACAAGATAAACATAATAAAAACGGTCGAATCAGATTGGATAAGTTCCATAATATCAGCGCTGGGTATCCCTCTGTTGGTATCAAGGGAGCTTCGGACTTGTAAAGAGCTACAAGGAAGCAAATTAAATTATACCCATCTACAATCATACATATTGTGTAAGATGTAAATTCCTGTAACAACATGTAACCGTACATTGAGTTTATCAAGCAACACATCTCGTAAAGTTTATTGTAAATTTTCCGTAACTTCAAGATACGAGATTGTATTTTCGATTCAAGACAGGATACTTCAATAATATTTCCCACAAATTCTTCACATATCTGATGACGTGAGAGTTTAGTGTTATTGCTGTTGGCCATATGCGATACGGAGGCATATCGACTTCTTGTGGGTTGTCCATTATGTTTCCTTATGCTGCTGGAAGCACCTTTTATGTAGCAATCCGTATCAAAAACCGTAGAAATCCTGGCATTTAGTGTCTGTAATCTCACTCTCAGCACCTCCACAACACTCATAAATTGCAGTTCATTGACACTCCACACGAAATCTGGCAAGTAAATAGTAATAATATACAAAAGGTTGTAAGTGTAATAATAATATATATCAAAATAAAATGTTACAGCTGAGAACACGGAGGTATATATGACTGTAATAAGAAGCCGCATCTGTTGTTTCTTGTAGATATTTTTCTGACAGAAAAGAAATCTGTCAACGACGGACAAGGTGTTTAGGATTTGTGACATTTTCTTTCGATTGATAGTCACTGCAAACATTATTGCTACCATACTTGTGACACCGAAAAACGGAAACTGTATTATGTCGTTCACTAGATCCATAAGAGAATTTGGTGGGTTAAGGATGCTGCCGGCTATCTTGCATGAAAGTCCAATAAACTGTATAAAAGCAAGTACTAATGCCCAAATAATTTTCTTAACATTGGACCTGCAAGATATGTCAATGGATTCCTCACCGGTTTGTGTATTTCTTATGTAAAAATAAGGGGCAAGTCCTACTAATTGGGCCACAAAATGTAGGGGCTTTACTCCACTGTAGATATCCGTGTTAAATGATTCTTTTTCGAACATGTTGGCGTCTTGGCGATATTTCTGGTCTCTTTGTGTTGTTAAATACATAAAAAGATTCTAATGCTGCATATTTAGGTCGTCCTTTCTTGTTACGTTGTTTTCATGTTCTATAAAGTCTTTTTAAGTGAAATCACAATTCCCTCAGCATCTGCCGAAAGAAGGAGGAACATGCAGTTTGTACTGACACAGTGAAACGCAGCGTATCAATAGGATCTGCGTTTAAACTGCTTTTAACCACTATTTGAAATAATTAACAAGTAGTGCCACTTTGTTTTGTCACGAGGAAAGACAGTCTTATTAATACTACTTATGTTTAAAGCACACTAATAAATATTGGCCAGAATGAAGAAAAATTCGTTGTCAGGATAAAGGGACGAAATTTCATTTCATGCAGTTAAAATGAAGCACAATCCTGTTAATATGAATTACTTTTAAATATATATTTCATTCACAGTTTTCAGAGTGAAGAACGCTAAAATGCCAGTTTATGCCGTAAATGCCAAAATGTATGTGTATTTGTGTGCTGGAGGTTTAAAAATAAATTTAATTTTTAGTTGCCATTAAGAAGAGTGCTACATTTGGAGCATAACTTTGTATGGTGCTGAAATGTGGACACTTCGGGAATTAGATCAGAAATATCTGGAAAGTTTTGAAATGTGGTGCTGGAGAAGGATGGAGATCAGTTGGACCGATCGTGTGAGAAATGAAGAAGTATTACACAGAGTCAAGGAGGAGAGGAATATCTTACATACAATAAAAACAAGAAAGGCTAACTGGATTGGTCACATCTTGCGTAGAAACTCTATTCTAAAACACGCGATTGAAGGAAAGTTAGAAGGAAGGATAGAAATGACGGGAAGACGAGGAAGAAGACGTAAGCAGCTACTGGATGACCTTAAGGAAAAGAAAAGATACGGTAAATTGAAAGAGGAAGCACTAGATCGTACCCTGTGGAGAACTCGCTTTGGAAGAGGCTACGGACCTGTCGTAAGACAGACTGCAGAATGAATGAATTATGAAGAGAAGACTGTACCAGTTCACTCGTATACTGCCACGCTGAAACACCAACGTATTAAAATGACCTACGTTGAAAATGTGTTTATTTGCTGTTTACCACAATAAAGAGATGAACTGCCTGCTTATACTGACAGCGTGACGTATGTCTTATTAAACACTGTGCGCGTAAAAAGCCCTTCTCTCACAACAGTCACTTTGTTGAGCTGATAAGTTTTTGTATTCCACATAAAGAAGGGTTATGCACGGATAAGACCTGCACTATCACAGATGAGATGTTCATCCGACATTCTGTTCTCTGGCTTTGCACAGCTCTTTGCCGTCAAACACTCGCTGCCATGACAGATTAGTGTAGTTTCACCCTCATTGATATTCACGTGACACAGTTCCTTATAAATAATTAATCTGTGTTCCCTACAGTAATTTCAATGTTTATATATATGTAAAGCCTGTCACTTACTAAATGTTTCTAGCTTCTTCTCCCTCTGTTCATGTATTCTGTACTATGAAGTTCTTGGTTTGATGTTTTCAGATTATTTTTGAATATTTATTTTTCCTGACGTGGTGAAAGCGGTTGGCTGCAAGGTATAAATTTTATAGATGTACATATAAGCAATTCTTCTTCTGTCATGTAACTTCCTTCCTCAGTGTTTCAATTCTTTAACCTCCGGTCAATCTTATAGTTTTTATGCTTTCTTTCTCATTTAATTTCGAATAATTTGTTCGGTGCCACTTGCAAGTGAAAGCCTCTTGTGTACTGACGGTAGCTGTGTACACTCTCATTCCAAAATACATTCATTTTCTAAGACTGAAGCCATTAAGTCACTTTATTTGTGACGTAATAGAGGCAGCGAAAATAATATTTACCCTTTCCGTCGTAATTTTCCAGTTGCTCGTCTGGTCTGTACGCCTATTACGAAAGCATATTGCTTTTGACCTCTGGTAATTTTTATTTCTTCTTCATGAATTAGAAATGTTGTATAATAATACTGAATCCATTTTCAAACAAACATCTCAGTATAAACGACACTATAGACTGTACGGGTAGTAATTGTTTAGCAGGAGAAAGACGTTCTTACTTCATAGAACAAGATTAATTATTTTGTGCCTATAAGAAGGGTTTAAGTCAAAATTTGTCCACCTTAACCTATGGCAAAAATGTACAAGTGTTTTTTACGTCTTTTTATAACGAATTTTATAAAAGAGTTAAATTTGTTCTAAGTCAGTATCACAATATACGACCGTTAGAAGCTAAAAGCCAATTGGTAAACGGTTCTGGTTTCGATCCAGGTGGGGCGAGGTTTTTCATACCCGTGCACACTGGCTCTGAGGCCCACCCAGCCTCCTGTTACAATGGGTACCTGCGCACTTTCCATGAGGTAAATCGGCCGGGGCGTGGCGTTGATCACCCAACCCCATCTAGCACTGAGATCAAAGAAAGGGTACAGCTATACTCCTATTTTCCCTCTGTGCCTTAATGGCATGTTATAGGGTCAAATTTATTTTTTGCCATCTGCTGCAACATTAAGAATTTATTTTTCTGCCCCGTGTGTTATTGTGTTTCGTATGATTCTGAAAATAAATACAGATTAACTTGCGAAGAACTTCATTACTAAGCTGGAGCTTATAATGGATGTGGACTGTGTTCTCTGTGAGGTAGGAACAGAAGTTTTTTTTTATAATTAATACAAACACCCCTGTTCAAACGAATAGCATTTCTTCACGTTGTATTCACCGCGCATCTTGTTAACTAATTAAAAGCTTTATTAGACCAACATGTGCACTATATTCTCATAAGCAAGTCGATCAGCCCTACATATGTTTCGGCCTATAACAGGCCATCTTCAGGGGGTCAAAGTTTTTTACATAAACTTTACATCTGTTGTTCAACTTAAAAAAAAGTTATGTGGATGTACTAACTTTTTTAAAATTAAACAACAGATGTAAAGTCTATGTAAACAACTTTGACTCCCTGAAGATGGCCTGTTATAGGCCGAAACATATGTAGGGGTGATCGACTTGCTTATGAGAATATAGTGCACATGTTGGTATAATAAAAATTTTAACATTTTTTTTTATTTTGAAAGTATTTTCGCCATCTTACGCAATTCGTAATTCTTTTGACTTATTCCCTTCTTAGCATCTTCACAGCACGTAATACTGACATCTGTATATGTGTATACATGCTTCGGTTGGATATAGACATTTATAAAATGCAAAACCTTCACCTTTTATAAATTGTTTCCTTAATATTTTAGAAGGCTAATTTCTAAACTCGTAATACACAAAAGCATATAACTTACACTAATATTTGCTGTGGTAAGTTTTCTTACGAGTGTAAATCATGATATTCTTTCACTTCAGAGGCCTGTATATAGCCCTGTAAAGTAGCATAAGACATTGTATTTTACGTCGTTAAGCTTTACACACTTCTCTCACGTAAGTTACTTCAATTCACGACGAGATGTTCAGGAACATACATGCTAGCTCTGACGTACAGGGAGCTTGCAGAGCTGTGCTGTCTGTAGCAAAAGTACTCGGCCTTGCGCCATATACCTTCATCACAAACACAAGAACTGGTGAAGGAAAAATCGATGCGTCATGGAACTACAACAGATCAAGTACAATATGGTCACTTTTATTATTGACTGTTCAGATTATGGCAACGTTATATAGAATAGCATCAAGTTTCGTCCAAAAACCAGAGTCTGTTTCAAGTTTGTTTACAACTTCCATACAATTTACACTTGTACATATTTCAGGATTAGTACCTATAACCCTTGGTTTAACCACAAACAGGACAAAAATGGTTCAGTTTGTAAATAAACTGTCGAAAGTTGATAAGGACTTAATTCACTCCAGTGACAACGTCTATAACAGACATAAAACAAGGATTCTTATTTCGCTTGTTTTTTGCATGCTATTTATTATACCAATTTATGGATCATTCGTCTACTTTTGGGAGAGTGATGGAGTTTTGGGTGGCGTTCTTTTGAGTCTTGCTGATGCTACGTGCTTCATAAATGATGTGGTGACTGTAAATGCGGTGATGTTATTACGAGACAGGTTGCTGGTGTTGCGTGAAAGACTTGGCTCCGTCTTTGTTGCTGAATTTTGTTGCTGCGAAACGAGTGACAATATTAAAATGAACAGGATTGACCAAGTTTTGACTGCTTCACATGCTGGAAGTATCTCTAAATATGAAAGGCTGCCATTTTATTTACAACGTCGAAACACTCAGGATTCAGTGTTATTTCAAAGAGTGATATCTGATAATCAGTCTAAAGTTGCAGTAAGAATTATAACTTCAAGAAAAATATACCATAAATTATACGATATATGTTGTTTGATAAATTCAATGTACGGTTTCACCTTATTTTTAAGCACTGTGTGTCTTATCGTTTGTTTTGTTTCAGATGTTTATAATGCTATTCATTTATTAATAATGCCTTACAGTAATAAGAAAGGACTTGTTTCTAAGGAAGAAGTTGTACTGTTTTCAATTTCGAGCCTCACAACAGCAATTCGTGCAATTTTACTTACTTTACCCTGTCAGAAAACGTGTGAAGAACAACAGAAATGTGTAGATACTGTACAGGAACTTCTGTTGCGCTCGGATCATAAATATGTAACATTACAACTCAAGTTATTGGTAAGTCAGCTTCAAAATAACAGAATTGAATTCACAGCTTATGGCTTCTTCTTTGTGAATTTGTCCTTATTGACTACTCTGATGGGTGTAACAGTGACGTATATCATACTTCTAATTCAAGTATATTAAATATACTTTTGCCCGTTGTAATTATTTGTAGGAAAGGTTCCAGAAACACAAGATAAATATTCTAGCAGTATATAATTTTTCGTTTGGGTTATTTAAGTCTTTCTGCTTAGGTTCTAATGTAAACAAACTCTTTTTTCTGTAAATTTACTTTCCGGCGGTTATGTGAAACTTTTAATATCGTCTACTTAAATTGAGATAGGGAAAGACACGTTTTCTCTCTGATATCACGCAACAGTGAAATCCTGTTTTTGAAGGAGATTTTGTGCCGTTGCGTGGAAAGTTTTATTAAAGACACAAAGATAAACATTGTGATGTGGGGAAAGAACGAAATGTTCTAAATTCTTTTCTCTACAATTTCGGTTAAAGAAATTGTTTTGAAGTATCAGAATTAATTTCAAAATCCAAATTTGTTTGTTGAGTTTCAACCAAATTTCTGTGTATGTTACTGCTAGCAGTAGGTATTTGCAAGTGCATACCCGCTATAGTTACTGCTTATGACTACACTTCACGTGACACTATGTCGTCTCTTTTGAAAAGTTCTATTCTCATCTAAATAATTTTATAAGAGGAAGTATTTCTTTTTATAATACTATCTGTCTCACATCTTCTATACACTTTTTTTCCACTCAGGTTTTAATTTGTGTAGGAATCTGCCAAAGTGTTTTAATTCCCTAATATCGGTACAACTGATTTTACTTTTGTATCGCCATGTGTTTCTCCATCTCCGTGTCTCTTTACATTTCAGCAATATATGTATCTGATCCCCTTGCTCAGTACATAGTGGGCATCTTCCTTTCTTTCTACACGTCTCTTTTTACCTCTCAGTTACCAAATTCACAATGAAAACTACGTAATAATTATGTTGAAGACAGTATGACATATATCTGCCGGTTGACGACGTAAAGCCATTTGAAGCAGTTAACAGTACAAAATCATTGGCCTACGTCAAATTTAGGCCAAGTTCAGAGATTAAACTCCAGCATAACAATTTGATGTGGAGTGTCACTTGAATGTTTCTGGAGCCCTGTTCCTGAGAATTTTGTTTGTAATAAAAATGTTTCGACTGTATTTGTATGAAATGTAACAAATAATTATGTAACCTTACATCACTTAACATAGCCATTTTTAATGTCAAACACTAATTTCGTCTAAGATGTTCAATAAATGTAAGTGCAAATTCATTACTCTCCTTCCACTGTAATTTTCTCTATCATTCTGCTAGGTCCTGTTTGTAGGCAAAGTGTCTTCTTCAAAACTCTGATCACAAACTTTTCCCAAAAAATAAGAATTACAGCCTTTGGAGGGCTGACACCGTGTAGTTTGGTAGGTAGGTCCTAACGTATCGCGGAAACCTGCTGATATTCTCATCCTGTTGGAGGAAATCTCTAACCCGAAGATGGTGGCACTAGATGGACGCGAAACACTGGTATCGTTCTACGAAATTACAGGTTGTCACATTTTAGAAGATTTTAATGGTGATAGACAACCCCGTAAGAAACCTAATCTTACTCTGAATCCATGTTCTTCCCCTAGTGTACGAGACCAGTGGCCTTAACCTCTACGTTACAAAATAACTCATATTTCAGTTTACACTGCGCTAGTTTTGAGGTTTCACAGCCGTAGGCTGCCGGATTTCTTGTCTCTGGGACAGGACACTGCTTCACTTGGTGATCGGTTTGCAGCGCTCCGAAAGACCGTAATGCTTTTATCTTCAAAGTTCTAAGAGTTCTGACAAGAAATTTTCAATAATTGATTTAGCAAGGTATGTGTTAGAAGCTACCGATCTCAGTGGCCGCTCGGGCTAAGGCGTTGGTCTGCGGCCGCTCGCTTGCTGGGATTTTGGGTTCGAATCCCGCCGCGAGCACGGATGTCTGTCTGTTGTGACTGTTGTGTGTTGTCAGGAATAGGTCTCTCTGTCGGGCTGATCACGCGTACAGAGGAGTCCTACCGAGTGTGGTGTGTCTGATTGTGATTGTGAAGCCTCGATAATGAGGAGGCCTAGGCCCCACTAGGGGCTCTTGAGCCATTAAAAAAAAGTGCTGTAAGCTTGAGAAAATTGCATAATACGGAGTTTCGTTATTTGTACTCCTCAACGTATGTCATTACGGTATTCAAAGCAAGCAGGACGAGATGGGCGGGGCATGTGACACGCGTGGGAGAAAAGAGAAATGCTTGCAGAGTTTTAACAGGAAAACCGGAATGAGAGAGACCACATGGAAAACCTAGATGTGGATGAGGGAGGTGAATATGAAAATGGGTTTTATATAAATATGATGGAAATGTGTGGACTGGATTAATCTGGCTCTGGTTAATGACCAGGGGCAGGCTGTTGTAAACACAATACTGGATCTTTAGTTTCCATAAAATCCGGGGAGTTTCTTGGTTAGCTTAAGATCTATTAGCATCAGAAGTACTCTGTCTGCTGTGTTGTTTTCCTGTCAGATAATGTAGTTGGTTAATCGGTTTATTTATTTGTTTATTCATTTATTGAGCCTCGTTGGCGTGGACAGTGTCGCAAACTGTAAGCAGACTTTACCCAACTCTGCCCTGCAGCTCTTTCGGCAGTGGACTCAGCCCCATGTCATGTCTAATTTGACAGTGAAGATTTAAAGCAGCTTTGTTGCAAGTGAGAGAGTTAAAACACAGGACAAAGGAAAGTGGCAAAAACATTCTGTTTACCTTTCATGAGCGAATCCTTTATTATCCTTGCGCACTTCTGATGCACACAGAAGGTTGGCTTATAGACGGAATTCCGTAAAACAAAAGTCTCAATGACAGACAAAATAGCAGGAGGCTTAGAGTGTTTGTCGGTGTTATTAAGCAGATATTAGGAGTTGGGCTGGGTCACTCGGTAAGGTAATTGGGCTACGATCTGGAAGACCAGGCTATCGTGGTTCGATCCAAGGGAGGGAGAAGAGATTTCCTTTCTTTTTTTTTTAAATGGATTCTGAGATTCACTCATTCAGAGGTTACGGAGGCTTTCTCTGCAGCGGGTAAAACGGCCGGAGCGTGCCTAGGACACCTTCACTTCCCCCATATGCCTTCATGCTGTACACAGGGACAAATTTGTCTTTGACTTCCTAATATTAAAATCACATCTACACTTAAATCTTGTTGGCTGTACCAAGTAGATTAGTAGAAAAATAATTATTAAACTTCTACTTGGAAGTAACGGAATCTAATCTCAACGGAGCATGCGGCTGCCCTTCCTGAAGTGTCTCGTAGCTTTTCTCAGTCCCTCTAGGTGAGGTCCGCTGAACCCGTAGCTCGCGGACAATATATTACCCGCGAAACAGTGTTATTTTCCTTGCGGAAAAGTTTTAAAGAAGAAAGCACCTTTTAACTCATTCCCTGAAAAAGCCGAGATAGAACGCCGAAACAAATTTGAAAAATTGTAAGTTGTTGGTTTACGGAGAAATGCGTTACATGAATAATTCAGTTTATAACAAAAAAATTTGCTAAAAATAGCAAGGCCATAGATATGAATTGCATTTTTTATGTTATTATCAGTATAATTTTATTGCACGTGTTGTATAGACAAACACACAGGTAATATTATCCTATAATTATACGTATATCTATTCATTCTTCATTCTGTGTAGTGAATTTCATGTTGCCCGCACGCAGACCGAATTTTGCCGAAGTTACCCGCACCACATCCAAGATAAAGCTGGCCTGCTCTAAGCAAGTGTCCGTATCGTACCTCGTGTATGTCACGACCAATTTCTTACAAACCAATTTGTCATTTATACGCTCTGTAGCCTGCGACACTAAAAAGTGTCGTAATTTAAACAACACACACATCCACGTGTTCTCTTTGTTTTAGACATTTTGACGAAAATGTACTAAATACTTGTGATCTCTCCAGTGCGTGCTACATGGACCTCCGTTTCATATTCCCTGTTTATTTCGTCCTAATAATGGTTTGTCTTATATCGTTTAGTTTTTAAAGTATTTGCTCTTATTTATGGGTGTCTTCTTTTTTTCTTTTCAGGTAAGTGGATAAATTTTTACAAATCTGTCATCGCAGCCGCAGACGTGATATTAAGGTAAGAACCATTAATGAAATGTTTGTTTACCCCAAATTTTTAAGACGAGATCTTAAATGGTTTATCGTAAGTTTCTCTAGATTTCCCGCACGCGATCATTTATCATGTATATTTTAATAGTAAGGGCAAGCTGTGAATTACATTGTTTTGTGTAGTACTTTATAAGTATGCAATATGTATGTATAGGAAGACATGAATTTTAAAATTTAACAATTAATCCTTCAGGTGAATTAAAACTTCGGGCTTAAATTAGAAGTGTGATTTCACAAATTTAATTAATCTCATTGTGTTATATAGCTGCATTTTGAAATTTTCCTTTTTAATCTTTCAATTAGAAACTTCTCAGAATTCAGGTTCTATCGTAAGGACATAAATAAAAGACGAATAAGTCACAACACGGTCTATCCGAATCCTGCATTACTTCTGTGTTTTCAGTGACAACATTGATATAACCTTCATTGGACATCACCAGTTAGTAGTGGTAATGACTGACGTTTGTAGATCTAACGCTGCCAGCCATGATGAGAAAACAAAGTTTATAGTACGGTGTTTATCTTTCGTATTATGTCCGAAAGCACAATTGGTCTTGCTTCCAACATGCCGTAGAAATCGAAAACAGCATAGATAATCTATTAGGCGAACACTTGCAGAGTGTTGGGACACCCATGTTTTTATATGTTGAATTATAAATGCCTAAATATTATTAAAGCTTAGTGGAATTTTCTGTGAGTCAATTTGTGGTTGGGTGGGGAGGATACCGAGGAGGGAGACACGAGTTTTTCATTTATTTTGCTTCTCATACAAGTGTTAACAGTACTGGCTTTAGCACATTATCTTCTGAGGTGTCGGAAGTATTAGAAAAAGTTTTATTCAATTTTCAACGGGACATATGAAAGTTTCTGTCTCTAGGTACACTTTGTACACATGATTCTTCCATTGAGCCATTATTATGTGTCATGGTGCTGTGGGGGCATTTTAAATGACAGTTTTATTGAATATGCATTTTATCTAAATTTTTTTGTCGATAAAGGACACAAATTCAAAAAAAAAAGTTATGTACATTCTTTGCCCTTTATTGTTGGTTTATGTTTGTATGTAGGCATCGTTAAAACACCAGCGACGGTGTACTTCACGTGTCGTGGCTGATTGTCTCCCGTTCTTACTATACGGAATTTGAATACCGACGTTCGTTTGCACAATAAAAGAAAAACCCTGTTCCTACCTCATAGGAAACACAATGAGTTACCAATAGTAAGACCAGAGGACGGTTATTGTTTAGGGAAAATATTTCTGTAAATTTGAGAAACATACAAAACTGACACGCGCTTTATATTATGCATACCGTGCATTTCGTTAATTAGTTAATAATTACATACCAACGAGTGCATTCGTTGGTATGTAATTATTAACTAAGACACGCGCTTATTTATATATATATAATATAATGAAAGTTATAAAAATGTAGCTGAGGGAAAGTTTTCCGTTACACCATGACGGTATATCTAGGAAGAGTAAAGCGTTCCTTACACCGACGCTAGATGAGGGTGAGTGGCCAACTTCACGCCCCTGCCGCGTCGCCACCGGTAAGGAAAGCCAGTACCCGTTGAACAGTTGGTTGCTTGGATCTGAGAAGTGGCAGGTACTGGAATTCAAACCCCAGACCCTCCAGACCGTAGTCTAGCCGCTATACCGATTAAACTATGAAGACTCCATAAAAAGTATGGCAAGTGAGGTATTAAACTCTGTAGGTAGATCTTAATTGGATCTACAATTTCTGTTAAAGCCATTTATTAATGGAATGAATCCTTATTACTAAATACTTTGTCTTCGCTGTGTAATGTCTTTAGAAATTACTTTCTTTGAAGTAACTGAGTGTATCTGCACTGAATGCAGCTCGACAGCAGTGAGGAATAGCCTCACATGGCCTGTAGCATAAATATTATTTAGAAAATGTATGTTTATTTAACGACACTGTCAGTACATAGGACAGTACATGCAGCATCGTAAGCCATAGACACACACTGTGAAAGATTACGCACTTCCAGATGCTCAAATATAAGCCAGTATTTCCGCATCCGCATATTTTATACAACCAGTACACAAATCTTTTAATAAGGGTTTTAACATAAAAAACTGTGTTTTAATAATTTTACTGTTATATTAAGACAATTTTACCACAACAGTGGTACATAAGTGCTATATGTCCCATGACAACATGTATTTTATTTAGTGGCTTTTACGAACGAGACCCCCTGAGGATGGACTGAGGTCCGAAACATATGGAGGGGCGTATAATAATATAGAGGCTACAATAAAAGTGGTTCAATTGTGTGTCAGTTGGTTATACATTTATTAATTCATAAAGATGCACGGCGACACTAATATGACACTGTCAGTAGCTCGAATTTTATAGCGTAGTGTTGTAGGATGATGAATGTCATGGATTTTTATGAATTGGAAATAAAGTACACAGGAGTAGTCGTGGCCTATTTTGAAGAGTTTTCCCAATATGTACTTGAAAGGGCTGTAAAAAAGGACGATACTGTTGGATTGATCAGTGTCCCGACCGGTAAAACGATTAGTCATCTCTTGTATAGGGCCAGATGTGCTATCGGGTGAGCGACTTTGTTCGGTTAAAGACGTGAAACTCATTTTGTTAAAA
Source organism: Reticulitermes speratus (assembly GCA_021186555.1). Taxonomy (NCBI): domain Eukaryota; kingdom Metazoa; phylum Arthropoda; class Insecta; order Blattodea; family Rhinotermitidae; genus Reticulitermes; species Reticulitermes speratus. The sequence continues at coordinate 29,421,724 of JAJKFL010000011.1, read as the reverse complement.
TTTGGAACTAATGTGTACATTGACTACGCTATTTGGGCTTCTATTAATCCCGGAGCCATTGTTAACACACATACGAGTAGATATAAATCACGGGGCATGACTTCGGGTATGCGGTATGCTGCACGTCATCTTAACACTATCTCAGACGTGGACTGACTGACTGAAGGGAGTGTCATTGCGCTGTGTCTAACGGCTTTAGCGAGCAAGCGTAGCTGCTGCGAGGTACAGCGCTAGTGGCGTGCCGACCTTCATAAAAACGAGCCCAGTGAACCAGAATAATGCGAAAGTAGGCCGGTGAACTGTGATTCCAGGCTTCCGCCGCCGTGTAAATGAGATCTTGGCTTTTGTGGGATGTTAGGAAGCGTAAAATCCCAGAAGAACGCAGATCCCTAGGCTGGTAAATTTTAACATTTGTCTTGTTATAGACGACATACATGGATTTTACCGGTTATGTCAGAGAGTATTGGGTGTTTTATTATGTCAGAAAAAATGTATGTATATATGTATGTGTGTATGTATGTGTGTGTATATATGTATGTATGTATGTATGTATGTGTGTATGTATGTGTGTATGTATGTGTGTGTGTATATATGTATGTGTGTATGTTTGTATGTATGTATGTATGTATGTGTGTATATATGATGTATGTATGTATGTATGTATATATGTATGTATGTGTATGTAGGTACGTACGTATGTATGTATGTTTATGTAGGTACGTACGTATGTATGCATGTACGTATGTATGTGTATGTAGGTACGTATGTATGTAGGTACGTATGTATGTATGTATGTATGTATGTATGTAGGTACGTATGTATGTATGTATGTACGTACGTACGTATGTATGTATGTATGTATGTATGTATGTATGTATGTATGTACGTACATATGTATGTATGTATGTATGTATGTATGTATATATGCACGTATGTACAAGGGTTGTACTGAAATTAATGAGGCACCTCAAATTCAAGGCACCTGAAAGATGACTTGAAGCAAGGTCTATACTGACCACCCACAAATATTTGGCGCCACTGCACAGAATTTAGTGTTCTGGGAGACCTGGCTCGCGGATTTGTGCACCCCTGTTCTAAACATACCCGTATTCATTACGAAACTAAAGGTTGTGGTCTGTGTGATCCCAAGTAGTTCCGTACACGACTGCCAATTTTTTGAATGAACATATTGCATTTATCTTCTGACTCACACCCTGAAGAAAGAGGCAAAATTTTTCTCCGAAACAATGGTACTACACAATAGGCAGAAAGGCCGCAATCGTAATATAAACCGCTGAGATGAACTCAAATTTTACAAGTATGAAAGGACTGAAACTTAGACCAATGTATTTAAGTTTAAGTGCCAAGACATATTAATGGTGGAGATGTAATTCTTCTGGGACATTACATCGTCCTCGAAGTGCTGGACTGTAAAGGTCAGGGAACTGCTGTTCTTTTGTACACTGACAACTGTATGAACAGGTCGATACGCCGTATAGCAGCAGACGCGGATTTTCAGCAAAACCGCTGTGAAAAAATAAAACCTTGCAATTATAAAAGGCGGTTTGCTACAGGCAGATGTCACTTTAAATTGCCTTTTTGACCAGTTGAGGGGAAGTGCGAGCATTACTTTAAAACATGGGCTTCCGAACTTTTTATGGCAAAGGGCCACGCCCCTGTTATTGCGGGCCGCATGTGGAAACATGACAAAGAGTGATATAGCCAGCCGCCTAAATTATTGTGTAAATTTTATTGTACGTGTATGTACACATTTTACAACTGTGGCCGCGGGTTGCATAATACAACTTGGCGGGCCGCGGGTTTGGAGACCAACAAAATAATTACACAGACGTGACGTGTTGAAGTAACTTTGGAAGAAATATTAAGTGGAACTGTCATTTTGTACGCTTGTGAAATGTGGTTTGTCTTCTGAAATTTTAAGGTTGAAGTGCTGAGGAGTGTCATTATATATGTAGCAGCGAACTGGACAGACGCCTTGCACTTTGTATTAATTACCCGATGTTTTAGCGTGGCTACTTATATGAAGGAGAGATGGGCTGTGTACGAGTGTGCAGCATGTACAGGGGCTCTTCAAGTTTGCTTTTAGGTGTTGCTTCAGTATCACAAATAGACCAACCGACATCTGATAGGCTAAAACTGATAGGAACATCGGAAACGAAATGAAACCATTACTGAAAAAGCAGTAGTGATATTTCAAAGCCCATTTCCAAAAGAACGCATGTCTATAGAGGCTATTATTTCATTTAATATAAATATAAACTGTCTACCTTGCGATGTGTGGGTGGCCGGGATAGCTTAGTCGGTATAGTGACTCGCTACGGGTGGAAAGGTCTGGGGTTTAAACCCCGGTGGGGGCGAGAATTTCCGTGTCCGTCCAGACCGGCCCCGAGGCCCATTCGGCCTCCTATTCAATGCGTAATGGGTTTCTTTCTCGGGGGTAAAGTGACTGGGGCCTGGCATTGACCAATCATCCCTTCCCAGCGCAGACGTTTCCGTAGGTAGATCTAACACCGCCCTCCCTTAAGTTCATGGCTTGTTATAAGGTGAATTTTATATTTACTTTTAATATGTAAAAACGTCGGAACAGCGTGCTGCATATAGAAACTAGATTGTTGGCTGGAAGATCAAGGAACCGTGTTTCGATTCTCAAACAGGGGCACAGGGACAAGATTTTTTTTTCAAGAGCATTTATACTGTCTTCTAGACCCTCCAAACTTCTGTTCAGTTAGTAGAGGCGGCTCTTGTCAGGGGTTTAAGTGACTTGAATATAAAACTGATCACTCTTCCCCATCTAATGCCGACAGCAGGAATGAGTGGAGCTATATTTATACTCCACCATACTCCTTTGTTGCCGATCGCAGTGGCCGCGCGGTCTGAGGCGTGGGTCTGCGGCCGCTCGCTTACTAGGATTGTGGGTTAGAATCCCGCCGAAGGCATAGATGTCTGTCTCTTGTGAGAGTGTGTGTTGTCAGGTAGAGGTCTCTGTGACGAGCTGATCACTCGTCCAGAGAAGTCCTACCGAGTGTGGTGTGTCTGAGTGTGATCGTGAAGCCTCGAGCAGATGAGGCGATCTAGGCTTCCAAGGGGCTGTCGAGCCATTGAAAAAACATACTTATTTGTTTCGTGAACAAAAACAACTTTACGTTTAGGTCTCATTTTCCACAGAAGCGGGGCGTAGTTGGGGTGGGGGGGGGGGGGGGTGCGTGTGGTGCTGCCGTCTCAGGCAGCAGAGCCCAAGAGGCAGCGAAGTGGGCAGCAAAATGAATGCCTCAAATAAGGAAATTATTTTCTGCTTTCGACAATTTTGAAAATATTGAGAAAAATAACAGGAAATTCAGTATAATTGTGATTTTTTTAAAATCCGTAATTTATATTAGGGACGGCCATTGTGATTAATCGCCCCGGGCGCCAAAGAGCCTAGCTAAGCCACTGCGCAGAATTCATCGCTACTAAAGTCTTCCACTAAAGCTGCCAGTCTCTTTTTAGAGTACATTTTTTGCTGCAGCTTTTGTCATCATTGTCCCTAGTGCCCTTCGAATTAGCAGCCCGCAAACAGTGAGATCTAGTGTTACCCGCTTCCCACGTTTCACATTGACATCTCTTCTGTTTTGAAATCTGTGCAAGAAAATAAGAAATGTCACCCTCACGACATATTCCGCGACTCATTCACCACGCTGCCCCTGTACAAGTATTTTTTACCATCGTACATTTTTTATTTATGCATGTGTAAGACCAGCAAATCTCTTTAACGCTTCAAAGAACAATGGTTACTGTACAGGGCATACACAAAAGAATGGTGCGGTTTTATTAGTGTTCACTATTAAAACCGCACCATTCTTTTGTGTATGCCCTGTGTATAGCGCATGCTATATGGTGTGTGAAATCTCATTTCTCCCATACACCATGTTTATATGCTGTTTACCAATCATGTAACAAACAGCCATTTTATTTTCCTAAAACAGCATTGAAGTGTCGAAATTTTTAATAGAAAAACTGTATTTTCGCTGAGGTGTTAAAGGAACTCTTGTGTTTTTCTTTAGATTAACTTCTTTCTTACAATAGTAAAGAGGGTCGCTTTGTTTGGCTTCTGTTTTTAGTAGTTGAAAGGGCAAGGTTAAATAAACAAAGAGCATGAATCTCAGAATTTTGTCTTTCGGAACACAGAAATGTAGCTCATTCTCTGGGCCCCGTGACTGCGAGACAGCGCCGTGCAAACACGCCCACGTGCCCATGCAATTTCGAGTACCATTATATCACCATCAGACCAACATCAATCACTTGCCTGTCTCTTCTTCGTTTTATATTGATTCTCTCGCTCCGTCGAGCATAAGAGCGGAACAACCATATACACAGCGACCTCTTCTTTCACACTTTTCCAAAAATGTCGTTAACTTAATAAATCTCACTAACTTATCCACTAAGAACTTCCTTATTCTTAGCGAACACAATAGCTTCTATTTATATCCTTATTTCTGTCTTAAATTTTGCAGCACTCGTTTGAAACTTTATCGTAAAGCGTGCAGACTGGAGGTTTTTATATTCCACAATATCCCACACACGTTATTAACCCTGTAAATGACCACGGTGCCTGAGCAGTAATTAAATAAAAACTCAAAGTCAGTGGTGCACAAATGCCAGGCACCAAGTCGTCCGGGCCTATGAATTTAGTATTGTGGCACCTAATATTTGTGGATCCTCTGTATCGACCTTGATTCCTGTCACCTTTCTGGCGCCTAGAATTTGGAGTAGCGTCTAAATTTTTGTAAAATTTATGCACCTCCCCCACAAAGGTAAGCGATGTCCTTAAATATTTGGTAGCTATTCAGCTTATTAATAGATTATCTGCTTATATGAATACCGAAGTTCATAACCTAAAGAGCAGAGGCATATTAACGCCCTTTTTATCTAAGATTTGTTTTGAATGGTACTCTTGCTTTCATTTCTACTTTGTACTCTAGTGGTGTCTTCGCATTAGATTTTCTTCTTCCTGATACTCCACACGTTCTACATGTCCAGGCCGTCTCACTAGTATTAGGTAGTCGTTGTGAAACATGTGATAATTTAAATTCAGGCCCGTTTAGTGACCTCACAACATCGAATTTAAATGGTACCAAGGAATTTTAAGCAGAAGTAAAGCGGCCGGGGCCTGAAGCTCATCACACACATATATCTAGTGCCGAGATCGTGGATTTTTTTTTCAGATAGCCTATACCTGCACTTCTTTGTACATATTTATGATCTGGTACTTGATTAAGCAGAGGATATGACATATCTTTTTCTTTAAATAACGTGGGATTTTAGGGAAATTTTTTTATTATGATTGAGGTAGATGCAAGCCGGCGTGGCCTCAATAATAGTTCTGAATATCGTGCCCAGTTATGTGCCAGACAGCTAGTTGCAATCTTGTAATGTTGCATGTTAGACAATAATAAACTATACCTCTGACTTCCAACTACTTCGCACTCTGTCTTAGTGTCACTCAGCCAGTGACAAGACTTAAATTTATCGGCCGTTATAATATTATGAGAGAAAAGTAGAAAACAGTAACATTTAATTCTGTGAAATGTTTTTTTTAGCCGTTTAATACATTAATTGCTTTCGTCTTTCTGTTGATGTTCTTTTCTGTTAATATGTCTGTGAACTATAAAGCTGAAGGTAAACTTGAAGGTAATTCATTAAATGGTATTTGTGTAATTGAATTTTGTACACTTTAATGGCACAATTTAGGATGTGTATAAATATCTGGGATATTTCGTGCTTAACTGTGTGGTTTTTGAACTCTTCCCGAAGTGTTATCCCTCTAAAAGTGCTCTGTATTGCTGAAGCTGGTGAAATCAAGGTGTTAGAAACGCTGCGTCTTAAATGACGAATTTTTGAGACGTGATAAATAAGAAGACGTAATACGAAAAACGTGAAATAAAAATAATAACAAAGAGAGAAAGTAGTTTCGTTTTAATGTAGTGATGTTTATAACTTATGTTACATTATAACAACACTGTAACTAAGTAATCTAATTGTAACCCAAAATATCGAATCGATTTGTATAGTCACCAAGCATGCAACAGGTTCGATGGAAGTTAAAGAATTGTATTACATGTAATGCCAACAAATGTGGAGTCTGGATAAGCGTCGTGAAGTGCAGAGAAAGTTCTGATCCAACAGATTGCTTTTGGAAACCCTACTGTCTTTTCTGAGATTTTGCAAGGATAATCTGGGGACAAAACTGCGTGTGCTTCGGTCGTGTCCACGTGACTAGTGACTCTACTTTTATCTAGTCATTAATAAATGCACACGTGCTGCACTATGAGCGTGTGTAAATATCATAGCTAAATAACTTGCTGTTTTCAAATGTACCTAGCTAGGCTATAAGGATATGAATTGCTTTGAAGTGAATATTATGTGAAGAGGATATTGAAGTTGCGGAAGGGTTGTTTAATATTGAATAATAGGGTAGACAATTTTCTTGTATTTTCACATTTACTGCACGATTTCTCATGCACGTGTAACTAAATGTGTTTTTAATTAATTATAATCTTTCGCCTACTTGTCAAGGAAAACTTTTTTATGATGATTCATAATAGAAACTGCATTCATCTGTACACAACATAAGAGAGAATCGTGAGTGCTTATGTGAGTGTGGATGTATACGCACGTACTCTCCACAATGGCAGGGAAGAAGTTCGAGGAAAGCCTTAAGTGTTCGTTTTTGTTCAGAAAAGGATTATGTTATAGAATGACATTCATATTTCTTTTATTCCAAATAGGTCTTGTCATCTGCGAAAATAAGAGCGTTCAACACAACGAAGGGCAAATATTTGTGAACTGTTTAATTCAGATCTGTAACGATTACTTCGAACAACAGATTGTGATCTCCATGCCACCGTATCATGGAGAAAACTACAGAAGAAGAGTCTCTAGGTATATTCACGACAAGTTCCAAGCGCAAGATGCAACAGATTTTGAAAGCATTCTGCTTCAGGAACTTCTTACGTCTGGTCGGTGGTCTGTGTTTGTTTATGTAGATCCTGAAGAAAGAAGCGTAAAAGCAGATGTTGAAGAAATGTATTTTAGGCCATCTAGTTACATAATTTTATTACAAAATAATGTGACCAGTGATTTGAACAATAGACTTGAATTTTTAAAGACATTTCATTTAAGGAATCTTAAATCCAGGTTTGTTATCGTTTTGGACAAGACTTTTAAGGAACCAGAGAAGGAGGTATCAAAGGTTTTGTCCAAGCTTTGGGAGTTCAAAATCATTAATGCTGTTGTACTGTTGCGCAAGGTACTCGATACGTCAGATATGGGTGCAATATCAAAAGGTGTAGGAAAAAACATGGACATGGAGCAGTTTGGTAAAGTAATTGGCGTTTATACTTGGTTCCCGTATAGGGACCCTAAAAACTGTTACGATACAAGGCAGGTTTATGGTTTGGATATCTGGGTCATGAAAGGGAAAGGACAATTTATCCAAAAAAATTTTCTTTTCCCAAACAAAATTAAGAATAATCTAAACAAATGTCAAATTGTAGTTTCGACAACAGAAAACAGTCCATATGTAGAGAGTCCAGATTATATAAATTCTAGTGTATCTCTTAAGAACGTGTATGACAAAGGATGGGATATAAGACTTTTAAATATCATAAAGAAAGCAATGAATATATCAGTCAGCTTTCTACCTCCATCTGTAGAGAAACAAGGGCGGTTATTGAAGAATGGGACATTTACTGGTATAATCGGGGACCTGGCGTACAGTTTAGCTGACCTAGCCCTAGCGGGTATGCCTTTAATAAACCCCTTCCCTGATAGGGGTGACTATACGTTCATTTATTCCAGATCTGAATATATTTGGTTGGTTCCTTGTGCAAGGCGCCTCGTTGATTGGAAAAATATTTTTCAAATTTTTTCTTCGACCCTTTGGATATGTGTCTTTTTGTCTTTATTCCTAGCTGCTGGCGTTACATACTGTCTTGCTAAGCATACATTATTTAGATGGACGTCAAAAATTGAAAGGTACAATAACCTCTTCAGCTCGTCGTACAATATTTGGGCAGTGTTTCTTGCAACAGCAGCATCACCCCTACCTCGAATATCGACGCTGAGAATCTTTTTTCTTGCTTGGATATGCTATTGTCTAGCGGTTAACACGGTGTTCCAGTCTTATTTCATATCATTTCTCGTTAAACCTAATATGGAAAAACAGGTTTCAAGTCTGAATGAAATTTTGAACTCCGGAATGGAATACGGTTTCATACCGAATTTTGATATATTTTTTCCAGTGAATGAATCACCAAATTATAGTAAAATTTTAAATAATAGGAAGAACTGTTTATGTGAAAGATGCTGTCTGAAAAGGTTGTCACATGATAGAGATTTCGCTATGTTATTTAGATTGGTTAAATATGAGAACGCAGTTAAATACGAATATGTAGATCCAGAGGATTCGAGGTTATTGATTTGCAGGATACCGGAACCGTTTTTGGTTTTTTACAATTGCATGTACACCCCAAAAGGCCACCATCTTCGGGATCGCCTCAACGTTATAATCAGTAGAATATTTCAGGCTGGCTTATTTGCACAAATTCAGAAGTCTGACTTACATTTGTTGAAGTTACGGCTGCATGTGAATGACAGAGGAACGCTCGATAATGAGTATTATCAGTTCAATCTAAAACATCTGCGGGTTATTTTCTATATATTTTTGGTGGGGCAAGGTATAAGTTTTTTGGTATTGTTGCTAGAAATTTTATTATCGAATTTCGAGTATTTTACCTCAACGTAACTTTTCCTGTGTTCTGGAATTTTGTCATAGACTTAGTGTTCCAAACAAAATCTAAGCTGTCCTAAACTAAAACAGTTCCGTCTTCAGACAAAAAGATTGGGAAACACGTGCAGTCCTGCTGAATCACTAACACATGTTGGTCAAACAGAAGAAATTTTTAATGAGTAGTCCATTGTTTGAGAATATCTCCTTTTGTCAGACTCAAATCATTATGTGCCCCCCCACCACCCTTTTACCTAAAACGGACAGTTATCCAATTTGCGAAATTTCTTTTTATTTCCGGAGAAATATTAGGTAATTTCCAACAGAAACTCAGTAGACGTAAGAGTAATACAGTAGTCTGTTTTTATACGCTAGAAATTCCTTCCTTGAAATAGCTACGTATTTTGAAAACGCGTAAAACAGGACGTATATAACACACCATACCCTGTAATAATTTTACACAAAATGTGAAATTGAATTGGGTATAATTACACTGTTTCTTAATATCATTTTAAGGAAAAACAGTTCAAATTGCGCGGTTGTTTCTTTAAAGTGATTTTGTAAAGGAGTCCACCAACGGAGGTATGAAAACGCATATAAAGAAGGCCGTCATGAAAAGAGTCGACTGTAGATCATTGTCAACATTATTTGGTGTTATACTAGAAGTAAGAAAATGTGTTAGCGTTATTGTTTTAGAGATAAGGTGTCATTTCCATAATTATGTACGTAAATGTGTACGAATGTCGTGTCAGTTTGCTTCATTCAGTTGAAGTCATACAAAAATGCAAATTTTGTTAGAGCAGCTTTATTATTTAAACATAAATATTTGAGATCTTCGCTCTTCTGAGATGTTAGGCATTGTAGATTGGTAGTAAGAGCGAAGATCTCATTTACCGGCGGCGAAAGCCTAGAATCGCGCATGAATAAATATTTTATAATTGTAGTGCATTACGACAAATTTTCTTTAAACGTTGTGTGTTCATATTATTAAGAGCTGATTCACTTCAGTGAATGTTTTGTATGCCTACATTAATTATCTGAAGATCTGAAACGGATATCCACACGTACTTATCATAACTTTGATCGCTTCCTTCTAAATCGTTATTTTACATGATATGTTTATGTATTCTGACCTTATCACTCAATAGTATACGAGTATAACATGTGCAGTTAATGAAACCTCCTTAAAAAGTATTCAGTTGAAATTAATTACATTTCAGATAGACATATATATATATATCAGCTGTTGTCCCACATTAAACACAGTTTTGTTTCATTCATTGATAGACATATGGTACACATGTCGTGTATATGTGGTATATATGTGGTATACATGTGGTGTATATGTGGTATATATGTAGTATATATGTGGTATACATGTGGTATACATGTGGTATACATGTGGTGTATATGTGGTATATATGTGGTATACATGTGGTATATATGTGATGTATATGTGGTATACATGTGGTATATATGTGGTATTAATTTGGTATTAATGTTGTGTAAATGTGGTATATATGTGGTGTATATGTGGCATACATGTGGTATATATGTGGTATACATGTGGTGTATATGTGGTATATATGTGGTGTATGTGTGGTATATATGTGGTAAATATGTGGTATATATGTGGTATACATGTGGTGTATATGTGGTATATATGTGGTGTATATGTGGTATACATGTGGTATATATGTGGTATAATGTGGTATTAATTTGGTATTAATGTTGTGTAAATGTGGTATATATGTGGTGTATATGTGGTATCCATGTGGTGTATATGTGATATATATGTGGTGTATGTGTGGTATATATGTGGTAAATATGTGGTATATATGTGGTATACATTTCCAACTTGAATTCTCCATGTAGTTTTCCTTTCACTAAGGTACTGTATCCTGAACAAAGTCCTTCGTGGTTTTACCTAGTTATTCCTAGCGGATATGTCTAGCCTAAGTCCTTGAAATAGGCAAAGTCTGCTTCGTCCATTGTTACTTTTATCTTTGTTTCAAACTTAAAATGGACTTTGCATTGATACATTATGTGTAACAGTATTATGGATAGCAGTATAGACCTGAATAGTATAATATAATATAAATAATTTGTAATATAACGCCTCTACGACGGACCACATCAACTTACCATCAAGCAGTGTGTGTTTTACGGCTGTCAATAACAGCTGACTTCTTTACCGGCTCCCTGCCATTCACACAAGAAACACGACAGATCTGTAACACCTGCTGCACGACACGTTTCTATACGTCATGGCCTGTAGAAAGTGTCAACCTGCAGTGTTCATGATAAATCAGTAGAATCTGCAAGAAGCTGCTGGAGCTAGTGAAGAGGGAGAACGCGATCTATCAGGATAACATTAAGACGGATTTTAGCCTACAAATTTTGGTGGTTAGAGGTAGAGGGAATTGTACAAAAATATATAAAATTTTTGCCCATTTATTAGTTTACCACTTTCTTTGTGGGCCGGTATAGCGTAGTCGGTATAGCGACTCGCTACGATCTGGACGGTCCGGGGATCGAATTGCCGATCCAGTGGCCGCGCGGTCTAAGGCGTGGGTCTGTGGCCGCTCGCTTACTGGGATTGTGGGTTCGTATCCCGCCGGGGGCATGGATGTTTGTGTTGTGCTTGTTGTATAAGGACTAGTATGGATTATAAGTGACATGAAGAAGGACGGATGGATTTAAAAGTACAAAATGGATCAAAGGGGAATAACGGGACAGCAAAAAAAAAAATCCCGGTAGGGACGAGATTTTCAGCACCCGTCCAGACAGGCCCTGGGGCCTACCCGGCCTCCTGTAAAATGGGTACCGGGTCTCTTTCCCGAGGGTAAAGCGGTCGGGGAGTGGCGTTGACCACCCACCCCCATCTAGCGCCGAGGTTAAAGAAGGAGTAGAGCTATACCTCTACTCCCATCTGAGCCTTCATGGCCTGTTCTAGGGAGAACTTTACCTTTACCTTTACCACTTACTTTAGTTTTATTTCAGTTTTAAAACAAATAAAAAGTAAATATTCACGATATGATCATCCCTGTTTAAAGTCGCAAACCATGCACCAAAACAAAATTTCCTAAACGTATTTCACCAGAACCCTAAAACATCCAAATAATAGATAAGAATTTCAAACCCCAAAATTTGTTTTACCCTTCAATTAAATTCCTGTTTTTGTAATTTAACTATTGAAAGCACAGTGGTCACTATGTGCACCACCTGCTTTACAATAACAAGAATTCTACATTCTACCACCGAATGCTTTTATTTTGCGTGATTCTCCCAATAAGCATCAGTTGTTTCTCTAACCACATTAAAGGCTTGGCATTTGCAATGGAGGATAAATGGGTTTTCTGTCACATAATAATTGAAATTTTCAGCTGTATTTAGATGTATTTCAGGTGTTTTAGGATTTAGGTTCCGTTATAACCGACTGTAGATATATTTTTATAAGGTATATCTGTTAATACATGCCTAAGATAAGTAATTGTAGGAACAAAAAATTTGTAAGGCTATTGCTGGTTCTTGCACTGTGTAGTTGTGATAGTGCGTGTAACAGTGGATAAACGCAGCTAAACGTATGGGTGTGTGCGTGTGTGTGTGCGAGCCCGTGGAGTCTTCTAGTTCTAATGTTGTAATGTGTAAGACTATTGTAATTTCGATAGATAATTGGATCTTTGAAATTTGGAATGCAGAACATTGTTTTGGAAATAAAACAATACCAACGCGAGTGGCTGCAACACGTAGAGAGAATGGACACAGAAAGGATACCCAAACTGGCACTGAGATATACGTCAAAGGGGAAATGAAGCATAGGACGACCGAGGAAAAGATGGAAGGACCAGCTTCACCTTAAGGGATAAAGAAAGGACACTACACCTAACACTTCATAGCCGTGACGATCATGTTGGTTAGATCGTTAGTCAGTGAGCGAGTGAGGGAGTAGGTTAGGTAAGTCGTAACGAATATTAGTCATTAGGGTCCCATCTGCATTTATGTCATCCGAGAAGTATTTTCCATTCAGATTTTAGAAAAATAATTTTGTACCGGTCCGTATTTCTCACCTTCCCATTCCTTCTACATGGCTGAACTTATTCTACTTGACATAAATATCCTAACATTGAGGCCTGCATTACAGTGCGCTGTATCATACCTGCATTACAGTGCGCTGTATCATACCTGCATTACAGTGAGCTGTATCATACACCACAAAACAACATATTTTATCGTATTACGTAGGCATTATTTATCACAAAGTTGTCTGTTATCTTCTTTTAATTGGAGACCCAATATCCGGGTAATTACGTACCATTACATATTCCATTTACATGGCTTCTGACCGTAGGAAAGTAATTTTGTTCAAATTGTTGTGTTTGATGCATTTTGTATTTAAGCAATTTTCGCAGAAACTTCCCCCCCCCCCCCCTCTGTAACATTGTCAAATGGCCCAGCAATTGCCCTGTAAATTGGCAATGTCCATACAGGATGTGAGTTACTACATCGAGTTCAGAACTATTGGACTGCATACTAATTCGACATAGATTTCATTAGTTTTCGTGGAATGTATATCAGGAGAGGCAAGGTAATTGAACAGTGAGTCAATGTACCCAATTTGCAGGAAGTGAAATATGTCCATACTGATTTTATTAACATGTATATAGAGAGAAGAACTACTGGAATAAATGAAATAATGAGGAGCGTTGCGACATGTTATCTGATATTGCTTCGGCTATTAGGCCAAGAAAGATGAGCTCAAAGGGAAATGAAACAGTCATGTAATACGTGAGAAATTTTAATGGATAGGAAAAAAGGAGGAGACCAAAATTGGTCTCTTCTAGTTCCAGGAATTTGTCAATAACTTGAAATATATTTAGAAATGTTCTCAAGCCGATTCGCAATATCTTGTGTAACTTAATACCTCAAATCACATTTACATATATATTTTGAAAATATATTCATTATTCTATTTACACACACATACATGAAATTATGATCTTTTATTTTCAGACGTGCATCTATAAAATTAATGACAATAATTTTTGTTATTTTATCTTCAATGTTTACATTATTAAACATCATAAATTGTTTTTGCATGTAATTTACTAAATCAAATATAATTTCAATTTCACATATTCCTATAGATTCATGTGTAACGTGAGGGGATTTATGTTGTCGTATGCTATGTTGAGACGGCTTGCAGATTTAGGGGATTTTGCTGCCACCCTAAGGATGGAGTTAGCAATTTACTTTGAAACACTGGTAACAGCCTAAAAACACTGGTAACAGCCTAAAAACACTGGTAACAGCCTAAAAACAAGAAACTACAAAGATACGTTGTAATGGCAACGTATAGAGTTTTAACAGAGTAGTGGAATAAGGTCATGATTATATTTGTGCTTAATCAAGCATCATGGCGTAAGGGGGAGTGAAGGCAGAGCTGCAGGGATTGTTATGACCGGGACTAGATGGAGGTGAGAGGTCACCTTCACTCCCCGACATCACCCCCAGTAAAAGAGCCCCCAGTATGACCTACACTTTGGGTAGGGCATAATAGGAAACGTTAAAAAGTAGGACTAAACCATAATCCGATATAAGAGACCAGAATGGTATGCGTAACTTTGGTTGAGGGAACCCCTTATTTTAGGTTACGTGCAAAACTGACAAAGAATAACGATTAAAATGAACTTAGCTGCTGAGATTAGGCATAACGTTCTTAGGTTATTTGATGACACTTATTAAATTATACTGATTGTATATCGTTGAATAAGATAGGAAAGTGACCACGCAAGGAACTGCTTCTACAAAAGTAACCTAATACAGTGACATAGTCGAAGTACGTATTATTCTAATTCATAAGCTGCTAGTTATACTAAATTTATATGATAAGGCCTCTTTTATGTATTTAGGGATAAAAATACGTCATTCAATTTTGAAGAGAATAAATGAATATATTTGGTAAATATATTTTATTATTATGAACAAAATATGGGGAAAAGTTATTAAATATGGAGGGAGTTATAAATTTGGTAGTGTTAATACCACAAATGGTAGCATAACCACAGTGACGGTATTATGTTATGTTGCAGGGGGTTACGCAGGTTAACGAGTTTGCGGAGTCTAAAGATATGTAAAGAGGGGAAGCAGCATAGGTGGCTGCGGATTAAATCCTCTCATTAAGGTTAAGGTGTACGTTGAACGAATTCTGTAGAACCAACAGTGCTCTTGAAGTTTTCTCCACGTAACTACTGCCTTCCCTCGCCTTCTCCTCCCTAGAGGAGTACATCCTCCTGACAACCCCCCCCCCCCACTTTCAACATGTAACACAAGTTATATTTTAATTTTTACTCCGGTACATTATAGGAGAATTTGGGTGGAAGTGATTAAAATTGCAGCTTAATGAATACAAATTCTGACACTTCGCCAAATATTTTCTAAGCCAGTGTCCTCGAATGCATGCATTATGTCGTTGATCCAGTGTGTCTATTGCCTATGACTTTGGGTTCAGGTGTTTGCAGGGTTCAGATTCACGCCGTCTAATGTCATGTGTAGGGCAGAGTATATTTGCCGTAACAGGCTCGGATATTTGACGGTCCTGGCTTCCAGTGACGTAACGCACTTGACGGAAAGGCTGAAACGGATGTGACATCATTACAATATTGTAAGATATGATTAAGTTGCACTCGCTGGAGTCTGTTAATTACATAACATTATTATTATTTTTTTTTTCAATGGCTCGACAGCCCCTTGGGGGCCTAGGCCGCCTCATTTTTTCGAGGCTTCACGATCACACTTTTTAGACATACCACACTCGGTAGGACTCCTCTGGACGAGTGATCAGCCCGAAGCAGAGACCTCTACCTGACAACACACAACACTCACAAGAGACATCCATGCCCCCGGTGGGATTCGAACCCACAATCCTAGTAAGCGAGCGGCCGCAGACAAACGCCTTAGACCGCACGGCCACTGGGATCGGCACAAAAAAGACGTTATAATGACTGTAATGTAATGATTCCAATACCGTTCAGTGGCGGCTCCTTATTAGAAAACTTTGCAGTGACGAATTAATTACAGTGACAGGGGAATGATTTGATCAGATTCAATCGAATCTTCTACTCTCGTGCAATTGCATGTTAGAAACATCTTCAGTTACCAAAGATTTAAAAGGAGTTAATGATTTTAATGTATCTTACCGCAACAGTGAAATTCCTTCGAATTATTTTGGAATACGAAGGAGATGGTGTTTGCTTTTCTGTGGCCTGGTACGTCAGAGTATCAACGGTCATCACTGCGAGTAGGAGAAAAGCAACTTTCATCTTGTAGACACTGAAAAAATTACAGTTTTTTTTACGTACAGAGTGTTTCAGGAGGAATGTACCATAATTCGAGAGAAAGTTTTTTTTTTAGGTTAAATTACGTCGATATAACCACACATACCTGTATAAGAAGTTGAACAGTTATGGAAATAATGACGAGATAAGTTTTAAATATGAGAATTGTGATACATTTTTTAAATTACAAATATATATTAAAACGAGGAAGAATTTGTAGTTCCTGTAATGTTAACACATGCAATTAACATCTAATTAACAACAACATAAAGACACTGATTTAGCAAGAAAATCTGGCAGTAGTTTCATATAAATCTTCTTAGGGTCCAAGTAATTTATATAGCACACTCGCCTCCGCATGGTTGGCTTGGCTGTTGGCTCAAGGACGGACATGCGCAGTGCACGGATAACGCATCATGTTAAACAGGTACAGTACGTGGAACCGCAAGAAGATCACATTCTTCTCGCATTATTATCTCCGTACCCGTTCAACTTCGGATATATATATAATATATATATATATATATATGTGTGGTTGTACCGATGTAAAATAACCTAAGGAACGTTTTTCCGAAGTATGGCACATTTCTCCTGCAACACCCTGTTTAGGTGTGTGTAATGAGAGGTCAATGAAAGGGTTAAGTGTTACCTGTAAGAATTCTAGGTCTACCTGGAGATGAGAATTGTGGCAATTTCCCGTTAAGTATTCAACGGACATTTCAGAAGCTTAGTTATAGGAATATATATTTTTCTACCTTAGAGGCTGAAGGTTATTCCAAAACGTCAACAAAGTTGTACCAAATTCCATGACGTCACATTTAAGGAGACTGTGATATTCGTAGTTATGACCGTGAGAACCAGAAATCCCATAATACAAATAATAATAATAATAATAATAATAATAAAATAATAGTCTTACTTATTTTACTTGTTATATTTACACTAACTACAGCTTCCAATTTTTGAATACAAGTCCCACGTATTACTTCTATTTCAATTTCGATATACAGGATGTTCCATCATGCAACCCTAAATTCACCGTTCCCGTACGGTTTATATTTGAGATAAAGCTGGTCACCGAGTTAGCATGCAGTAACTTAGACTATCTGTGATTGGGGAAATGGCTGACTGTGACAACCAATCTACAAGATAGCTGTATTTTATACAATGTTCGTAATTGAGCGCAGTGTGATGTTTTGGTGACAAAGATTCGTCTTGATTTTGAGTAAAGATGCTTATTCTAGAGCGTTATTTTACAACACTTTTATATTGTACAAAATAATACTCTTGGCATTATTTTTGGTGGAGAAGGGCCCCGCAGCAGATGCTACGGACGCACCACAGCCTTAAGGCTTATTGCGCAACCCTGTGATGATGAAATTGACAGGGGAAAACCGAAGTACTAGGGGGAAAAACCTGTCCCAGTGCCACCATAAATCCCATATGGACTGACCCGGAATTTTTTTTCTTTTTGCCTGTCCGGGGTTTTTTTCCCTTTGATCCATTTTTGTACTGTTTAAATCCTTTCGTCCTTCATGTCACTTTACGTTCCATACTACCGTCCTTACGACAAACACAACACAAACATCCATGCCCCCGGGGTCCGGGGTTTTTACCCTTTGATCCATTTTTGTACTGTTTAAATCCTATCGTCCTTCATGTCACTTTACGTTCCACGCTACCGTCCTTACAACAAACACAACACATACATCCATGCCCCTGGTGGGATTCGAACCCACGATCCCAGTAAGCGAGCGGCCGAAGACCCACGCCTTAGACCGCACGGCCACTGGGATCGGCATTCGAACCCACGATCCTAGTAAGCGAGCGGCCGCAGACCCACGCCTTAGACCGCGCGGCCACTGGGATCGGCTTCGAACCCGATCATCCGCGGTGGGAGGCCGGCGACTTACCTCCTGAGCCATGGCACGGCCCAGTACTTTTGGCATTTACGTTTTACGAATTTAATATTGTATTTTCACAATTCACCAACACATGCACTTCATAAACATGCACGGTGAAAACAATACTTAATATTGTATTATTTACTACTAGAATATTTTATGATGTTGGGCTGCCTTTTAAAATACAACATTGTGTGGAACCGTTATGTTTCAAGTATAGCATTTATACCGTAAGTTTGGATAACAAAAATAAAAGCGTGAAAGCCTTCACTGTGAGTGCTTACCTGTCTTGCTTTGAGATGTCTGGTGAATGTACAAAGAGCTGTGATGCCGAATTAGTCTTGCGGGTCTGCCTTATATATTGCTGGTTCTTGTGGGGGAGGAACAATACTTGTGAAATCTGTAACAAGACTGACAGTAATGAAATACAACTAGCATGATTATAATCACTGATTTATACGTTCCAAAGATTTATTAAAATATTCTTTTAACTGCATTTAACGTTGTCGTTTAAGAGTCTATTCGTGACGGTCCGAACACGTGATGTATTCCCACTGTGCCTCTTTCGGGTCTTGTTGTATCCCATTAATTTACACAGAGAACAAAGAAGCAGCTGCGTGCAACTTTATACTCAAAGAAAGCAAAGCAGAAAATAGAATTAGCATTATTTTATGGAACGTGTCAGGTGAGCTCTGAGAGTAAGCAAAATTTGAAATGCTGGGCATTAGAGCTTCTGTTAAAAAAGGTAGTTCTGCCCGAACAGTTTGAAAGGAAAAATTCCTGGGAAGTTATAAAGAAATAAATTTACGTAATTGTCGTTTGTCAACAGTATATATTATATATATATATTATTTTTATTACTGCAAGTGGGTATATACCCGGTGGCAGTGGTACTACGATGACACATAACACAGAATAACATACATCACAAAAAGTAACACACAACACACAAAACAATACACAACACACAAACTTACAAAAACAATAAAACACACATACTACAAAAAGAAAGAGTAGCTAAGCCTAAAAAAAAACCCCTAACGATGATGAATCAGAGTTAAACATAATTTGGTACACCAAGCAATGAGTCAACCATACTATACAAAAATAAAATTCCATATTTTGAAAAAGTGATACACGCACATTTCACCAGGACCTTCACTTCACTCCACTTCACTACGCTTATTTACACATCACGGCACTCCCCGTTTTGCATCGAGTGATGAATATGATTATCGATGAGATGAGGCCGCGCGGTCTACGGTGTGGGTCTGCGGCCGCTCGCTTGCTATGATTGCGTGTTCGAATCCCGTCGACGGCATGGATGTCTGTCTCTTGTGAATGTTGTGTGTTGTCAGGTAGAGGTCTATACAACGGGCCGATACCTCGTCCAGATAAGTCCTACCGAGTGTGTGTGTGTGTCATTGGGTGTGATCAGGTGTAACAATAACCCTCGACACCTACCATGAGTAGGTAGAAGAAGTCGGACTAAGAGAGGGAGAAGGGTCTGATGAGAAAGGAAGTCATGGATTTTTTTAAAGACAAGTGAAGCAAAGGTCAAATATGACAACTTTTAGTCAGGATGACTGGTAACTCTTTGTGAAGGTCAAATGTGTAGAATTTTTTACTCGTATTTGCGAGGTCACCAGTTCAACTCTCCGTCTGGACATGGGCTTATCTGACAGTCATAATTTTTCTCAGTTTCTTTAGCAAAATTACGAGTTAGTGTCTCTAAGGTCATGACAGCCTCATTTCACATCCTTTCCCACTGATTGTGCACTAGTCGTTCTGTCATTACATGCTATATAGTCTAAGATCATAAGAATGTATTTACATAAATCTCGTATAAATAAGTAAAGATTATGGCTGGTGACATGGTAATTTTTTACGGTGAGTAGTTGTTAGCACCTCGCCCAAAAAATTACCATGTTACGAAACACTATACAGAGCCTCGGACTCGGGCTCTTGTGAGTGCGGTAATGAACCTTCGGGTTCCATAAAACGCGGGGAATTTCTTGACTAGCTGAAGACCTGTTAGCTTCTCAAGAAGGACTCTGCTCCATGGAGTTAGTTAGTTATGGCTGGTGTAACAGAAAAGATTGGTGTCCAGCACCTCTTGCTGACGTAGGCCTACATGATATTTTGGGCACCGTCCTTTGTTTCAAGATAAAACCGCGTGAAGATTCGGCGAATTGATTTCTTCTTTAGGTGGGAAGAGGTGTAGGCCGTTCAGAAAGAGCTAATCAGAATTTACAGCCCGAGCTATCCAATATCTTTTGCGAAATTTATTCACAAAATACAAAATGCAATATACACCTATGGCCAAATGTGAGTTCAGCCTTCCGAATTTCTCCATTTGTATCCAGGTTTTCAGGACGTGCTACTTGGTTTAAGTATCTGTATTTCTTGTGTAAGTTACGTACGGCAAATCGGTAGCTTGTACATATGCAGATCCACACTTACTGGGAGTAGGGTTCATACTCTTTTGAACTTGTGTATCATGTTAAAAGATATTTTCTTTAATATCCTTTTTAATATTATCCCAACTTCGGCGCTCAGGTCTCTAACCTTTTGGGTTTACGACTGAAGTTTTGCATGGACTTGGGATTTGACATGTGCTAACATCTGCCGCTGTTCTCTTAATACCAAATTTCCAATTAGGTTTTGACTTTACAAACCGCAGTTTGACGAGTCTTTTAAGTGTTTACGAAAATACTTCGCATTGTGGCGAATGATTTTTGAGTTATTGTACACACACAGTTGTACATAAGGCAATATTATGAATAAATATTTGAATTTAATATTATCCATGTTCCGTGCAGTAAGATAATTTTACAATGTTTATTCCAGCAGTTCGATACAAAAATATACAATCATGCAGCAAGCCTCCTACATTTTTCGGACTTTTCGGCGATCTTCAGGGAGGTATTCGACAAAGAATAAGAAAAACAAAACATTGGCTAAACATGTCACGTATATGCAATTGCAGATTTAAAGATCAGACTTTAAAATTATGTAAAAATGTTTAAAATATAAGTGAATAGTACGGATGATATGTAGGCATGTCACACAATTTATAATTTGAATGCAAACAAACATATATCGTAGAATGTCTTCTTCGTCTTGAGGGAATTGTCCTGAAAATGCCAAATAAAATTTTTTTTTTTGATAATGTAAGGTACAGTACGGAGGAAAATTAGTAGCTAGTATATTTGTACGTACCCTGTGTCTTCGGTGGTTATGCTCCTGTGGATATTTCAGCACTATGAGATGCTTGCTGTGTGTTTGTATATTTTTGTATCGAACTGCTGTGCAGTTGTTGGAATAAACATTGTAAAAATTGTATATTTTGGTTGAAATTAGGCTATGGGCTGGACAGGCCGGGGTTCGAATCCCGGCAAGGGCAAGAGATTTGTCTCTTCTCCAAAACTGTCGACACAGGCTCTGGGGCCGACCCATTAACCCTTCAAGGCCGGCCTCGATGTAATGTACGGACCTTTGATTGTACATATGCTGCCGGTGTCGGTGCACCGTACGGCTGTGCGTGCATTAATGATTACTATACATTAAAAACGTCTCCGTCCTGGGCAGTAGTTGAAACTTGAACCCCAGCGTCACTGAGGGGTTAAAGGGTACCAGGGTTTCTTCCCGGGTGTAAAGCGTCCGGGGCCCGACACTGATCACTCTGTTCTATCTAGCGTCGAGTTTAAGAATAAATGGAACTATAACAATTACATACATACATACTTACATATATACGTTTCTCCTCTGTGTGCCTGCATGGCGTGGAAAGGGACAAATTGCCTTCTTATTCTCTGGTTTAAAGTATGAAATTTTCGGAAAAAATAGTAAGCAGCTGTATGAATATTTTTAGTTAACATGCCTGTGCTTGGTATCGAACTGAGTTAGGCAGTGACAGGGTCCAGTGTGTCACGACCCGCATCGTGAGGGCCGTAAAGTGTTACCTTTGACAAGTGCAAATTGTTCGTTAAAAGAAAAGTCGCCACTGCAGATTTGAACCTTGAAAGTAAACTTTTGAAAATTTCCATCTCATGTTGAGTTTCCACGGATAATTCTTCAGCTGATCCGTTCCACATTTGAGCGACACATGAAATCACATTGTGACTTAATATTCGTACCTTGAAAAACTTCACGGCAAAGGTCGAGACTGTAATACCGACTGAATCACAGGTATATCTCGCTGCCGTTCATTGTTGCTGCGTCAATATTCCTTCTGCAGTCATATGAAGTCTGATTGCTATGTAAAGCCTGAAGAAATAGAGGCTGGCAAACGGCAGAATTTGACAGATGTATGGGATGCTTCTTCATGAGGGACATGTAATGAATTAAAGGATGAAATTCTGGCTGTATGTAGGCCTAATGGGAATAATTGTGAAAAAAATAGTGAAACATTATCTTATTTGTTATTTTTATTCCAGAATTATTATCACAGTATGAAACATCAGTATCAAATTTTTTATTCTCTGCTACCAAGAAAAAGGTATTAATGTGAAGATAATATTAAAAATAACGTTAAAGAAATGGAATGGTAGGGTGTGGAACGGATTAATC
This sequence comes from Reticulitermes speratus, assembly GCA_021186555.1. Lineage (NCBI taxonomy): Eukaryota > Metazoa > Arthropoda > Insecta > Blattodea > Rhinotermitidae > Reticulitermes > Reticulitermes speratus. The sequence continues at coordinate 29,399,126 of JAJKFL010000011.1, read as the reverse complement.
TGGATCCGATTAGAGACAAGTGGTGAGCTCTTTTGAAAGCGGTGATGAACATGTGGGTTCCATAAAATGCGTGTGGTTTGTTGACTAGCTAGGCAGCGATTAGCTCTTCAAGCAAGAGTGTGCTCCACGGAGTTAGCTATCATTATGCACATTATAATAGTCACATAAACCAAATATGAAGAGCAGGCCGTAGACTATTCCTGCAATGCTCTATCGTCGTATGATTTCACTTTATGTACATATAGAATTATGGCAATATGGTGCTGTTAAATTTGAGATACTGGGTATGGCTTCTCGTTCATTTTTGGACTTGGGATCACTTACATTAAACTCTGAATTTTAAAACCAGAGAAATACTTTGGGCTACGACGTTTAAATGTATACTTTTTTTTCTAATTCTGCATTCTCATTTTCGTATTCTAAACTTCCTCCTGCATTTTCACTAATTATGCAGCGACGGATTGGTCTGCATATTTATCATGGGAGAATTGTGTTGTTTTTGGATTGGGCGTGTTGATAGAATGCAGCTGGATAGTCTTCTAACAGTATTCTGACGAATGTAATGAGACCGCAGACTATACAGTCCATTAGATTATCTTCCTGAGATTCTTCTGATTCCTGACTCGCATCGTTGCTCGAGTCTTTATCCTCATTTTCCCAGAGCTGAAAAAACACAAGTCAAGTACAGCATATCAGATAAGAGAACTGGTTTATAAAATGAAGATTTTTCAAACGTGAGATTTGTCAGGTTTCCACAACGTTGTAATTGAGGATTCCAGTGTTCTGCGGTGTGACGTCGCGTCGTTAGACGGGTTATTTCCGACGTTTCGAAGGAATATATTGCCTCTATTCTCAAGGACAAGGTGGTTATTTCTATTTCTTCCACTGGACTCTTCAGAATGAAAGCCGTGTTTCTTTCGAAACGCCAGAAACTACTGACCCAGCGACGCAGTGCCTCATCATAGAAGATCAATTACTTTGTACTCACGGGAGCTCAGGCAGTATAGTAACTTGGCTGCGGATAGGACGATAGGAGAATATTAGATTAGCGTCGGAGTATAGATTTATCGCTGTATCACCGCGGTGAGGTCAGTGATAGGCACTCTGCTAGCGACCTGCCCAATTGATACCGGGGGTTATTTCCGTAGGGAAAAAGCGTTGGAGTTTGAGGTTAAATCACTTACTAGTGTATAGTATAGAAGTTAAGAATAAGTGGAGCTGATGACTCGAATCTTTACGGCCCTGTGTTTGCTCTTTGTTGAGCTCACACACGTACATTGTTTATAAAAGTGAAGTTTGTGGGAATTTGGGCATATTTACTCCACCAGACAACATTATGGACACTAATCTGGTGGATAAATGTGGACAATCTATATGTCCGGAATGAAAACAGCAGATATTGTCCGGTGTACTTATGTCGTTTTAGATCACGTGGCGAAGATAAAATCGATGAAATTCTTCAATGTAGATCGGATTGTGAAGACTAAAAATTCACACAATTTTCACTACCAGCTACTTGCAGAATGCTTTTATATTTGTTATACAAAGCTCCTGAAAATTTCGGCCATATATCCTGGCCATCTTCAGGGAGCTGCAAGTTTGTTTGGCGTGTACAGCCTATATGGCAACTAGTCATAATGACAGACAATATATATATATATACATACTCGTATAATATAATGTAATAAGAATACAATGCCATGTCAATATGGAAATTGGCAATATATAAAGTTGAAACACTAAATGGTCTGCTTCATGCCCGGACACTTTTCCGTCCCGTAAAGAGTCCCGGTACTCACTGAGTATGGGGCTGATTGGGCCCCAGAGCCTGTATGGAAGCTTAAAAGAAGAATAAAACCTCGTGCCTCTGCGGCGAATAGAACCACCGTAGCCTAGACACGATACTGATTACGCTATATTAGAGGAATTAATATTTGCCGACGTTTCGGCCAGAAGTATATTTGCCATCTTGAGTTCGAAGGAGGCTATGGGTTGTGGGGATCTGTATATAGCTGTAGCAGTGGGAAGCGTGTGGGATGTTTACAGCATGATCCTTCGGGCTCTCCAGTAATTTCCAGGGCAGATTAATCTTTTGCCGAAACGTCTGGACCTATTCCTATATGTGGCCTAATCCCGAATACCGATGTAACATATTGACGCTAGCAGCAAGGGCGTAAGTATTAGAACTACTCATTGCAAAAATTTGTAAGTGTGGTGAGGGTTACTTACTTCTTTTTGGGCTTTCGTGTCTGAATTTCTTGAGACAAGCAAAGGGTGTTTAGCCCCTGAGTTTTGAGGAGCGTATGGCGACGTCTTCCCTTGATGCAACAGAGTGAAAGAGACAAATGTTACAAGTATGGTGGAAATCTTCATGATGGATAATTGGCTGCAATAGAGATGAAGTATTGAGTTAATATTTTGAAAAATAAAATTTATATAATTATACAAACACATACACAGATAGCTACATACATACACGCAATAATTCCTACATACACATGCAACATATATATATTCAGATCGTACCTCACAGACAAAAAAACTCCATCTCCAATACAAAGACCTATCGGTTTAGGCTCTTTAGAAAGATAGTCTGTGTCAATTAGGAGAATCGTACAAGATATTTGTAAATACGTACACTGTGTGGGTAAAATGCAGATTTCCAAAAATTTTACAAAATGGGGTGTATATTAATATCACTGGGATTTAAACTGTTAATAACAGAATCACTCCAATTTATTTCAACTCCTAATTAACTCAAAACCAAATATAGCATGTAAATAACTCCTCAAAGTTGAGTGGCCCTTGATAAGCTGATTGATGTTTAGCTGTCCGTGCCCCCAAGAACCCCCCCGTCCCCTCCACCCGAACAAGGCCTCACGTCAAAGGTTTACGTGACTATGGTTCACACGGCGATGGCTATGCAGTTCACTGTAAGCTAGGATGTTACATTGTGTGGTGTGGTAGATATTTTCCGACGTTTCGTACAAACCTAATATTTCCATCTACACGGTAGAAAAATAAACTATGGGAAGAGTAGTTTTTCAAACAGGAACGACACATTCTCGGGATACTAGCGAACCAACGACAGCGAGTATTTTCGGTAAACCTTCGTCACTGGAGGTAAACTCCACCGGCAGCAACCTAAGGAATCGCCATGATTGTGTGGTAGGGGGAAGAATTAAAAAGACAGTAAACTATTTTTACAAGCGTAGGTCTTAGCGACTTTCATATTTATATATTTGTAGTTTATTTTAGAAAACCTCCGTAATTGAGACCGGAGTAGAGCAACTTCTTATTTCAAAGGACAACTTGAACCTCCCCAAATCCTGCGCGGACCGCAAGTCAATTGTTGAAACTGAAAAAAGAAAGGAGGGTGTTTTTTTCACTCCTCGCACTGTAAAATATTTTAATGTTTCCGTGCAATATGTACGAAGGCCGTTTCAGCTTAAATATTTTATAGTGAGCCGAAGTGTGTGTCCTCAGTTCACCAAATGACTGAACGTACTTGCTCTTCATTCTAGTGGGAGAGCACGAATTTAGTGCGTCAGAAAACAGTCGAGGGCTTCGGCTTTTCCATTAATGATTTAGGCTGTACAGCTTTGAATGATGGGATGATTGATGAATTGTAAAGGATTTAGAAGGAAGCGGTTGTAGACTAACCGAGGTACTAGTTTGACTTTTGCCTGGAGTGACTGAGAAAACCCCCAATCAGAACGTCCGGTAGGCCGACCGACTTTTGAAGCCAACTCCTTCTGGATAGAAATCTAGAATGTTGCCGATAAACCAGCGTCCTCGAAGCTTTAAACGTTACTACGTACGAGTGTTTGTGGGACCGGGACAGCTTCGTCTGTTTAGCAACTTGGCTACGGGCTGGAGGGTAGGGGCTTCGAATCCCGGCAGTGGCAATAGATCTTTCTTTCCTCTAAAACGTTCAGATCAGTTCTGGTGCTCACCCAGTTTCTTATTCGGTGGGTACCGGCGTTCTTTCCAGGAGGCAAAGCGGCCGGGGCGTGAAGATAACAACTGACGTCCATCAGGTGCCGAGGTTAAGAATGAGTGGAAAAATATTTCTGTTCCCCCTATACGCCTTTATGAGGTGGACAAGGAAAACGTTACCTTTGCCTTTTACAAGTATTTAAAAATATGAAATATCAGCAGTACACAGTGCAAGGTCAGTTTATGTTTACTGGAATTAAAGAAAATCCAGTGATTATGTACAGTGTGACGCAGAGGCTGAAATTCGTAATGCGCTCGCACATACATACGTATATATATATATATACATACATATGTATGTATAATATACATACATATGTATATATATATATAAATTTCAGGCAACCCTTAATCTCCACATGTAAATATTTCGCTTAGGTGCTTTTTTTTTCTCCCATTACCTCACATGTAATCTGCACTCGTAATCCAGAAGAACCTTACAACATATTTTCCTCATGTGAGAGGTCAGTCCGTGAAGGTGAACTTACCGTGCGCTTAATTAATCACGTCACAAACGACGTATGAGTGGGTGTGAGTGCGGCTACAGTCCTGTACATCCGACACTGAAAAGAACTCAGTGGTTTGTTGTCGGCCCCGAAAGCTTTGCCTCTCAGATAGAGCCCTGGTACCAACTGGAAGGGAAAACAGAGCGGCCAGGCGTCTTGACGGAGAAAAAATTCTTCCGCCTTCGTCATGAATTCTCGATCTCGATCCGCGATTCTGCGGTCATAATTAGCCTACTGGCAGGACTGAGGAGGTACTGTCCGTTACTCAAGAGAATGTAGTTGGTCTGCAAGGCATGGTTAAGGGCCCTTAACACTGGCGATTATGCGAGGGGGAAAACATAGAGATCATGTCAAAAAATGAGTCAGTATGACTGCATGACCTTCGTTTCACTGGTCGCCGTTTGTTAGGTTTTTTTTTTACGTAAAAAGCTAAAGTCAAATTTATGCACAGCAAGAACCACATAGAACAATAAAGGTAAAGCACTCCCATTACAGGCCTGGACAGACCGTTCCAGGAGGTTAAGGCTCCCAGATTTCTAGACAATCGGCACATGAAGATGGTAAGACTGTCAGCCCTACGCACCGGCCGCCTTTACCCTGCAGGAAATATTTCTGGTACTCATTTCTACTAGAGGCTGATTCGACCCCAGGGCCATAGTGCGACAGAAAGGATTATGTCAGTGAAAAATTCCAGTGATATCATCGGGAATCGAAACCGCGTCCTTCCGGCTTGTAGCGCAGTGAATCAACCAACTACGCCACCGCGTGCCCCACCACATAGAACAGTACAGGAAATAACTGTATTATCTCACACGACTGCACTTTATCGTAATGTATTTTTATCTGGAATACATGGTTGCTGGTCACAAACAAGGGAAGGACGGCTTTGTCCAAGCGCAAACAACTGCCAAGTTCAACTGCAAACTCCTCGGATAATATGAGTGTCTCGCTCTCATGCCTCCTCTGCGGAAGCGAAGGAAAACATGACGCTTCGTGTTATGAAACAAAATGTAAAGACAGAGAGACGACATTCTTACCTTTGTCACTTCCAGTGTGTTGTGTCCTGCGGGTTGAGGGTCTATCGTGCTGATCATCCAGATGCACTCATATATGCAGGTTGTGAGACCACGATTTGACGTCTGTCAGGGTGACAGAGATGTATAACGCACGAATGAAACCTTGCATGTATTAAGAGATGAGGAATCACGTGGCAATAACGTAGAAAGACAGCCTCTTAAGACAAATGTTACCCAAGCAGTAAACACGAGTAATTATAATTTATGTGTTGTTACTAGAAGAAAGCGTGTTTGTGTCATACACACTTGCAAGCCAAAGGAATTGACTATAAATCATGGTGAAGCAAAAGCGCTATTGAGAAGCTGATAGTCATTTACCTAATCAAAAAATACTCCTGGTGATGTCTGCGCTCTTCAGGGATGTTGGGCATTATACGCTGGTGTTTGGTTACCGACGTTTTGGAACAACCTCTCGATCACATCATCGAGTGTCAAGCCGTCGAAAAAGAACTATAAAATACCCATTCTTTTTTGTGAAAATAAAGGTAATGTTTACCCTAGAACAGGCCTTGAAGGCTCATAGGGGGAGTAGAGGTATAGCTCTACTCTTTCCTTAACCTCGGGCGCTAGATGTGGTGGGTGGTCAACGCCACGCCCCGGCAGCTTTACCCCCGGGAATGACCTGGTACCCATTGTACAGGAGGATATTTAATATTCTGACCACCACGGTTTGTTTCAGCGTCCTCTCGTGGTCCAGAATATACCAATTTATTCCTTACACCATGTTACGTGTGGGTTAATTGTAATGTCACTCTTCCATCTAAAATTATTTCTTCGTGGTGTTCTTATATTTTTGGATGTTGAGATCATATTTCTGTACGAGATATCAGTGCGTTGGCAACGAAGCTGAAAAAAATGCCCTTAAGGCTGTCAGAGTTTGTCAGACTGCAAGTGACCATCTGAGAACATCGGAACAGGTTGGTAAGGCCTTTGTTATTGTGGAGGTTTATTAAAATTCCTCAACACATTTTATCGTGTGGTTTAAATTGGGAAATCACGGCCGCTTTTATGTGAAAACCTACTCTCGTTTCTGCGCAGACGCCTCATAACTCGCTACATGTTTATCGGATAGAAAAATATTCGAAAAATTATGGGGAAAGGTAAAGGCAGGCAAGTATTTTGTGTTAAATATCTTCATATATGTTATGATTTTTGAGAAAATTAAATTAAAATTAAAACTAAAATTTTTCCCTGTTCACAGTATGGCTCCACTAATTCTTAATCTCGGTAGCCGATGGGCTGTCAACTTTATGCGCCGGCCGCTTTACCTCCGGAGAAAGAACTCCAGTACACACTGACTAGGAGGGTTGTGTGGGCCAAGTTGTCGGCCGGGACGTTTCGGAGAGGAGATAATTCCCTGCTGGAGTTTGAATTCCGGTGGTCCTGTCCGTAATCCAGTCACTAAATTAAGCACAGGGACAACTATACATTATTCCGTTTCGTTATCTTACATCCAGTTTTTGACGTAAAAGTCTTACATTTAGGTACACAGAGGTGGGTCACCTCGGCGCTCGCGGTGTCAGACTTTCGCGTTACCTACGTTTCTTCACAGTGCTCCGCGCCTACTTCGACTAGAGCAGTGAACGATACATAGTTTGAAAGGTAAGGAATATGCCTACACGCAAAAAAAAATCGACAATTCTTGAAATCTGCCAAAATGGCGGCCACGTCAAAATCACCTACGATTTTCACACTCTCACCATCTAACGTCTTACATTTCGGTACACATAGGTGGGTCACCTCGGCGCTGTTTTTTACAGGTTCACGATGCCGAGACTAACTAAAGCACAAAAGCAAGAAAACTACCGAAAACGGAAGAAGGAGGCAGAGGAGGGTTCACAGAGGCCGAAAAAAAGATCGCCGACATTCAACTTGTCGGCGTGACGTTTTACGTACAATTTGAGGTTTAGTCGTAGCTTGAAACACCGAAGATTTTTTCCCCTCAATGGCTCGACAGCCCCTTGGGGGCCTAGGCCGCCTCATTGTTCGAGGCTTTACGATCACACTTTTTAGACACACCACACTCGGTAGGACTCCTCTGGACGAGGGACCAGCCCGTCGCAGAGACCTCTACCTGACAACACACAACACTCACAAAAGACAGACATTCATTCCACCGGCGGGATTTGAACCCACAATCCCAGTAAGCCAGCGGCCGTAGACCCACGCCTTAGACTGCGCGGCCAACATCCAGGTATACTTAGCGTAATTTCTGTTTTACTGTTTAATAATTTTTTATGCTTTTCCCCCTTCCTGTGCCTGAGGAGATAAACACAGACGACGGCCTGTGTATAGAGCAGCTTTCTTGTCGGAGCGGGTGGCGTTTTGTAGCTGGTCGTAAATATCCGAATACAGAGAGTGTAAATCCAGGGCTTGCAAACTTGAGTTCTGTTAGTCTTTTTTTTTTATCTCTCAGTCTCTCTGTGGCTACGAGGTTTATAAAAACAGGACATAAACGTAGTAAAACGCAGCGGTAAACTCAGACTACATCTGTCCCTTGCTCTTTATAGATATTCATTCAAACCCACAGTTTTGTCTTTTTTTATTTATAATTTCTTTTCTCCCTCTGTTTTATAATTTTTATTATCTCTAGATTTTTTACCTTCATTACTTATCTGCTTATCCGTTTTCATTTGTGTTATTCTTTCTGATTCCTAACGCTTTATTTTCTTCGTATCACTTTGTTCTCTTTGTTGCTTCTGTTTTCCGAGCCTCTTACCTCGTTTGTTGTCTAATGATTTTTATGTTGCTTCTATTATTATTATTTGATTTTATCTCTTTCTTTCTTCTTTCCTTTTTGCATTGTACTTTTTCTTTTTCTTTTCCGTTCATTGTTCTTGTTCTTATTCTTTATTTTCTTCCTTCTTTGTTTCCACTTCATATTCTTCCTTCTTTGTTTCCACTTCATATTCTTCCTTCTTTGTTTCCACTTCATTTTTTTATCCTTTCTTGTTATTGTTTGTTTTATGTGCCCTTTCTCGCTCTGTTACTTTTGTGAGCAGACAGATTGCAGAGCCACTAGCCAACATTTTCAATCAATCATTCTCTTCGCCTCACACCCACGCTGCTTCGTGTGCCACTGTGTACACCCACATCAGCTGCCGTACAATTCATTTCCCTGCACATATTTCATACACGTCATCTGGCCCGCAGAACCTCGCCGTGTCCTCTGACACATGCCGACATCATTGTGTGAGCAACACAAGACATTACTGTGTTCCATACTGACCTGCTGACATATGGCTTCATTCTCGCTTGGCACTGACATATGCTGCTCTCTGTTTTATAACTATTTCTAACTGTACTAATAAGAGCGATCCAGTTCATCGCTTGAAAATAAAGCTGCAGTCAGTGAGTCGTATATCCCATGTTTCAATTGGTGTAATTACAGAACATTTTAATTTCGAAGTAATTCCAAGTAGCAAAGTGTTTGCCACCTGTAAGTCTCTCAGCTGATGGACAAAATCCTTCCCTGTTACGGAACCTAATATTTCTTTATCGTTATCACGAGAAAATAATGGGAATGAAAAGGCGTGTCATGCAGCACGCATGGTAGAGATGATAATTCTTTCAGAATTTTGGTTGGATAAACTGAAGAAGAGAGGATACTTGGAAGTTACAGGCGTTGGGGAGAGGATGATATTAAAAGTAAGAAAGAAATATGGTCGAAGATTGTGGATTGGATTAATCTGGCTCAAGGGAGAGATCAGTGTTTGGCTGTTGTGGACAACGTAAAAAGAAATTCGGATTTCTTAACGTACCGAATTTTCTTGTGTCGACGTAAGACTCTTAATTTGATGAGCTGCACCTACTGGCATTATGACGCCGTGTTGGTTAGTTACCGACGTTTCGGAAGAGTGTTTTCTCGTCAAGACCTGTGACCATCAAAATGTTTAAGCAGTGCATGTTTCATTGCACAGGTGGACGTTAGTAACATGTACAGCGAAATTACAGTCTCGTGTTTCTAAACTTTTATAAACTCTTATCCTGAAGTAGGTAATGTTTATTTAGTTAGTGAAGAGATTTATGGAAGCCGAAAATGTATTACCATGTTCACAACAGCCGGTTACTGTTCCCTGTTTCCTCTTTGTACCATTCTTCGTTATCGTAAGAGAACCGCTATATTTGTTAGGAAATCCCCGCTGAAATTTCAAGGGTGAATTTTGAAAAGTACCTTACCTGTCTATGATTTCCACAATCAGACCTTCTATTTAGCCACTTTTATATAGTACAGCCTTTTAAGGGCACGTTTGGCATTCGCACTAACAATCAAAACTGCAAGCATTAGGAAATTAAGAGCAGAATAAACTCGGGGAATTTCTGCTGCCTTACAGTCATTGTATTGAAACTCATTTTATACTTCTTGAACTATTATTCATGGGAGAGGAAATATGCATGCAGGGGTGTGGAGGGGAAACTCGAGGGAAAGAATCACTTGGAAGAACTAGGTGTAGATGGGAGGATAATATTAAAATTAATCTTAAAAAAGTGGGCTGAGGGCATGGACTGGAGTGATATGGCTCGGGATGGGAAAAGGTAGCGTGCTGTTGTGAATGCGGTAATGAACCTTCGGTTTCCATAAAATGCGGGGAATTTCTTGACTATCTGATGACTTGTTAACTTCTCAAGAAGGACTCTGCTCCATGGAGTTAGTTAGTTAGTTAGTTGGTTTAAATAGTCGATCAGTTAGCTTATCTATTATGTATTTATTATGTCCTTATTTTATCCGACAAACATTGTTTCTCACTTGCAGTATTCCTCCGCCCGTTTAGGCGGTCAGATGAAAGATCTACTTTAATACGATAAATAGCCAACAGACAATATCAACCGACAATTGTCGTATAAATGACCGTACATTTAACTAATTTACAAACTGCTCGAGTCAGTAAATAATACCACCCTTACGCAAAGCGGCCGCGTTTGTTCTGGTCGATATATAGCAACGTTTCTGCAGACCCTGCTGCCTCCATTTTCAGGGTACCTAAGTAAGGACACAGCATGTCTCGGAAGCGTTGATAAATATCTAGAGGCTATAAGACCTTACATCCCAGAAGGCTTTATTCCGGGATAGCTCAGTCGGTATAGCGACTCGCTACGGGCTGGACGGTCAGGGGATCGAATGCCGATCCCAGTGGCCGCGCGGTCTAAGGCGTGGGTCTTCGGCCGCTCGCTTACTGGGATTGTGGGTTCGAATCCCACCGGGGGCATGGATGTTTGTGTTGTGTTTATTGTAGGACAGTAGTATGGAACGTAAAGTGACATGAAGGACGAAAGGATTTAAACAGTACAAAAATGGATCAAAGGGGAAAAACCCCGGCAGGCCAAAAAAAAAAAAATATCCCGGTGAGGGTGAGATTATTCGCACCGGTCCAGACCGGTCCTGGGGCCCACCCAACCTCCTATATAATAGGTACCGGGTCATTCCCGGGGGTAAAGCGCCCGGGGCGTGGAGTTGACCACCCAACCCCATCTAGTGCCAGATTTAAAGAAAGAGTAGAGCTATACCTCTACTCCCCCTCTGGGCCTTCGTGGCAGGTTATAGGGAGAACTTTACCTTTACTTTTAAGTCAACACTGTCTAATGTTAGGAGAAAGCGTTTAAAATTAATCACGGGTGCCGTGTAGATGTGTGCAATATGCACGAGCTGTCTGCTTTACTGTAAAGTCATTACTCAAAGGTAGTGACTACATTGCACGTGTTTCCGCTAATCACACGTGTCCAAGGGTTTCTGTGAGATTAATGTAGAGGAGAAGAGCAGTCTGCACTAATCTGAGTAGAGAATATCAGGGCATCTAGGGAGCCATCTTCCTCTTAATATTTAAAGCCATATCAGGGCTGCATAAGTTCCTGACATTGGGTAACTTATGGCAGTTCTTTGTAACTCTCTTCTTTAAGCAATTTTGAGATCAGTACTTACTGAAATCTCAGAAACTCTTTAATGATTTAAAATTCTGTAGTAATTTATTTCTCCCACGAGCACCATGTGAACATTATCTCACATTACTTGATTTCAGGCTTCCGTTAATGTGTAAATAAGATCCTCAATTTCCTGCGATGTTAAGCATCGTTGATTGGTAGTTACCGACGTTTCGGTACAACCTGTCGCTCCAATCGTCTTTTTTTGCCTGTTTGACCCTTGAAAATGGGAACGTCAGGTTTTCCCGAAACGTCGGTAACTATCAATTAACGCTGAAGAACATCCCGGAAGAGCAAATATCTCTTACCACATTTTTAAATATTGTGTCAAATATGCAAATTGTAAAAAATCAGTGTTTTTTTTTGTTGAAAATATTATTCAACGAATTATGGATTATTTGAGAAAGTAACCTACAGCTACCAGTTTGATAAATATGTATTGTTGTGGTTTGGGTTAAAACACGATATAAAATACTGTTTGCATACCAACTCGTTAGGAGAGGATTATTGAAACTTTTCTCCATGGAGGAACCTGTAAAATAATGTTTCATATCCCAAGCAACCCTCACTCCTGAAGAGTTTACAGGCCAAATATTTGACAAAGGGGAGCCTTTGTGTAGCCACCGGTGAGATGGCGCTCTAATATTAAGAGATGAACACAGACACAGTGCAACTAAATATAATTTGAAATACCAACTAACCGGGACAAAAAACCTAAGATGCTTTTGGAAGCGCAGGGAGCTTATTCCATTATTGCCAACTGCCAAACAAAAATTTCCGCGATACTTCGAGGGATATTTGGAATTCTTCGCCATATTTAAAATTTGTATTTATTTGCGCCACGATTTCTGTAGGATCTCCTAATGATCTTCTGCGGAATCCTGTTTGAGAAACACCGATTTAGAGGGATATACTCCTTTCAGGATTCCCTGAAAATGGAGAGAGTATATTCCGTCGAAACATGTTACCCAAATACCAGGCTACACGATATCATAACACATACTACCACTATACGCTACAAAAACCTCAGACCTCATATATCTTTCATAAATATTTTGGACTATATGCTTACTGGCTTCTCGGAAAACATGAGCTTGCACACCGTGCGTGTGACCATGAGAGCTGCGGCAGCCAAGTTGATATAGGGCTGAGCTACCAGAGAGGTCCAGAGTGGCCCTTGAGCCCACGAAGCATTCCTCTTTCCTCGAGGTTGAGAATGGCCGGAGCGTAAATTTGACCACTCTCCTCCATCTGGTGCCGAGGTTAAGATTGAGTGCAGCTGTAAGTCTACTGCCCCTTTATCTGCTTTAATGGTGTGCACAGGGGCAACTTTACCTTTAAACGTAACACAAGACATTATCTGTGATAAGATTTGAGGTTGTCAAGGCGTGGGTGTCGAGACTGATCTTCCGGCATGTGACAATATGTAATTTTGTATGCAGATAAAAGAGATACTAAAGAATGTACTGCGTCCATCTTCTATCCTCAAGCAACAGGTATCTACGAAACGTCGGTAGTTGTATGCCAGACTACACGGAGTTACACCAGAGAATAACTAAATCAGAATCTATGACAAAAAAAATGGAAAATAATATCGCAGTTGCTTGCGTGAGAGAGAGAGAGAGAGTATGTGTGTGTGGGCGGACGTGTAGGTATGTGGGTGTGTGTATGAATTCCTGGAATTAATATATACATTTTACATTTCGGTAGTGGTTTAAATTCACGTTGTTAATGCTGTGCATGGCAACTGGCTCGAAAATCAAGCAAAATAAACTGCTAATCCCAGTTTCATTAGTAATGTTTCAATTACGGTCAAAATGTGACGTAATGTGCAGGCCTACAAATACGTCAGAATTATATATATAATTTTAATTACATTTTTTTTATTTATGAAGTAGGAAATAGAGACTCATTATAATAAGAGTTAATGACATTGGTCTGGTGTATAACTGGGACACTTACTTAGCTAATCATTTTATATATGAATGCATTATAACAAAATATACGCCAGTATTAATAGTCATTTAGTATGAAAGATATGGACATGAGCAACTAGCTCCAAACCCAAATACAAAACTAACTGGTAACTATCTAATTCCATGTGGTAAAGTTACTTTTAGAGCTAATAGTTATTTTGCTAATAGAGAAATTATGGGCATATTTGGAACAACCCGAATGTTCAACAACGTGTTAACAATATAACGCTGATCTAACGTGTTCTGAACCAGAAGTACTCTTATCTAGGCAGCAGCATCACAACACTGTTCAGATGCCTTTCTTCTTACGAACTTCTGCGACTTGCTCCATCTTGTGTGTAAATATACTCACACGCATTATGTGGCTGAAGATTAAACATTTCTCAGATATTACACTGTGTCTGTGGGTAAAACTTTCCCGAAGTTTCGAGGTAACTGCTCAGTGTATTATTCCAGAAGAACTGAATTTTATAAAAATATTTGTTTTCTCTTTGCTTTTTTACAGGAAAAATTTGTTGATTTTTTAAAAAATTAAGGCTTTCTTCATGATTTGTTTCTATGCTTCTAAGTTTCACATCGCACAGTAAAACTGTTGATTTGTACCTACGTAGCGTAACTATACGTAAGGACAGGAATTGACACTGCATGTATGTGCTGTGCTTTTAGAGGGCAGTGTTCCACTAATGCAATTAAAAGAAATGCCCCGTAGCGCCACAAAGTGTCTCGCCAAATGAAATTACTGCTCTTTTTGTTTTAGGCGTTCTAATTCTAAAATATATTGCAAAACTTCTGGTAACGATGTGGTAGTGAAAATGAGTTCACGATAATTAAATATGGTCTCTCTTTTTGAAACATATTTATTTTGTGTCTACCACAGCTTGCTACCAGCATGTTGTGCTGTTTATTAGGTGAACACATTTACTGTCTTTACTGGACAGTTTGTAAATTGGTGTTGTTGAAGTTGTTTTGCTATACATATGGGTCCTTTCACAGGATCTTTATATAAGACTCAAAAATAGAACAAAATTGCATTTGACATCAACATACGTATATGCTATTCGTATCGCGCATTGTCATTCGAACACACACCACTTTAACCAACAAATGCACTGTTATTATACCTTGTTATGTTATACAAATCAGTCACAGTGAACTAGCCAGACATGTAGTGTACTGTCTTAGCCTTCCATATGTAAACAGTCAATTTCCGCTGTACTGTCTTGGCCTTTCACATGTAAACAGGCAATTTCCGCTGTACTGTCTTAGCCTTCCACATGTAAACAGTCAATTTCCGCTCTACTGTCTTAGCCTTCCACATGTAAACAGTCAATTTCCGCTCTACTGTCTTAGCCTTCCACATGTAAACAGTCAATTTCCGCTGTACTGTCTTAGCCTTCCACATGTAAACAGTCAATTTCCGCTGTACTGTCTTAGCCTTCCATATGTAAACAGTCAATTTCCGTTGTACTGTCTTAGTCTTCCATATGTAAACAGTCAATTTCCTTTGTATTGTCTTAGCCTTCCACATGTAAACAGTCAATTTCCGCTGTACTGTCTTAGCCTTCCACATGTAAACAGTCAATTTCCGCTGTACTGTCTTAGCCTTCCACATGTAAACAGTCAATTTCCGCTGTACTGTCTTAGCCTTCCACATGTAAACAGTCAATTTCCGCTGTACTGTCTTAGCCTTCCATATGTAAACAGTCAATTTCCGCTGTACTGTCTTAGCCTTCCACATGTAAACAGTCAATTTCCGCTCTACTGTCTTAGCCTTCCACATGTAAACAGTCAATTTCCGCTGTACTATCTTAGCCTTCTACATGTAAACAGTCAATTTCCGCTGTACTGTCTTAGCCTTCCACATGTAAACAGTCAATTTCCGATGTACTGTCTTAGCCTTCCACATGTAAACAGTCAATTTCCGCTGTACTGTCTTAGCCTTCCACATGTAAACAGTCAATTTCCGCAGTACTGTCTTAGCCTTCCACATGTAAACAGGCAATTTCCGATACACAGTGGACCCAGGAACCAACAGAGATAGCCTACAATTTTAACCTTTATACATCTTATACTTTTAACATGTAGCTTTACTGTTAATTTGTAATTGTGTAATTTATAATCCAAAAGTACCTGATGAAGATCCCAACAAGGGATCGAAACATGTCGGGCTAGTTCACTGTCACTGTATTGTATAACGTTACAAGGTATAATAAGAGTGTATTTGTTGGTTAAATTGCTGTTTGACCAATATACGTAGTTTCTATTTAAAGTTTAGACGAGGAAATGTATTAAAAGAGCAGGAGAAAATATTCTGGTTCGAAGCTGTGAACGGACAGGGTCAGTAGTTCAATTCTCGGGCTGAGCTTTAAGAAGATGATAAGATAAACTGATTGTTTGGATATTAGCCATTTTATGTAATGACATATAAATTAAATGAAAATTGCACTATTCAAAATTTGGAATGCGAGGAGGGGTTTAGCAGTTCAAACCTCTCGATTCCTCTCCGCTCTTAAGCCTTTTCTGTTATTAAGATAGGTAGAGGTCTAACACACCTCTTTTCCATTAAAGGCTTAAAGTCTCTTCCTTGTAATACTGAGAGGTGGTTTGATGTAGGTAAGTGGTTCTTTTGTTCGGAAAGGTATTTTAGGACGGGCTTGCCTGCAGGCTAACTGTTTTCTTGACAAAGGAAGTGACGTTACAGAATTAGTGGCTCTGTAATATTTGGCTTTAATGAGGGTAGTAATGAAACAAAAGCGAAGTGGTGCAGTTCATATCCTAACAGCATTTATCTTAGGCGATCGTAAGTTTTATGTGACTGTAGTTGGTTCTTTCTAATTCTGCAAACAGTTGTTCTAATTTTGTTAATTCAGAAGTACACGCAAGCTGTGTGATCGCTATAACAGTATAATAGTGGCTATCCAAGTGGCCTCATATCCCGCCTTATATTCCTTGGGAGAGATTCATGCTAACCGATGAGCAAACAGCAGTACTGTAACTGTGAGCGGGCAGTTAAATGTGGGCGGTTACAAAACTGACCTTTCACCACGGTCTGTTGTCAAAGATGGGATTGATGATTGAAGACTGA
The DNA here is from genome assembly GCA_021186555.1 of Reticulitermes speratus. NCBI lineage: Eukaryota > Metazoa > Arthropoda > Insecta > Blattodea > Rhinotermitidae > Reticulitermes > Reticulitermes speratus. Next base: position 29,382,568 of record JAJKFL010000011.1, on the reverse strand, counting down.
AAGAGCAAAGTCCCTTTAAGCTCCGTAACATGTTATCAGTCTGTAAGGTTTCGTATCCCAGAATAGCGTAACCTTCGCCAAAAAGCTATGAGAACTTAAAGTCCGTCAGTATTAAGATCAGTTGGGCTACACCCTTACTCGCTTTCGTCTCCATGGTGCAATTTTTAATTAAGCTCAGGGACTTATTTTTCCAATGGCTCGACAGCCCCTTAGGGGCCTAGGCCGCCTCATTTTTCGAGGCTTCACGATCACACACTTTTTAGACACACCACACTCGGTAGGACTCCTCTGGACGAGGGACCAGCTCGTCGCAGAGACCTCTACCTGACAACACACAACACTCGCAAGAGACAGACATCCATTCCCCCGGCGGGACTTTTTTTTTGGTGTCCGGGGTTTTTCCCCTTTGATCCATTTTTGTACTGTTTAAATCCTTTCGTCCTTCATATCAACTTACGTTCCATATTACCGTCCTTACAACTAACACAACACAAACATCCATGCCCCCGCTGGGATTTTTTTTTTTTGCCTGTCAGGGGTTTTTCCCCTTTGATCCATTTTTGTACTGTTTAAATCCTTTCGTCCTTCATGTCACTTTACGTTCCATGCTACCGTCCTTACAACAAACACAAGACAAACATCCATGCCCCCGGTGGTATTCGAACCCACGATTCCAGTAAGCGAGCGGCCGAAGACCCACGCCTTAGACCGCACGGCCACTGGGATCGGCCTCAGGGACTTTACTCATGTATATAATTATACAAATAGTGTCGTGTAATTGTTTATCCTCAGAGGAACAAAGGGCCTGTCATGTGATGAGATTAACGTGATATTCACACCGTCTTTTGTCAGATGTTTTTTGATTTACGATTATTGATGAAGTTAAAACACTAGACAGCAAATATTATTTTCTTGTGAGCAGAGCTGACAACTTGTAATCACCATTCCTGTACTTCAGTACAGTTTCATTACGCAATATAATTACTACACAAACAATTTTTAACAACACTGAATTTATATATACAAACTTTCGACAGTTTTCACTCAACTTTGATAATTACTGCTAACAAGTGTATGTGCATAGTTGATGGTATTTATTTTAATATTGTTAGTTTTCCAGTACATGGTACACTATGAAATTGGAATTAAATATTGTGCTGAGATCTGCGCTCTTCTGGGACTCTTGACCCGTGAAGATGAAACCGAAACGTCGGTAAACAATTACCACACGACGCTGCGTAATGTACCAAAAGAGCGCAGATCTCATCAACATCACAGCGGAAGCCTGAAATCAAGTATCGTGCTATTTAGAAATCTGTGGAGTAAGTGATAAACACTCACCATTTTATAAGACTACATTATAATATCGGGGGCGCGCGGTGGCGCAGTTGGTTGAGGCACTGCGCTACAAACCGAAATGTCGCGGGTTCTATTCCCGATGGTGTCACTGGAATTTTTTATTGACATAATCGTTTCGGTCGCACTATGGCCCTGGGGTCGACTCAGCCTCTAACAGAAATGAGTACCAGGAATCTTTCCTGGGGGGTAAAGGCAGCCGGTGCGTAGGGCTGACAACCTTACCAACTTCATGTGCCGATTGTCTAAAAACCTGGGAGCCTCAACCTCCTGGAGCCCTAAAGGCCTGTCAAGGCTTGTAATGGGATTGATTTGCCTTTTTACATTATAATAACAATAACCTGTATATGACTTCATTCAAAAAAGATTTTCCTGTATTGTGATTACATAATATTTACTCCATGGAAACGGCACTGTAACTGTAAATAATGCATGCATAAAGTGCTTTCCTAACAAAGGCAAATCGGCTGACTTCCATTTAGGCATATCTCAGTCTTTGGAAAGGATTCCTTAATGTGGTTATCTTTTCGCTCGCTCGTTCTAACTTCTGGATTCGTGCCGATTATAACTTTGCCCTAAGTTACGCCTGGGGAAATCACTTTGGACCTCACACTTAAGGGTTGGTATTCTGTGTGCGTTTGTACTGCTTTCACAAGTACTTCTCTTGTACTTTTTCAGACGGAGAGTTGCAAAAGGCTTGCAATGTATAGGCAAAAGTGCAAACGTACTGCGTCAGAGTTTATATATCGGCGGATTATAAAAGTTTTGGACCTCTAGAACCAGAAAAGAAAAGAATTTATTTCTTATTTTCAATTACATAAAATAAGGTTTCTACGAATGCAGAAGAAAATACTGTCTTGATTTTCAAAGGCAAAGGGGTTTCAGGCAGTTTCTAATAATCCACTTTCGTACTGCTTTGTAAAGTTTAGTAAACTGTGGTGGATTTTATACCGGGTGAAAACGTAAGAATCTGAATATGACGTCGTAGTTCTACTCGATGTTACAGGGATTATAAAATGGAGCGAAAAAAAGTTGTGCTACTGGCTTTTTTATTTTAAAATACGACCTCCCTCCTGCTTCGGTTAATTTCTTTTATACTTCTTCACTGCAGTAAAGAAACCAAGCTTCCAGAAGCGTTCTACTTAAACTACAACAGTCTCGTATTTAATGTCAGATAGGATCACACAATTCCGATCCTCGATTTTCCATGTCTGAGTCCTAAAATGCCTTCTGATTATTCGTCTTAAGGTGTGTTTATTCGTTTACTTTTGGCAAAAGACACAAAAGAGATTAGACCTGCGCTCTTCTGGGATATTACGCGGCGTAAAGTGGTAATTTTTTTTACCGACGTGTCAAGACAACCTATCGGTCCCATCTTCAAGGGTCAAGAAGTTCAAGACTTCTCGACCCTTAAGATGGAATCGATAGCGTCTCCCGAAACGTCGGTACAGAATTACCATTCTACGCTGCGTAATATCCCAGAGAAGCGCAGAGCTCATCTACATCGCGGCGGAAGGCTGAAATCACGCACAAAGCAGATTGCTCTACAAGACATTTTCTGTTCAACAGAGTAAAATTGTTTTTCGACCTAACATTCAGGGCTTTAACTACAGTTCTGAATATAATGAAGTCAAAGAAATATATCAATATGATTGCAACCAATCATATTCCAGTGTTAGCAGATCCAGACTCCTGATCGTCGTGTGCATAGGGATCCACTTTTCAGTCGGTGTGTAACATAACAATAATCACAATGCACTAGGACACTGAGGGACATGTATTATATTGTTTGCTATACATAAGGAAATCGGAGAAAATTCGAAAATGATTTTGTGAGGTGCCCATTTCGGGCCTTGATCGCGATGAGTACTCTGATTAGGGGGAGTTCGTGGTCTGCTTCAATTCCTCCTGCTGAACGGCTAAATAATGTATTAAAATTGGCCACGGTGATCACTTTTCTTGTTATTCGACGCTGTTTTATACCCGAAGATACTGAGAAAGCTGGTACCCCGATGGCTCAGTAGGTATAGCAACTAGTCTACGGGCTGAACGTTCCGGGGATCGAATCCCGGTAAAGGCAAGGAATTGTTTCTCCTATAAAACCTCCAGACCGGCTGTTTGTCTCATCCAACCTCTTATGCAATGGTTACCGGGTTTATTCCTCGGAGGTAAAGCGGCCGGAGCGTGAACTTGACTGTTCACCTCCATCTAGTGTCGATGTTAAGAATGGGCCGTTCTCTACCTCTAATCCAAATGTATGCCATTATAGCGTGGAGAGGAACAACTTCGTCTTGTCTACCATTTAGTGACAGCGTCATTCATACCTTTTAAGTAAATACAATCAACAGACAGCTGATAACAACCCTGCAATTACGAGAATTAACGTTGTGTGTTTGTATTTCTAGTAATGGTACGAAGTAGGGGGACAAGAAGAAAAATATCTATTCTCTTATTGATATTTCTTTGTCGCACCTTGAGGGTGTTCGCTCTTCTGGGCTCTTATGCAGCATTGGTTTGGTAAAGACCCAGAAGAGCGAAGACATCAAATACACTGGGGCCGAAGCGTGGTATCTCGCATCTTGCGAGTGCTTAGGACGCCTGCGACAACCTGTTTAGACTATACGCTTAACAGACGTGGCGGAGAAGTTGCCGCATGCTCACGGCGACTTGTGTATGATTTACTTACAGATAATTATAACTTAAAACCAACAATATTGCACTTATTTTATATATGTATATTGCAACCCTACATATGTTTCGGCTGTACTTCAGCCATCATCAGGGGTTTTCCTTGCAGCGTCCACTAACTGTATTTCTCACTAACATTTGATTCCTATTGGTTTTCTTAGTAACTAGGTATTGTGCATTGTCTTATTGTCTAGGTCCTATATTGTTCACTTTGCACACTGATACACTTATGTATGTGGGTTTTTTTGCACTTTTTAGTTTGACTTTTTTCTTGGTCCGTTTTGGGAACATGTAGTTTTGGCCTACTTACAGATGTCAGCATAAAGCTGCACAGTTGCCTAATAAGGCACATAATTACAGAGATACATGAACATCATATTAAAGCATTTACTTTAGTATTTAAGTGGAAGTTTTAGAATATTACAATCAGATTATGGAACATTAGGCAGCCGTATTTTCCTTCAAACATTTAAACCACAATGATTATTGAAGACGCGTGTACCTCCCCCCCCCCCCCCCCCGTGCTGTAACATTAAAAAGTCTGCATTTTGGGTAGAATCTGTGCCAATGGGTGGCGTTTGAATATCAGAGCAAATAAAAAATTTTTAAACAGGTTTAATCCGCTGATCTCTGTAACTGAGACATAATATGTTTTCTGTGAGGTAGGAATTGCATTTTAATGTATTGTGATGGAAAATGTCACAGTTAAGTGCCATTGTGTGAATGTCTGCTTTCTTTGGCTTTGACTTACTGTCTTTCTTATTCATCTTTCTTTTGTTTCCTTTCCTCTTTCTTTTCATCTTTCTTCCTTATATACATTTATACATTACTTGACACTTTCCTATTTTCTTTTGGTTTCTTCGGTTCCTCCTTATATCACTATCAAAATAAATACAAAGGTTAAGATATACAGAACTATAATTTTGCCTTATGTTTTGTATGGGTGTGAAACTTGGTCTCTCACACTGAGGGAGGGACATAGGCTGAGGTTGTTCGAGAATAGGGTGCTGAGGGGGATATTTGGGCCTAAGTGGGACGGGGTAACAGGGGAGTGGAGAAGACTACATAACGAGGAACTTAATGATCTGTACTCATCACCAAATATTATTCGGGTGATCAAATCAAGTAGAATGAGGTGGGCGGGGCATGTAGCGCGTATGGGAGAGGGGAGAGGTGCATACAGGATTTTGGTGGGGAGACGAAGGAAGGAGACCACTTGGAAGACCCAGGCGTAGATGGGAGAATAATATTAAAATGGATCTTCAAGTGGGATGGGAGGGCGTGGACTGGATTGATATGGCTCAGGATAGGGACTGGTGGCGGGCTGTTGTGAATGCGGTAATGAACCTTCGGGTTCCATAAAACGCGGGGAATTTCTTGACTAACTGAGGACCTGTTAGCTTGTCAGGAAGGACTGTGCTCCATGGAGTTAGTTAGTTAGTTAGTTAGGTTGGTGGAGTAACACCAGAGCGACATGGGAATTAAGTACCAACCCTAGGCCTACTTTTGTAAATAAATTTAAAGTTTTTGAGGACTCTAATGCCTCCATATGAACGGTAAAACTATATGACACAGGGTTCCTCCGGAAAGCCGGTAACCACATACAAGAAAACACGATGTCGTAACCCAAAAACCACATTCTAATTTTCACCGGCGTGGAAATCTTAAATATACTGTAACAGAATTTCCGTATATAAATGGGATTAAGAAAGCATTTCTCTGGCGCACGTAGTGAAAAGCTACACTTGCGTAGATTTAATTTTATCTTAATGAGAAATTCCTTTTGCACATTGTTGCCATCTAGGTAATACGTACTTTGGATTCTGAGATTTAAAGGCACCGTGTTTGCCATCTAGCGAGCAGGAGGTAAACGATGTTAGCAGAGCACTCTCGTGAGAACTGTTTATAACCAAGAGGCGTCTGCATAGAAAGTCTATGCGAAAGCAGGTGTGTGTGTTCGTGTGACACTAAGAGCCATAAATCATCGGATTATAATGATAGGTACTGTACTTGAAGTTTTCGCGGGAGGTTTATGTTGATTATAGAATTTGCCGTACCAAATAAAATCAAAATCGGATCACAGGAGCGGGATCAGGACAAGGGGTTCTATCCTATGTTATGATGTGTTAAAAGTACGTTAATTAAGTAGGCAAAGTACGTTAAGATGTTCTTCATTTCCAAAGTCCCGCGCTTGAAAATACAATAAGGCACAAGAAACAGAATCACGTTTACTGTAAGAAGTTGAAGGAACCAAAAATCCCAAAAGCTTTAGATTGGAACTACTTTTCAATTGGCGCTTTCTAAACAACTTTTAAAAACCTGTAGAACATGTAGAGTGCATAAAAAAATGAGAGAAATGTTGTGGTGTGAAAATCTGTAGAAGATAGAATGCTTGGAAGACCTATTTATAGAAGGAGGATAATATTAAAATTGATCATAAAATACCTGAGATTGGAGGGAGTGAGAGTGGTTTTTTTTGGCTGTGAATATGGTCTCTTGTAAACACGGAAATAAACCTTCTGGTTTCATTAAATGCGGGGAATTTCTTGACTAGCTTAACAACTGCCAGATTCTCGAGATAGATTATATGTCGTGGGGTTAGTAAGTTAATTGATGAGTTGGTACATAACGATACAGCTCATCTCAAGGTGCTCTTAACCCTGTGGGATATTCGAAAAAGCTAGTATAAGAAGGATATTCTGGTGCTTGAAGATGAGTTGGCAAGTACTAGGAAAGTTCATTATGTCCTTCTAAGAAATACTTATCAGTAATTCGAATAAAAGCGGAGGAAACTGGAAGGAAGAAGCGATGGAAAGGCGGCACAGAAATATATACGTGAATCCTCTGAAAGTTGGCAATTTTATTATCCGGTTTTTGAAGCCGTGTCTTGTAGTGTGTCGTTATCAACTGCTCGGAGGAACTTTTTTTACTGAAAACGGAGACAGCAGGTTCTTACGAAACGCCGGTAAGCACATATTAGACTCTTCGTTGTCTTCACCCACAAGACCGCAATATACATTTTTTACGGCCGTGTAAACCACGAAGGTTTTTATCATCATTCTTGCAGCTACCGACCTACCCCAACCGACAGCAGCTGAAGCCAAACTCACAAATAAAAAGGTCTTCTAAACTTAACGCCGTAAAAGCTCTATCCTATTTAAATACGTCGATATATTGGTTTTAATAATGGTGCTTCAGTGACGAGTGCCCCCAGTATCCAGACTTCTGACAGCCACTGGCATTGCAGTGTACCTATATGTATAGCAGGTCAAATGCGACCACTCTAAAGGGTCTATTGACCACAGCGACACAACACGAACATGTAGTTAAAGCTGTCCTACAGCTGATCACCAGGTTGAGGTGTGACCTTCCTTAAGGCAAGCACAACAAAAGGCTCTATTTCCCTAAAGGCAGAGGTAGCGTGTTTCTCCGAAAGGCGGATAAACGCCCATTTTTATTTCAGCATAAAAGAGAAGACTACTTTAGTTAGTTATTTAGTTTTTGTGGTGAAGGGCCCCGCAGCTGATGCTACGGACGCAACGCAGCCTTAAGACTTATTGTGCAAACCTGTGATGAAGATGATAGGTTTTTTCTGTTTTTCCGTGTAATGGAGCACCGGTGGAATGAGATTTACAGGGGAAAACCGAAGTACTCGAGGAAAAACCTGTCCCAGTGCCACACCCCCCACCACAAATCCCACACGGACTGACCCGGCATCGAACCCGGGCCTCCGCGGTGGGAGGCCGACGACTAACCGCCTGAGCCATGACACGGTTTAGTTAGATAGTTAGTTAGTCTTTTAATGGTGACTACTCCGCTATTCAAAATCGACCATGCTGTGTTTTCGTGATATTACCAGAACTCGGAGGAATTGTCCAGTAGTCTGTGCAATAAGGTTAGAATGAAGTTACAGGATTGCGTCTTAGTGGGGTAAAATGATAAAGGTAAAGCAATTCCTGTGCAGGCCTGGACAGAACCAGAGGTTAAGGCTCCCATATTTCAAGAGAGTCGGCGCATAAAGGTGTAAGGTTGACAGCTCTACCACCGGTCGCCTTTACCCCCAGGGAATATTCCTGGTACTCATTTTCGTTTGAGGCTGAGTCGACCCCAGGGCCATACTGCTGCTGGAAGGATTAGTCAATGAAAAATACCAATAACACCATCGGGAATTGAACCCGCGACTCTCCGCCTTGTAGCGCAGTGCCTCAATCAACTACGCCACCGCGTGCGTTCGTCTTAATGGAGTTGTACATAAAATAACGATACAAAGCTCTATTATGTGCAGCCTAACCTGACTTACGACTCGCGATGTTACAGAATATTAGCGTGTGCAACCATTTCTTGTTCTTTTTTCGTAAACCCTGAGATTTCGTAAATGTACGTAGAAGATCACGTAAAAGTGTCTCATTTTGGACAGACTTTAGCGAAAACTGAAACGTGTAGACAAACACTTGTGAAAGTCCACAGTGAAAAATTTCAAGAAAATTCGCCCCGAAGGTTGCCAGTTGTCCATGTGGATAGACATACGGACAGACGGATATTAGGAAAGCAGTTGTCGCATTTCGCACTTTTGCGTGCGTGCGCCTAAACATCTTTTGGATTTTGTCTACAGAATTCATTTACAAATTTATTATGATTTTCACAAAATTTATTTTTATTTGTGTAAACTGGCTGGTGTTTTTAATGGAGATGCAGTGTGTTTACTGTAAGGTACGAAAGAAATTTTCAAATATACTTGAGATCATTGAAATAAATTATAAATCTTCACAGTACAGTTAACATTAAAATGTCATGTTCATTACCCTTTTTCCTATACGTTTAAAATGAAGAATTGTAATCAGAGATGATACGTGTATTTCATTTGTAAACGGCTTGCATGAAGTGTTTAAAGGTAACTAGTAAGAATATGATGCTTCATCTAATTAGTATGTAATAAATTGTTACACTCTTCTTAAAATTCAACTTATATGTCAGGGCGAGTTTTCCTGCATTACGTTCTATGCAGTTCCGTTCATAGATGGCAGCCTGTGTTTCGTAGGTTCGGTCATAGGTGGCAGGCTATGTTCCGTTACCTCAAAGGACAAGTAACGTGTTGCAACTCACACATGCAAACGTAAACTTTACTTGTACACAAGTACCACGTCAGTAAGAAATAAATTGTTGTTGATGGCAAAGCTTGAATTATTATAAAAAGCATTGAATGTGATTTAGGTACTTTATAGCCGTCATTATTTCTTTATGAAGTATTAACCGTTACCTACGCGTTTAATGAGTGTGAGAAGACGGGCCTAATTTGACACAAGCACAGGAGATTTGTATTTTTTATTGCAACATATCACATGTCTCTTTGAAGCTAAATATGAATGTTTGGAATTAAGGTGAATGTGGAAAAAAGGTACACTTCTCCGCAAATATATTCTAAACACAGATGATAGAATTCTTAGAATGCCCCCCCCCCCGGTCCATAATTTATTTTTCTTTCCTAACAGGAAACAAAAACAAAATGTTTTAAATTACTTACTGCTATAGATAATATTTATCGTCACTTAACTTTTTCCTCACTGGGCATTTATATAAAATAAGCAGTCCATTGTATTATAATTTTTGCCTGTTGTTTTATATGTGTGTGAAAGTTGGTCTCTCACACTGAGGGAGGAAAATAGGCTGAGGTGTTCGAGAATAGGGTGCTGAGGGGGATATTTGGGCCTAAGAGGGACGAGATAACAGGGGAGTGGAGAAGACTACATAAATAGGAACTTAATGATCTGTACTCATCACCATATATTATTCGGGTGATCAAATACAAGAAGAATGAGGTGGCCGTGGCATGTAGCACGTATGGGTGAGGGGGGAGGTGCATACAGGATTTTGGTGAGGAGACCTGAGGGAAGGAGACCACTTGGAAGACCCAAGCTTAGATGGGAGAATAATATTAAAATGGATCTTCAAGTGGGATGGCGTGGCCTGGATTGATATGGCTCAGGATATGGGACAGGTGGCGGGTTATTGTGAAAGTATTAGTGAATATTTGGGTTCCATAAAATGCTGGGAATTTCTTGATTGGTTGAGGAACTCTTAGCTTGTCAGAAAGGACTCTGCTCCATGGAGATTTTATTTATTTATTTAGGTTACTTAGTTAGTCCGTTGTAAGTAGAGCAAACGTACTGTTATGGTAGGCCTGTGCTCTAAGTGCCACGGTGTTGCCTGAAGTTACTTCAATGTTCCATTATATTAGCCTATAAAACATGCAGGACAAGAGAGAAGTATTGTTTCTCTGAAATAAAAAAATGTATTACATGTGATGACTTCAATAGGGTCTATAAATATCAGAAAGGAAAGCACACTCACTACAAAACTCAAATCTCTGCTGAAGGAATAAAAAATGTTAGAAATTTTACGTGGGTTGTTGGGTGTATAGATGTCATTTGTCCTGGCTGTACCTGACAGGCGCCACACACAATATTAAATGAAAATTTCAGTACACAGTTACTGCGGTCCTTCACTACAGCAGGCACAACTTCATTCCAGCCGTGACCGAAGCTACATAAAGCCATTAAATAAGAAATAATAACAAGGGCAATGTCACCAGAGTCTTAGTTTTTTTGTAACTGCAAATGAGGAAAGTCACTCAAAATATTTGAAACATCAGTTTCTAACACCTAATAGCCAACCAACTCTGATAAACAGGATATCAAAACAACACAGATATTAATTTATTCAACTTTTAACATTTTAACCGATGTAAGACCCCAAACAACCAACAACTACATTTTCACCTTTTATTTATTTTAACCAGTGATATACATTGTAAAGAATTAATGTAATTCAGTTTTTACTACGTAAACAATTGTACCAATTAATGTCAAAGTGTGTAATTTGAGATGATGAGTCCCTGAGGATGAACCGGAATTAAGGGTTCGAAACATGTAGGACAGTGTTACACAATTAATGTGATTAAATTTTACATTTGTCGGACTATAAATATATCCTGAAAAATTATTTGAGCTTGAAATACCTAAGTGACACTTATAAATGCTGTTTGTTGTATTTTTACAGTTTGCTTAGGTTTATTGAAAGGTCACCACCACTACCACTAACAACACCACCATCCTTATCATCATCATTATCATCGTCATCATTACCTTCTTTTTCTTCTGTGATGTTTCGGCACGTTTTTCTGTTCATGTCTCACCGCTGAAAGCAGCTGAGTTTTTACGAGGCGAGGGTATCAGCCCCAAGCCCACGTCCAGTCCCCACACTGAAGGTCCAGGTTACCACTGTGTCCGGCTCTTCGCTCGAAACCTCTCTGACATTTTTGGCGCTACCAGCAGCTAGGCTGCCACAGGCATAGCTTACGGGTTTGCTGTTGCAGGAAGCTTCCTCGCGCGGCCAAACCCGCCTTCAGCACGGCAAAGGTTTACTGAAATAGAGAAAAAAGTATTTACGTAAACTTCGTGGTCATAGGAATTGTAATTAACTTTCCTGAACGTACGTACCATTTGATGTTACTTTTTTTCACGTACCATAAGTGCTGGGTACAATTTGGTTTTATGAAGGACATTTACCTCAAGGGTTACAGTGATTCGTGTATGTGAAGTGCGAATATTTGAGATGAAATGCCTTCACTTGTGTTTAAATGGTGCAGGTCTGTTAAGAATTAATTTAAGTAATTTGTGAATGTTGAGGAATGGAATAGAGCGGTGGGTCTTAAACCGGGTTGCGTGGAAACAAAGGACCCCACGAAGAATTTCCAGGGGATCTGTACATATGGGTATTTTTTTTTTTCAATGACTCGAAAGCCCCTTGGGGGCCTAGGCCGCCTCATTTTTCGAGGCTTCACGATCATAACACTTTAGACACACCACACTTGGTGGGACTCCTCTGGACGAGTGATCAGCCCGTCGCAGACGCCTCTACCTGACAACACATAACACTCACAACAGAGAGACATCCATGCCCTCGGCGGGATTTGTTTTTTATCCATTTTTGTACTTTTAAATCCTTCTGTCCTTCTTCATATCACTTATCGTGTATGTTTCATACTGCTGTCCTTATACAACAAACACAACACAAACATCCATGCCCCCGGCGGGATTCGAACCCACAATCCCAGCAAGCGAGCGGCCGTAGACCCACGCCTTAGACCGCGCTGCCACTGGGTATAGTATAATAAAAAAGCTGTATTTTATAGAGGCATCAAATAAAGTAAAGAGAAATATGAACTCATGCAGTGCGATTTATTGTAATTGGAGGACCCATTTTTCGTGGTGGTTCGAAAACAAAGCGGAAGAAATTACTGAAGCTAATTGTCACTAATCAAATTGATCACAAATAAACTTACTTCAAGCCAAAAATTGTATTTCTACCCTCCTGCGCCTTAGTTTTTCTGACTGTCGTTTGCTTTGAATTTAGACTAAAGCTTTAAATACGAGACGTGTCTGTTTTATATAAGAACTCAGTGCGTACCGCGCAGTAAACACTCTCCACCTCGGTTGTACAAAATCAGTCTGTTAATATTGTATAAGGCAAAAGTCGCTGTTTGTTCCGAGATCCCTACACAACTCTTAAACGCAATGTGAGCACCATGTAGATTTTTTGAACGTTAAACCTGGCGGTGCGTAAAGTAACCGCTAGGCTTTAAAGGGTTCATAAAGGCGATACACCGCAATTAATTTTTAACATGTGCGTTTTACTGGGCTGGAGAGCTGTCAGTTCTTTCATGAACAAAAGGGTTCCGCTAAGAATCATTTCGGTTAACACTGGCATACGGCGTAATTAGGAAGAAATACACAGTATCTTTGGCTGACGTCATGAAAAAGGTTTCTTTTTTTCTTGCTTTAATTCTAAAACTACAAATACAGAGTGCGTCAGTGAATCGGGCGATTTTAAACCTCTTACAGTGTTGCAAAATCGCCCGATTCACTGGCGCACCCTGTATTTGAAAAGAATTACGGAATTGTAGCTTTTGAAATTTTGTCTGCTATAAAGTTAGCAAGATATAATACATAACGTGTTATAGAAGTCACTTTCCCCGAGAAGAAAATTATAATGCTCTTTGTTATAAATAGTATTCCAAGTTAAAGAAGTATGAACCTGTTGAAACGTGTTTCCGTAGGGTTTCTTTTTATTTTAGTGCATTTTAGCAGCGTGACCTTGGAATTCTGAACGGTTGTTGTAATAGATTACTCTTCAGTACATTCGTTTACACATATTTACATTTTTTGTCGATAAAGCCACTGTTAAAAAAACTGTGTTTGAATATTTCAATTACGAAATTTTTCTAAATACTAATACAAATTCTTAACATTTGGCATCCCCGTTGGTATGTACATGCACCGTGTATTTCACTCTTGTTAAGTAATTTTAGTCATAATATATTTTCTTAGGCAACTTCCCCCCCCCCCCTCCCCCGTTTTATACCTATAATTATACAAAATAAGGGGATTCCTTTTACAAAATGTACAGAGATTAATTTTCGTAGTTATTGTATAGACTTGATGATGGCTGTATAGAGCTGAAACCGGTAGCCTAAGGTGTCAAAAATATATGTGTCGGTTCTGACTGTAATTACTGAACAAGAGTGAAATATACTGTGCAGATAGAAATTCAGGTCCTGTCAGTCATTAAATAAAGCATCTTTACTTTACAGACACCAACTGAATACTGCTGTTATGGAAGTTCATTCATTCAATCTGTAGTCTGTCTTACGACAGGTCCGTAGCCTCTTCCAAAGCGAGTTCTCCAAATGGTGCGATCTAGTGCTTCCTCTTTCAATTTCCAGTATCTTTTCTTTTCCGTAAGGTCATCCAGTAGCTGCTTACGTCTTCTCCCTCGTCTTCCCATCGTTTATGTCCTTCCCTCTAACTTTCCTTCAATCACATGTTTCAGAAGGCAGTTTCTACGCAAGATGTGACCAATCCAGTTAGCCTTTCTTCTTTTTATTGTATGTACGATATTCCTCTCCTCCTTGACTCTGTGTAATACTTCTTCATTTCTCACACGATCGGTCCAATTTATCTTCTCCATTCTTCTCCAGCACCACATTTCAAAACTTTCCAGATACTTTTGATCTACTTTCCGAAGTGTCCACGTTTCAGCACCGTACAAAGCTATGCTATGGAAGTTATGGCTATTTATATCGAGAGGCTTTCGATGCACATAAACGTCAATATACTCTCCTATAAATACCGAGGTGAATGCTCAGGCATGTGGTACATAGATGTCACTGTATCTTAAAGGATTAACCTAAAATTGTGATCGTTAAGTACCCCTAAACATTATGCACAAAGACAATTACATGCCTCAGAGCTGATATATGTGATCGTAACTGCAGACAAACTGTTTACCGCCTGTCATAAGCCGTTATCACATGAAGCTCAGTTGAGACCACAATGTAAATGGGACCTCAGAGACCACTGCAACAGGGTTAATTGAATTATAATTAGATCTCTTTACGCCACTCAAGTACTTGAATTATCTTGTAATCGGATTATGCTTGGCGAAAGCCGAAAATAGAACTACAACTTCAACACAATATGCCTGGGGTATAGTACCGCGTAGTTTAGTAAATAGGTACTAAGGTTTTTTTTTCTTGAACTGCTGTCTACATCTTGTGCCCTGAAGATTGAGGCAGCAGTTTCTACGAAATTTGTTATTCAACTTTGAACTACACGGCGTCACCTCCGACAATGCCCAGGTTTCTTTGCTATGTGTGTACAGGAATTAAACTTGCGTGTTCCATCGAGAACAGCGGTCTAAGGCGTGGGTTTTCGGCCGTTCGCTTGCTGTGATTGCGGGTTCGAATCTCCCCGGTGTCATGGATGTCTGTCACTTGTGACTGTTGTGTGTTGTCAGGTAGAGGCCTATGCGTCGTGCTGATCACTCGTCCAGAGGAGTCCTACTGACTGTGGTGTGTCTGAGTGTGATCGTGAAGCCTCGATAATGAGGAGGCCGTGGCCCACTAGGGCTGTTGCGCCAATGGGAAAAAAATTCCACCGACAGTAAAAGAAAGATACGTTTAGTTGGTAGTCTCGGACTGCCTTATGTGTTGTGTGATAGACAACGGACGGACAGACAGACAGTGATAGGCAGATAGCATACAACTTGTTTTTACGGAACAAATTTATATTATGCACAGCGACGTCTGTATCAGAACTTTGAACGACTTTCTACTTGAAACGAGTGCGAAGCAGCGTCTGCAGAATCAGGCCTCTTATTTGCCTGGCTGAACACTCAGCTTCATTTGTTTGATCTCGTGCATGCCGTGAACTTACAGAGAGAAAGCTAAGACGTTACATGTTTCTTAGCTATTTTTATGCGTTTGTTGCCTACCGCTCACAGATATTTGCTTTCTTTTCTAGTAATTCCTTAAAATAGGCCGTACCGTGGCTCAGGCGGTTAATCGCCGGTCTCTCACCGCAGACGCCCGGGTTCGTTCCCGGATCAGTCCATGTGGGATTTGTGGTGGACAAAGTGGCATTGGGGCAGGTTTTTCCCCTGTCAATTTCATTTCACCGGTTCTCCATTACACGGAAAAATGGAAAAAAAAACTAATCATCTTTATCACAGGGTTGCACAATAAGACTCAGGGCTGCAGTGCATCCGCAGCATCTGCTGCGGGACCCTTTACACACAAAAAGTTCTTGAAATACAAACTCACCTATATTTCACTGTACGCGTTTCGTAATTAAGTGCAAGAAAACACATCACATTTTGGTTGTAAATATTTGTCATTTAAATGTATTTTAAGAAAGCACTCATTCTGTGAAGAAACCTAAGTTTATAAATAAGAAAGCAGTGAAATTTTGGACACTAAATGAGGTGTTTATGCTTTAAAGAGGTCAGGCAACTTATGAGCTACGCGGGTTATGTGACTTTGACTGAAAGGATATTAGTGTGGAACGATTTGACGAGCATGTAGAAGGAAATCATCGACGCTATGTGACCTTAGCAATTGACGGCATCGTTAAATAACACATTTAGAAAAAAGCACACATTTCTGAAATCTGCGCTCTTCTGGGATATTACGCGGCTTCGTGTGGTAATTGTTTACCGACGGTTGACCCGTCAAGATGGGACTAATATTTTGTTCCGAAACGTCGGTAAACAATTACCACACGACGCCGCGTAATATCCAAGAAGAGCGCAGATCTCATCAACATCGCGGCGGATGCCTGAAATCAATGCAAACACAAATTTCTCTTCTTCAGGAATTTTTTTCTTTCTCAAGAGATGTGTAGAGAGGTTAACGTGAAATGAATGGCATGTTTGTTTATTAATGCCCTAACGTAAGTGAATTTAAAGCTACATGTGATGGTATTCCACGTAATCGTAATTGTGTTTAAAAAACTGATAACATTAGGCCGTTAACTATTCAAAAACACCAACTGGATGCACTTTTTATTTTAAAAGACTGTACAGTTCTTTGTGAGGATTGGAAGAGGAGTTAGACAAGGTTGCTGCTTGTCACCGATTCTATTCAACTTATACAGCGAGTACCTTACCAAGGAAGCTCTTGAAGGGTTTGGAGACTTCAAAATAGGAGGACAAGTAATTCGCACTGTGAAATATGCAGATGACCTTGTGCTACTGGCTAGGGAAGAAACGGTGCTACAGGGCATGATTGATAGACTAATTGAAACTGGAAGATGCTATGGAATGGAAATGAATGTGGGAAAAACTAAAGTAATGAGAATCTCAAGGCAACCATCCCCAATGAAAATTATGATAGATCAAAAACAATTGGAGAATGTGGAATATTTCAATTATTTGGGTAGCATGATAACAAGTGATGCAAGGTGTACACGTGAAATTAAATCCAGAATTGCCATGGCAAAAGCAGCATTCAACAAGAAGAAAAATCTTTTCACCAGCAAACTGGAATTACATTTAAGGAAGAAACTAGTAAAGTGCTACATTTGGAGCATAGCTTTGTATGGTGCTGAAACGTGGACACTTCGGAAAGTAGATCAGAAGTATCTGGAAAGTTTTGAAATGTGGTGCTGGAGAAGAATGGAGAAGATCAGCTGGACCGATCGTGTGAGAAATGAAGAAGTATTACACAGAGTCAAGGAGGAGAGGAATATCGTACATACAATAAAAAGAAGAAAGGCTAACTGGATTGGTCACATCTTGCGTAGAAACTGCCTTCTGAACATGTGATTGAAGGAAAGTTAGAAGGAAGGATAGAAATGACGGGACGACGAGGGAGAAGACGTAAGCAGCTACTGGATGACCTTACGGAAAAGAAGAGATACTGGAAATTGAAAGAGGACGCACTAGATCGCACCCTGTGGAGAACTCGCTTTGGAAGAGGCTACGGACCTGTCGTAAGACAGACTACAGAATGAAATGACAGTTCTTTAAAACATTTAAAAAAAACCCGACATATGTTTCGGCTCCTCACTGAGCCATCTTCAGGGGTTTTATGTCACTAAAACTGCATATATGTACAAACGTCTATGCATTGGTTCACTTTGTAAGCACAATTTTATCACCTTCACTGTTGTTGATGTGCACAGTCACTTTGTATCTGTGTTGAACTGATAGACTGGTATTTTTGTAATAATTTTTTTGTAATAGTACTTTGATAAAATTGTGCTTACAAAGTGAACAAATGCATAGACGTTTGTACATATATGCAGTTTTAGTGACATAAAACCCCTGAAGATGGCTCAGTGAGGAACCGAAACATATGTCTGGTTTTTTAAAAATGTTTTAAAGAACTGTACAGTTTTTTAAAATAAAAAGTGCATCCAGTTGGTGTTTTTGAATAGTGATTGTGATAAGATGCACGGTGTTTTTAGAATAAATTAGGACGTTAAATTTGTGTGTTGTAAGCGCGCATATTGAGGAATAACAAGAAAATATAATACTCCACGTTGCATACACAAATAAAAAACAACTTACTGCACCAACAAATAAGAGAAGGTGGCTGGCTAGAGAACAGCGGTAACGTAGCAACGTTGTACCACGAAGCGAACGAGAAACAGTGGTGTTGCTTGTTATCTCGCCGTATCATTTATACTCAAACCTCTGCTGCGGTGTAAACAAAATTCTAAACATAATTTAGGTCTCCACTGACGGAGCAACGAGAATGCACAGACACAAATTTCTGTAGCCAACACAAATCTGAAGACAAAAAGATAATGGTGGTTTAACCTGAAGTGACATTTGGATTTGAATTTCACGTGGTATATTGTGCAGCGGTTAGGGCCAAAGTGTGTTCATTTATTTGTGTCAGCGGTGTTTGTTCTTATTGCGTATTCACATCGTTACTCACGGATTTAGAGAGGAGCTGTAAGTTGTGAAGTCAGAAGAGGGCTGCGTCAAGTACAGAAAACACAACGCAACTGTATTCGTCTCTGTAATTTCTTCTCTGTATATACGTGACATCGGGTGTCACGCGGTGGCGCAGTGAGTTGAGGCACTGCGCTACAAGACGGAAGGTCGCGGGTTCGATTCCCGATTGTGTCATTGACATAATCCTTTCGGTCGTACTATGGCCCTGGGGTAGTCTCAGCCTATAACAGAAATGAGTACCAGAAATATTTCCTGGGGGGAGGGAGGGGGGGGGGGTGAAGACGGCCGGTGCGTAGGGCTGACAACCTTACAACCTTCATGTGCCGATTGTCTAGAAATCTGGGAGCCTCAAGCTCCTGGAACCCTCAGGGCTTGTCCAGGCTTTACCATTATATACGTGACATTAAAAGAACCGAATCTTTTGTATTTAGCTCCTACCGACTTCAAATGCCTCCCTGAACTGTCCTGGATATTCTGCTAGTTCTTTAAGGCGCGTTCGCAGACTCGCGAAAAGCGCCCACTAGCGTCGTCATGTCCGTCCGTCTGTCCGTCTGTCCACATGTATCAGCGCGGCTTCTACTGCACGGATTTCCGTGATATGTTATATTGGGGTAAAGGTAAAAAAGAGGTAAAGTTTTCCTTAGAACAGGCCATGAAGGCCCAGAGGGGGAGTAGAGGTATAGCTCTACTCTTTCTTTAACCTCGGCGCTAGATGGGGGTGGGTGGTCAACGCCACGCCCTGGCCTCTTTACCCTCGGGAATGACCCGGTACTAAATGTACAGGAGGCTGGGTAGGCCCCAGGGCCGGTCTGGACGGGTGCTGATTTTATATTGGGGACTTCCGTTAAAATCTGCTGAGGAAACCCAATTTGGTCGAAATCGGGCAAAATATGGGGATATATGCATTCAGAGCTAAGTACATTTTATTATTGTTGCTGGTGATTTCAGCTCGCAACAAAAGCGCTCTCATCGCGTGGAATGGTGTCAGGTTGTTAGGACAGACGAGGAGGTACACACATTACGCCAATATGCCAGACTGTTACGTTATGATATGTTACATGTTTTCTTTATTACTTGCAGTTTAATTTTTCAAACCCAGACATTATTGTTTTAATTTTGTCATATTTAAATACGTTTTTATAGGCAATCACAATAGCTACAATTATGAAACTTGACACGTGTATTGTGAAGTATTCTATGTATCAGATGACATTTTCCTAGAGCGCTTTGTTAATAGAAATATTTGAATAGTTTTTTTTGTGGAATATCATTTTGAAAATATTTATCATAACAAAAATCTTTTGAAAGGGAAGTATTGGAGACGAATATAATACTTCTTTCTGAGATCTGTAAATCTCTTCCGTAAGTCATACGGGTTTTTTTGGTAATTAACACTGAACGAAACAACCAGATTTTTTACGCTATGCGTACCTTTCCCCAAGTCATTTTTAAAGGCTACAGCGTGTATTATCATCATTAATAAAATTTGCCATTATTGATGGGTTTTATTATTAGATGCGGGATGTACGAAATGCCTTAATGTAAATATTTAAAAGCCTACATATTGTGTATAGCGTAACTTTATGAGCTGCGTTGAACTGGGACTGCTTAAAATGTAACTATTATGTTTTGTAACTGGATACTGTTATTTGCAGGTATACAGGTCTGTTGAGCGCTGTGTTCATATCAGTGACCTCTGAAACATAATGTAGACGTACTTTGTAGCGTTTTGGTTTTAGTTTTGTGTTTGATTTATGCATACCCTTTACGGTAAATAAATTGGAACACAGAAGTATCAATATTACGGTTAGAGCTGCTTCGTTTCATTGTTATTATGTTCGTTTTATCTCTGTTGGAAGAAAATATTCCTTTATTTTTTCTTAGTAATTTAATAGAGATATTTGTTATCTTGTATAGAATGTTTGTAACGTGTTTTGTATTCTCTCGCTTTTTTGTTGCGACGACGTCTGGTTGTTGTGTTTGATTTCTTTATGTTTCATTGTTTTTATATAAGAATTCTTAGGAAACGTCTGTGAATATAGAGGAAGTATTTAGGCCTGAAAAACAGGAAATCTTGTAAGGTGAGCGACATAACATTTTAGAATGTGATAATAATTGCAGTCATCGCAGGGAGAGACTCCATGTAGCAAATATAGCTACGAACTTCAAGGATCACATTCCTTTCTCAGAAATTTATTTTGCCTTACCTATTCAAGAAATTTCCCGAAAATTTATCGAACCCGAAGTCCCGTAAATGTGTTTACAACAGCTCGCCTCTTGACACTATCCTGACCCAGATCAATCCATTCCAGACCCTCCCATCTTATTACTTTAAGATCTGTTTCAATATTATCCTCCCCATCTACACTTAGGTATTCCAAGTGGTGTCATTCCTTCAAGTGTTCTCATCAAAATCTTCTATGCATGTCTCTCCTCTCCCATACGTGCCACACGCTCCGACCATCTCATGCTCCTTGAATTGATAACCCAAATAATTATTGGTGAGAAATACCGATAATGAGGTGTTAATGGTTTAATTTCCTACAGTGTTCTGTCAGTTTCTTCCTTTCAGGTCCAATTAGCTTCCTCATCACCCTATTCTCGAACATCATCAGCGTGTGTTATTCTGTTAATGTGAAAGAAAAAGTTTTACGCTCACATAAAACAGGCAAAAATATGGTTACATAATTTGTAATTACGGACAGTGACTTGCAGTAGGTGGGATGATCTCAAACAGCGTGCTTGCAGGCGCGCAATTCTCTGATAAACTCAGATATTGTGAGCGTGATTGAAGGCAACCCTCGAGCTAAGTTGACAGATTTGAAAACTTTACGCTTCCAAGTTAAGACTGAATTAACTTCAACGTGACTTTCTAAAACTCTCAGCACATTTATTCGTACAGCCAAGGGCCTTGTGTCTTTGAATTCGCCTTCAGGCTCAATGAAAATTTTTACATTTTTTAAATAGCACGTGAATAGGAAGTTGAAATTATTGTCTTGTGGAAACTGATTTTATGCGTACATAGGAACCTGCTGCCTCCCTCTTCTACCCTGAAGATGGAGGCCGTATGTGTCTTTAAAACATTTGTGTATGTCTACCAATCCACACGGTCTCATATCATTGTCGTCAGGACCTCAAACTTAAAAAAAACACAATGTTTGGCATATTATACAGATGCGTTAGAATGGGAGTTTATGGGAGAATAATATTAAAATGGATCTTAAAGAAATATGTGGGAGGATGTAGACTGGATTAATCTCGTTGACGACTAAGACCACAGTATTGGGCTGTTGTGAATGCGGTAATGAAATTTCGGATTCCATAAGAGACGAAAAATATCTTTGAGTACCCGAAGAAAGTTCATTTTCTGTAGAAATTTTTTTCTCCAGAGAAGAAATCTCCTGCATGGAGACGGTTAATTGTGTTGTTAGTTTTCATGCTGCATTTGTCTTCTTATTCGTTCACTGCTGACATGGTTCTGCTGTTGCTCACATAGTAACAATTATTTTATTCACGAGCTGTTAAAATTCAAGGCATCCCATTTAAAATGAAATTTAAAAAATTCAATGAGGAATTTTGGGCATCCCTAGATTGGTTTCATGGAAATTCTTTCTTAAAGGGTGGCGCTACTGCAAGGCATGTAAAAATTCGTCCAAATAATATTCATATAATTTCACGTAAATTTATTTAAACATTCAGTACCTACCTCACAGAGGACTGCACCCATCACAAGAATGTCAGTTAATGCAGTTTTGGGAAAAAATCGCTGTTTACTCTGAGATTTATATGGAACTGTTAAACAAGTTTCGTATACAAACTACGATAGTTTTAAATGTTAAAGCAGGTCCTGCAGCTGTGCTAGTCACCAGCTCTGACACCAGTGTGTCGTAACATATTTATAAATAAGTTATGTAACTCCGGTAGTAGAAGTCAAATATCCTGGTTCTGTAATCAGTTGGGGGTTTCGCGTAACCCGAAAAAAAGCCACAGACGCTGACCCTGACGCACTGCTTACGATGGCGTAATAACTCGTCAGGGAGTAAGCGGATGGACTGAGGTCGATTTCCGGCGTTACAAAACCAATCTTTGAAGTTAACTATTTCTCCTTGAAGAACAGCTTGAAAATGTGCGGATTTTGTCGTCGTCTGTGGGAAGTGGAATTCTGAAGTCTTCTGTCTATTGACTTCTCTCTGTTCTGCACCTTACATTTCACTTTATCTTCGAAGTTATGAATCACAAAACGCCTGTTGGAATTAAAAGTCGGAATAGCTACTCAGTTTAGCGAATAGACGACGGACTGGAATTCATTTCCACTCCAAAGCTCTACACCGGCCCTGAATGACGTAAAACGTAAATTTCACCCTATAACATGCTTTGAAGGCACATAAGGGGATTAAAGGTATAGCTCTACTCTTTCTTTAACCTCGAGCCTTGGATGTGGTGGTTGGTCAACGCCACGCCCAGGCCGATTTACCCCCGGGAAAGAGACCCGGTACCCATTTTACAGGAGGATGGGTAGGTCCCAGGATCGGTATCGACGAGTGCGAAAAATTTCGCCCCCCACCGGGGTTCGATCCCTGGACGTCCAGTCCGTAGCGAGTCACTACACCGGCTGAGGTATCCCGGCCCACCCCCTGAGTGGGGTATCGGGGAATATTTCGTCATCATTAAAGCTGCCGGTGCCCGATTTAGTGCCAAGGTGTGGAATTAGGAGAAAAGTAATTCTACTCTCACGTGTGCCTCCAGGATGTTGGCAGGCAAAACTTTGAGTTGTTGGAATTCTTATATTCAACCCGTCAAAACTATGAACCTTGTAGCTCCGTTAGTGTAGTAACCAGGCTGTGCAATGGAATGTAGATGCGGTTTTCGCTTCACAGCGGGGAATATCGCCTTCGCAAGTCATTCCAGACCTATTCCGGGGCGTACCCAACCCCTATTTAATGCATTCTGGGGGTTGTTTCCTTCAGGTAGTAAACGATCAGATCCATGTCGTACCGAGTCTAACAATGCGTGGAGCCATTTCTCCACTGTCCCATATGTTTTATGTAATGGTAATGATTAAGAATAGGGATAATTTTAGTTTTTCGTGTTACCGTTATTCAGTTCACGTCCTTAAATTAAGTGGCGTTACTGTAGTTCCCACCTCATCATTTTGCAGACCTTCCATGCCGTTATTATTGATATATAGGTAAAGCAATCCCATTACAGGCCTGGACAGGCCCTTAGGGTTCCAGGAGGTTGAGGCTCCCATATTTCTAGACAATCGGCACATGAAGATGGTAAGGTTGTCAGCCCTACGCACCGGCCGCCTTTACCCCCAGGAAATATTCCTGGTACTCATTTCTGTTAGAGGCTGAGTCGACCCCAGGGCCATAGTGAGACCGAAACGATTATGTCAATGAAAAATTCCAGTGACACCATCGGGAATCGAACCCGCGACCTTCCGGCTTGTAGCGCAGTGCCTCAACCAACTGCGCCACAGCGTGCCCAGTTATTATTGATATAGAAAATTAAAAATACGAAGTTTGTGTGGCTTCTAATGGCATAATTTCATGCAAAGTTAAGTGAAAATCGGTAATCTGGTTCAGATATTAAAATGTGAGCGGGGGATGTTTCGTAGGGCGTATTAATACACAGACAACGTTACAATGTCTGTAACCCACTTCCGTTTCCTAAGAAAGTAAAGCATGCTTAATAGCGTAAGAGAATGATGATCACGAAAGCCTCTGCTGAAGCCCTTTATCTTGCGAAATCCTGAACTTTTAATTAATGTTTTCTCTACCCTAAACTTTTTTGAGTTCTTTCAGGTGGATGTGAGCAAAGTCAGGTGATTTGTCTTTCTTTTACAAAGTTTGAGTGACATGAGAAATAATTAAAGAGGCTAATATCTGACCCTTATTTACCGTCAGACAGAACTTCTAATTTGTTCTCTGTGATGGCACAGACAGACAGACAGACAGACAGACAAAGTCACTGTTCTTCTTCACTGTTCACTCAACCATGTTTTACGTAAGTTTATGCCTTCAAAATACTTGCAAATGTCTGTTTCGTATTGAAGCTCTGTTTAAGGAAGAGGAGTTAATAAATTTAAGATTTTTAAGTCTTTGAACCACAATGAAATTCACTTTGTGTCAGGGCGTTATTTTTATATAGCGCAAAAAATAATCACATAGAAGCGAGATCATTTCTTTTGGCGGATGTAATAGTCTAGGAGAATGTTAAATGATTTTGTTTGTTACTGGCACACTAGTGTACAAGAAGTCGAGTTACTGCTTGCAGTACCTGGAAAAGCGTACACGTGGCGTAACAAAACTGCAAACTCTACACGAAATCTGTGCATGACCGCTAGTATAAAGTTTCATTAAAGCCAGTTTAACAAGTTTCTCCTGTACCATAAATATCATTTTATTTAATTTTCACATTCTACGAACCTTTGCGTTGCAATCTAAGCTCCAGCTTAAACCATTCAATACAAACCACATCTATTTTCGTTTACACTTTATTTCTCCCGACATGTTTGCATTTTGTTTAGTAACATCAAAGGCACATAAAGTTTAAGGAAAAATTATGTTTATTTACAAAACACAATTTATCTTTCTGTGTAACGTTACCTAGGAATTAATCTTCAGGACAGAGATAGCGGTACTCATTAAATATGAAGCTGTGTGTACTTTATGCTTTTACTTCTTTCATCTAATTTAAAACGTTCATAAACTGGGTGCATAGAGAATAGGGATTAAAATTAGAATTTTAGGAATTTAAGAATGTATTGATCTAAAAAGCTAAAATAGATAAACTTCATCTCCCTAAATGCCGCTGTGTTTTTTTTTGTGGAATGTTGATTTAAGTTGTTCAAACAGATAATAACTCTGTGTGCTTGAATTCTGATAGTTCCAGTAAGCGCGTTGTTGACAAAAAGAATTTTAAATACGTACACTTTTGTTTGTTAATTGGTTTTATGAGGAACTTAATGAATATATAAATAAAACTAGTTAGTATCGTTTGATGCAGAACATCGCTTTTTGCGAAGTACTAACTACAGAATTAAGTTCAGTTTAACACAACTTTTGATTTATGCTTTAAAAATATGCAGATTAAACACGTGATATGTTTCGGCTTGCTCAAATATGGTGTACGTAAAATTGAGGTTTGAACATTTTTTAGAGCTTGCAGTAAATATGGGCATATAAATTGATGCCGGGATGGCTCAGTCGGTATACCGACTAGGCTTTGGTCTGCACGATCTGAGTTTAAATTTTCGGCAGGGGCAAGAATTGTTTTTGTTCTCTAAGAAGTCCATACCACATCTGGGGCTCACCCAGTTTCGTATGCAATGGGTACTGCGGGGATCTGTCTCCGGGAGTAAATCGGCCCGGACGTCAGGCTGACAATTCCACTCTATCTAGTACCGGGGCTAAGAATAAATGGATATATACCTCTACTCCCACATACACTTTCATGGCGTGCAAAGGGGCAACTTTGTCTTTATACGAAAACATTGTATTATTTATTAGTTCATTGTGAAATGATCAATAAAAGCTTTAAATAGGTTTAAATATTCAAATAAATTTTGTCATCTCTTTTCTGCCAGCACCAAACAGTAATGTAATTGCGTCTGAAGTGGCGGGGGTTTAATCTCCTTAAAATTATAATGCCAATTTAAAAATGTAGATAAAACCCTAATAACATTTATGAAATAATATTCAAGTGTAAGTAACCTCAGCCGAAAAATTATTTTCGGTGTGAAAGCATGTTTTGTTCATGTTATAATGCTTGTAGTTAGAACAACTGAATTATTTTGTATAGTTCATAGACTTTATTGCTTGGAACTTCATATTTATGTTTGGAAAAGCAGTGGATCAGTAGGTTTTCGAAGACTTTTTTACCTGGAAACGACAAGGTATAATCTTAAGTAGGAAATGTCCTCGGAAACATCGTTATGACGCATGTTGAATTGTAATTATAAAACGTGTAACAATAGTATACTTGCTTGCGTTACATGTAAGTACGTCTCCGTTGTTTGTTTCAGAAAAACTGGTTAATGTTGCTAGGCAAATTAGTAGAGATCCTGCGCAACACTTTGGTTTTTATGGTTAGATTAATTACACTGTAGCCTGAAATAAGGGATTGAGAATAATTTTATGTTTAACGTTTATTTGTTTACTTTATTAATTGTGAATATAAGATTTTTTTCGAGGGTGTGTGTTTTTTAATACAGAAACCAGAGATCTAAGGTTTTAAATGTGTGTGATTCATTAGAACGTTTTGGCAAAATTTGAATTTCCTGCTTCTTTTTTGAAGGCTATAAGTCTTACCTTGTACCTTTGTGACAAAGGCCGTCCCGTTTGGCCTCTGTAATTTTTTTGTAATCACAGCAATTAATTTGACAGTCTCCGTTGTACGGATAGATACCCCGATTCTGTAATTTCTTTTTGAAATGTTTTGTCTAATATTTTGTTTTAAATACTAGCTTAATATTCTGTCTTTGAACACTTTGTTGATACACTCCTATTTGTTTACACACATACATGAATTTTGTGTCTTTACACTTGATATGATATTTTCTCTATTGTCGGTCGCTCTCTGATTTTGGACTTTGATGCCCTAGGTTATTAATTAGCTTATTTTGAAATGAATGTTCTGCGTAATATTCTGTATTATAATACGTCCTTTTATTATTTCAGTGCTGTTTAGATATTATTGAATGATTCTTTTATGGACCATTTCACAATAAACTCGTTAGTAACAACAAAATTTTCTATGGCTATCTTTGTCATACGCTCTGTAAAGGTTTATAGCTCGTTTTTCCACATACAGTGGGTGTAACATAAAAAGCATTTATGTATACTTGTGAGTCATTCCTAAAGAAGGCTTAATTCTGTGAATTGTTAATACAGGAATACAAATTTTTTCCAGAATGAACGTACCTTTAATAGTTAAACTAATTGTATCGCTTGTACTTAACTACAGAGAAATATTTCAAGCCACTTCAACCAATTTATCTTCTGGCTGTCTGGCAGTTATTTTATATACGCAGGAAACCTGTATTTTATAAAAACCAAAGTTTAATTACCTTGATGGTCTAATTCAATTAATTTTAGTTATGTGCATGGCAATTTGGGAAGGAGCTATTGTAGGTATGTGACCTACCCTTCCATACACACATCTCTGATTACGTTTCGCTTTTACAATATTGGCTCTATGTTTCTCCAGTGTTTAGAACAAATTTACGTCTGTACATGCATCAGGCAGTAGACACTCGGCCGCTAGAACGCGTAATATGACTCTCCTGGCCCTGTGAAGGGAACCAGACGTTTAGAATTTCGTCATTAGAGCGACAAAATTCAACTGAAGAATGAAGAGCAAACTTTACAAACTGTACTGCAGATTTTACACTGCTAGGTTTGCGGTCTGGTAAGTAGTGACTCATGCTTCGATGTAACCTTGGGTCTTGATTTGCAGGGAACCGCTCCTTCGAAACGTCGGTAGTTGTTGACCAGTCGACGAGGCGTAATGTTATAGAAGACTCGAATCTACATATTCTTACGACTTTAGAAAATATCATTAAAACATGTGAGGAGAATTTGCGACTAACTAACTAACTAACTAACTCCATGGAGCAGAGTCCTTCTTATGAAGCTAACAGGTTCTCAGCCAGTCAAGAAATTCCCCGCGTTTTATGGAACCCGAAGGTTCATTACCGCATTCACAAGAGCCCGCCACCTGTCCCTATCCTGAGCCATATCAATCCAGTCCGCGCCCTCCCATCCCACTTCTTGAAGATCCATTTTACTATTATCCTCCCATCTACGCCTGGGTCTGCCAAATATCATATTCCTTTTACGTTGCTTAAGTTGTACCAAAGAGTCAGTCCAGGTCCGAGGCTTTTTCATATGTTTCGTAACATGGCAATTTTTTACGGTGAGGAGTTGTTAGCAGCTCGTCCAACCCCCAAGCTGGAGGAACACCCCTAGTCGGCTGTCCGCGACTGCTTATTCAATGTATTCGCAGCTACCCTCCATATCCGCAGTCCGTTCCTCCATCTGCAACCCGAGGACGCGCCATGCCGTGGTCACAGGGACCGACTTATCGTGGGGATTTGCGACACATACGTATACTAGAAACTTTGCGACATAGAGGTCTATTATAAAACTTGTAGCACATAAGTCTATTATAAATGTTGCGACACCTGCGTCTATTAGAAATCATCCATAAATCTTCTGTCCAGAGGAAATCATTTCAACTGGAGAATTTTGTGGTTTTTCATTTCCGTTGCTGGTAGTATGGAGGCTGTTCTGGTTGGTAAAGTGAAAGCGGTCAGGATTTGTACCTTGGCAACAAGTGTAAGCAGTTTCTATGGTAACGGAAATATGTGTGATATTACAGGAGGAGGTTAAATTGTAAAGTTTTTTGTGGGGGAATCGCTAATGGAGGCCATGGTTTGTGAATATTCTGATTTACAACATTGATATCAACCCAAAAAACTAGAACATAGCTGTTTATAAAATACTGCGTAATGGTTCTATGGGAGAATAGACGGTCGTGTTTGTAGTATGGTAGCTGCAGATGAAAAAGCCAGTTGAAAACAACGAAAAATATAAACATTTTATTCTGATCAACAAATACTTCTTTGATGTTTCGAATTTATTTTGTACAAACATATAAAATAGTAATAACAATGTTATGCCTACAGCAATGAAGAGCTGTGTGTGTGTGTGTGTGTAACTTATACGAGCAAAGCGATTGTATCATTAACGTGCTACATTCGAGTATATCGATTTAAAATTTATCTTCAATGGACAGAGTTTTACTCCATATTAACTCCATGTTTCTTTTGGTCTCAGTGATTCTACCCTGAAGATGGAGGCAGCAGGTTCCTCCAAAGAAAATTACACTTACGTACCAAAACACGGTGTCACTTCTTACGACACATATTGACATTTATACCGCCGTGATAACCTAAAATGAAACTGTTTTGTTTGTAGCATGACTTCTAGTCATCAGTTTTGCTCTTGAAGTCGGTTTTTCTTGCACAAAATGAAGAGATGCCTGCGGCTTGTCCTTTACTTCTCTGCCTTGGAACCTTCTGCTTTAATGGCTTCTTCCAAAGACGGCACGTCACTTTAAGGGACCGAGTATCAATCAATCAATCAGTCAGTCAGTCAGTCAATCAATAAATCAACAGCTACACAAGAGAAAAATCGAACGCATTGGAACAATTATCAGTAATGAAGATAAATACTGCTAAATTTCGGAACAGGAGTGGTGGTTGATATGTGCAGAATTAGGAGGAGATTGTGCTAATATATGTGTGCTCTTTATTGTGCTGATATATGTGTGCTCTTTATTGTGCTGATATATGTGTGCTCTTTATTGTGCTGATATATGTGTGCTCTTATTGTGCTGATATATGTGTGCTCTTTATTGTGCTTATATATGTGTGCTCTTTATTGTGCTGATATATGTGTGCTCTTTATTGTGCTTATATATGTGTGCTCTTTATTGTGCTGATATATGTGTGCTCTTTATTGTGCTGATATATGTGTGCTCTTTATTGTGCTGATATACGTGTGCTCTTTATTGTGCTTATATACGTGTGCTCTTTATTGTGCTGATATATGTGTGCTCTTTATTGTGCTTATATATGTGTGCTCTTTATTGTGCTGATATATGTGTGCTCTTTATTGTGCTGATATATGTGTGCTCTTTATTGTGCTTATATATGTGTGCTCTTTATTGTGCTGATATATGTGTGCTCTTTATTGTGCTGATATATGTGTGCTCTTTATTGTGCTGATATATGTGTGCTATTTATTGTGCTGATATATGTGTGCTATTTATTGTGCTGATATATGTGTGCTCTTTATTGTGCTGATATATGTGTGCTCTTTATTCAGTAATTTGAAAAGACAAGAAAATAATGTAGGCATTTTTATTATCTTATTTATTTCGTAACCAAAAAAAGATTGATCGATGGATGAATGGGTGGAGCAAGACGTCATGTGGTTAAACATGAATTGACAGACGAGGATAGTATAGACAGGGACATGTGGAGGAACTTAGTTTTGGGAGAAGGGAAATCACTGTACAGTAGGCAGTCCTCGGAAGAATGAAATTTTTTGTGGGTTGCATCATTAGTCCGGGAGACATAAACTGCATAATTACTGAATGCATGTCTGTACTAACGGAACTGCTTGTTGCTGACAAATATAGACTAGAATAATGATTCTCACGTACTGTGGTTTCATTTTCTGTGCTACAATTTGATCTGTTTTCCGAAAGTACCGAGCAACCAATCTCAACCTCCAACGCGTCTTACATATATGAGCATGCTACTGGTGCCAGGTTGGGATCTTCGGGTTACCGGTTATCTTGAGGTTGTACTGCGCTCCTCCAGGCAAATAATGGGATAATACTTAATTAGACAGCCGATTCCGGTGGCTGCGCGGGAATGCGTGGGTCTGCGGCTGCTTGCTTGCTGGGACTGCAGGTTCGAATCCCGCCGGTGGTATCGATGTCTCTTTTGAGTGTTGTGTGTTGTCAGGTAGAGGTCTCTACGACGGGCTGATCCCTCGTCTAGAGGAGTCCTACCGTGTGTGTGTGTGTCACTGAGTGTGATAAGGTGCAAACAATAACCCTCTACACCTGCAATGAGTAGGTAGAAAGAGGTCAGAATAGGGAAGAAAGAAATGTATTTAATTGGACCACAATATCATGCTTCCAAATACATACTTTACCTTTCGTTGTTCACCAATGATTCTAACATTCGTTTATATATATTCTAAGGTACAGAAAGCATCGTAAAATCGGCCGTACGCAAATAGATAAGCAGAGTCTTTCCAAGTCCATATTGTGTGACCCGATGACGGTTGTGTGAGTCGCTTACGTGCCAGGCTGCATTGGGAACTGCCTGCTGACATAAATTACATTTTCCGGGCGCCTAATGGTTTCACGTCCCGAGGGCCCGGCTCTTTACCTGGGCCTATTGCGCCTCTCATGGGACAGAAGAAAGCGGGCGTATCTCGAGTGTGTAGCCTGACGTCAGCAGTCGGTGCCTACTTTAAAAGAATGCTTCGTTGAATATCTTCACCATATAAAATTGAGCTTCTCACCGAAGTAAGATTACTTCGTGTATCATTTAATAACTGTTTTCCAATTGCATATGTTACATAGGGTCGGTTAAGATGGGACGATTGTTGTTTTCGTAGTTTATTTAATGACGCTTACGTAATAATTCATTTTGTTGCACTGCATGCATTAAAGTGCCTGTCAGTAGCAGTGAAGTCAGTTAGGGAAATTACTGCAAAACTATCTAAAGTTGAAAAAAAAACGCACACAAATGAAAAAAGAAACAATGTAATAATAATTGCAGTAGTGATAATAATAATAACCTGAAATCGACCCGTCATACGGAAGGGCGACAAAATGCTTACGCGCCAATCCACGGAGTATTTCATCACGAACTATAATAATTCTTAGTTTCTTAGCGAAAGGTTTAAAATCTAGCTCTATTTTCTTTTGTTTTAGTTTGGGGGGGTTGTTTCCTTCGTGTCTTAGCAATGGAATTACAATTAATCACGCATCTACTTCGTTTTCTCCTCAACAACGTAAACCAGGTGTGACTCACTCACAAAACAATCGTATTAAAATCCACCAAATTGGCTGCACACAAGAACACAAATGACCGCAAGAGACAACGTTGCACATTGTGAGCATGCGCGTATCAGCCGTTTTTCGTTTGGTTTCAGGTTATGGCGTCACTCACAGACCAAGCTCTATCGCAATAACGGAAACGCGGGTTACTCACATATCAAGAGTGTTTAATATTTAAAAAAGATGTGAAAAGGTTAGTGTATGTGCGTATATGTGCGTACGTATATGTGCGTATATGTGCGTTTATTTTAATGTGTTATAGAGGTAAACGTCTGTGCGGAAGACCAAGAAATTTCGAAATGCAAAAATAAGTGTGATATTCTAGTGGTTAACCTTGATTTTAGGCTTCCGCCGTGATTCTGATAAGATCTGCACTCTTCTGGGATATTATGCGGCTTCGTGTGGTAATTGTTTACCGACGTTTCGGGACAAATATCTGTCCTATCTTCACGGGTAATTACCACACGACGCCGCGTAATATCCCAGAAGAACGCAGCGCTCCTTCTAGTGGTTGTTTAATCCAATTTACACGCTATATTAGTCAGATGTGCACTAAACATAACGGAAGCCCTTCGGGTTTTGTGCCTAATCAATTATTACGCGTCAGTCACATTTTCTGGTCGTGTCACGTCTTCCTTCTTCCATCTCGCGCTTCTTAAACCCTGTAATAATATTTGGAGAAAAATTTCTCATTATGTAATTTTCTCCATTTTCCTTACGATTAATAAGAAGTTCTTTTAACAAAACTCTCTTTCACCAACAATTTCTAAGAAATGTAAGGCGAGGATTTTTAGATGTAATGGCTTGGGAGTTAGATATCAAAAGAGAAGGGTATATTAACGGCGAATGTTAAGATCAAAAGTCTGAAAATGCTTCTGCAGATGTCTCTGACGTATTGCACATTCAAACATTGTTATATAACGGTCTCATTATTTTTATTATCTAAACGTCTGTGTAAATTGGTTTTGCATTTTATATTCTCTTATGAGTGTAATGTTTTTCTTTCATTCCGATGTCTTATTTTCCTTAAGTTTCCTTGTCTCGAGGGTCCTGTGCCTAACTCCAATCA
The DNA here is from genome assembly GCA_021186555.1 of Reticulitermes speratus. Classification (NCBI taxonomy): domain Eukaryota; kingdom Metazoa; phylum Arthropoda; class Insecta; order Blattodea; family Rhinotermitidae; genus Reticulitermes; species Reticulitermes speratus. Next base: position 29,349,501 of record JAJKFL010000011.1, on the reverse strand, counting down.
TATTCCGTTTCCTCGGGGTCTATTTTAAAATTCAGCTCGTTTATAGATGTAAAATTTGAGTGATTATATTTCGTATAATTTGTCTTGTTTTGATTTTCTCTTTTGTTTAAATATTTAGCGAGTTGCCCTTCAGTTACGGAAGGAAACTAGTGCGGATTTTCACGAAGTTGTAAAGCACCAACAGAGTTCTTTTTATATAAAAACTTCTGCCTGTATCAGATTTAATACAAACCTTTTCAGCTGTTGCCAATCCCTGGCCTAGAGATGCTCTGCAAAATTTATATGACAACAGAACTGTACAAACGAGTTGCTACAAAAGAAAAGAAGAATACAAGCTCTTATTCTTTTGATATCCTTCGTAAATTTTCAGTAGAAATTCCGCTCTCGAAATCTCTGCTGTGCTTGTTAGTGACATATCAGTTCAAAGAACCGATGTAACATTCTTTTTTTAGTGTATAGGCTGTTAGAACACGGAGCGCTGTCCAAGAAGACGTCTGATACATACGTTGCTATGCTTGGCTTCTCTTATTTAGACGTGCATTGTCGTACTCGGGGAGGAAGACAGAGGATGAAACACGCAATATGTGTAGTGAATAAAAGTGATGCTTTATCATCCTTAAGCTGTAAGTAGCTGGATTCTCACTTCGAAGAACCGGTTTGGATGCCGGAACAATCCATGTGGGATTTGTGATGGACGAAGTGGCACGTGTACAAGTTCATCAAGCTCTTGTGTTTTCTCCAGTCAATAACCCTGTCATCATTATCACACAATCCTTCATGTGTGTGTGGTGAAGGGCCCCGCAGCAGATGCTACGGACGCACCGCAGCCTTGAGGCTTATTGGGCAACCCTGTGATGAAGATGATTAGTTTTTTTTCCGTTTTTTCGAGTAATGGAGCAGCAATGGAATGAAATTAACAGGGGAAAACCGAAGTACTCGGGGAAAAACCTGTCCCAGTGCCACTTTGTCCACCACAAATCCCACATGGACTGACCCGGGATCGAACCCGAGCCTCCGCGGTGAGAGGCCGGCGACTAACCGCCTGAGCCGTGGAACGGCCTATCCTTTATGTACAATCATGAGATTGAAAATGGGTTCCGTTGGGGCTACAGTTCCAGAGAAATATAGCGCCACTCTAACACGGCGGGATGAAAAAGACGATAAGAAGGGGAATTAAACGTTAATCTACATGTGAGGTAGGTCAGATGACAAATGGGAGTGTAGGAAACAAACAATACACAATGTGAGAAAGAAGTTGAAGTACGAGTAGTAGAGTCGCTGAGCAGGTACCCGAAGACAGGCAGTTAGTTACTCAAAGGTGTTCAGTACTGCAAGGCAGACCTGAAGACAATAAGGCGATAGCTAAGTGGCTCCATTGTGAAGAGTCCTTCATGATAAGCCAGTAGTCGCTCAGCTGTTCAGCACAATCTTCTTCTTTTATAGAATCTGATTGTCCGTTATATGTTTACAAGAGCCCGCCCCTCGAATCTCTGTTGCCACAGAAGGGTTCAGACCAAAACACATTCTTCAAATATGATAAATTTCATCTACGACTAGGTCTACCAAGTGATTCTTCCGTTCAAGTTTCTTAATTATTAAACAGTACATTCACGAATTTTATTTTACGTCGTACAATTTCCCAGATCTCCTCTTTTTAGGCCAGGCTGTTTTCCTCCACACCCTCTCTCAACAAATTTGTTAATTTGTCAACTCACAAATTACACACCAACGAAATGCACTATATATTTACTTTTTATTCTTTAACCCTTTAAGAATGAAGAATAACGAGTAAAAATATAGTGCACTTCTTTGGTGTGTAATTTGTGAATTGTTAAAAAATGCACGGTGAAGATAATATAAAATTGATCAATGCCCAACAAGCAAAATCAACTTATAACTTTCGAAACATTAAAAAAAAAACTACAAAAAACTATTGCATCCATATTGTTTAACAAGATCTGCAAATCTGAACAACTTCAACCGAAATAAATTCACATTAAAGTCAATGGAAATAACTGAAGTAGGGGGTAAAAGAATGAGTGAAAATACAGTGCATTTATTTGGTGTGTAATTTGTGAGTTGTTAAAAAATGCACGGTGACGATGATATAAAAAATCGTTAATTTGTGTTTTATTTAACGATGCTCTGAGTAATATAGATAATAATGATGAATTTCTGGACGATAGCAAATAGCGAATTGGAAAGGTGTGGAAGAAAGCGGTCTTGTCCTAATGTCAATGTACTTTACAACAATTTTATCGATGCATTAGGGACAAGGACAAAAATCCTTATTATCAGATTACAATATTCGGGATATGACGCCGTGTTGACTGGTAATTTATTAGCGACTTCGGTAGCAAATGGCGAGTGAGCAAGCAGTCATAACCCAGAAGTGAGTATCCTTCATCGACAATGTTGTGTAAATCTGAATTCACAACCGTGAAGATGGGTAATCTTCAGGTGCAAATTCCAAACCGGCACCTGTCGAATGCAATAGAGTATTAGTATCGCAAGGGTGGATTTGTTAGGTCGTGCACCTGAGGTGAGAGACCCGTATTATAGGTTGGTTAAAGCATGTCTTCGTGAGGAAATTTGGCGACTGAAAAGAAGTTAGAAATTGAATTCAAGAAATGTAAGACTTATGAGAAGTCGAAGTAATGACGAGCCGTTATTGGTTGTGCAGCGTGCGCCTCGCCCTGCCGGACTGCGCGCGCTTGTCCCTGCCGCCACCCCCCTACTCACGAAACCACCCCTGTACTCAACTTTTCATAACAAACATATCACGCAGGTCTGTGGTGCGGGTTGTGCCGTCCGATATGGCGAGTTGTAAATGTGGTTGTCTGTTGTTTAAATAGAAAATCATAAAGCGAAAATTTGTGTTTGTATAATATTATTTTACTGACTAATTCAGGTGAGTAAAATTCAGAATCAATGGTGTTTAATTTTTACAGTACCGTGCCTATTTATCTACGACCTTTTCCCTGCGCGATATCTCCATGTAGATACATCAGTCACAAGAACTCTCCGTAAATGTACTTGAATATATTTATTTATTATATTTAGACATACATTACATTCCTGTAATTAATTGCGGTTTTATTTTACAATACGTGGTTTTAGATTTATTTAATTTCTTTATTTTATGTTTATTTTTTTATTTACCTCCTGTCGCTCCTTGCGGAGCATAGGGCCTCCTTTCAGAGGTTTCTTGGTCTGGAGGTGTGCATTCTGTAGTGAGTGACCAGACCACTGACTGCAGTTCCTTTTTATATAAATAAATAATTATTTTCAAGTATTTTACCCGTAGAAGTTGCCGTTAAACAATTATATCACTTTAAAGGGCACGTAGTTGTAAGTTATAAAATATTTTAAAATTTCAAGCCTTTATTCAAAATAAAGAAAAATAATATTACCAAAATATCAGTAGCGTAGCCAAGGGAGCGAGGGAGGCCGGGGGGGGGGCGATCAATCGTACCCAAATTTGAACAAAGAAGATCAAGAAAATAGACAAGTCGATTTCTTCATAATAAATTGTTGCCTTACAAAAGAGCAGCTCAATCTTAGAATTCTGGAAAAAAACAAACATTTGACGTATTTTTCAATAAAATTAAACTGCATATAGGGCACAAGTTGATGGACAATACGATTTTCACTTCCGTTATAAAGCATGCTCTTTTGATTATTTAATGCGGAATTCAAGGTTCTGCACACCAATATTTAAGAATCTGCTGCAGTAATAACTGAAATCATGAAAATTTTGTTTATGTCTTACTTTTGTACTAAACTCTGCAGGCGAACTAGCAAAATATAGAAGGTAAAATTGTTGAAAATGGAACTAAAATTCTGAAATGATTAAATGAGAGTTTTAAAAAATTGCTTGCAGCTCTACTGGAAGGTTTCATCCCCCCTCAGATCCCCCCGTCCCTTAAAATCCCTGGTTACGCCACTAACGGATTCTAACGCAAATATGTTTCTTACAAACACAAAATGCGGCAGAAAGTGCAGATATATTTTAAATTAAAATTAAAACTTATTAGTATATATGCGATATTGAATATATAAAATATATCAGCACTGTGTGCCACACCATGTTTTTTTTGGGGGGTTATATATCGCGGATTTTATTCACGCATGTAATCTCGAAACATATGACGTTCTCACAGCGGTATCAATATAATGCCTTTTGGCTTATGATGAGGCTTGGGTTTGTTGATGAGTACCAAAATTTTTGAGAAATGTTCTGCCTCTATATTCAGGATTTATTTTCAGGATATTCTTCTCTGAGGACTGAGGAAGCAAGTTTCTAGGAAACGTTGTTACCCATCTACCAAATTACATGACCTCACAAAGTAGACCAAATAATCACAAATAAAAAAATTACTGATTATTTTCCATTAATGCTTAATGTTCTAATTATTGTTACATCACTCTTGGTCTTAGTTTGGAAGATTGATATCTTTGGCCCGTTTTTGGACACTTTAAAGAGACATATATTTGCGAAAAACTGAGAAAGTTACATAATAAGTGGCTTTCTTATTTACACTGTTTATCTGTTATCCTTAGGATAAACAGAGTAAGAAGGGTATAATGGACAGCACATAAAGCACACATTGGTTTAAATAGGAACTGATATAATATGCTGCTTGTAAAAAATTATAAGAATGACGTGATAGTAATAGAACGGATATGAGGAAAATTTATGTGAATATATAAATGGATTGAAATGACTGAGGATAGGCGTTTTGGTAATGATAGTGGTTTGTAACCTGTAAAAAGAAGGGAAAGTTTTTGTTGTTTGGTATCTTTATTCTTTCGTTTAGGAACATCACAATCCTCTGGGATATGACGTTGCGTGCCTGGCAATATGTTACGGATATATCAGTACGCTGGGGCTGGTCAAAGACGAAAAATTTTTCCAGCAACTTACTCTTCTTAGACTAAAGTAAATATCCAGGAAGCAAGCTCCTCCGAAAACTCTATAACAAATTACTGATCAAGACTCATTCATAATCCAAATTTGTTGTTCACGTGAACGTATAAATTAATTAAATCACAGATATTAATTTTTTTAAATAAGTTGATTACATAATAATTTAAATAATTTTAAAAAGTAAATTAAATAAAAAATAAATAAGCCAATTAAATTAAGTACATTAAACAAAAACAAATGAATTATTAATAAATAAATATGCTTAGAATAACATAAGGACATAAAATAAATAAACATTAAGCTACTAACTTCAATCAACCTAATTAAATAATGATTACGTATTTAAGGAACTATATAAATTACGTAAATTCAATAAATGAAATAAAATAAACACGAATAAATTAATTCAATAAATAAAGTACACAAATAAATAAATAAATTTAAATGCCTTAATACATAAAATGAATCAAAATAAATAAATATATAAATGAACAAAATAATTTAAATAAATGACTTAATATATGAAGTAAATTAAGTACATTACACAAGTTAAACAAATTAAGTATATTGATATAATAAATAAATAAAATAAGACAAATATGTTAAATAAATATCTTCTACTTGAACTTTATCACTTTACGTTTTATAAAAGGAAATTTATAAGCATCTCACCTGCACTTACTGCTGAGGACTATAAGACCGGAGCTTTGCCTCTATTCCGCTGTATCTTACTAATTGTATGGTGCTTAATTAAGCAAGCACAGTACACCTTTGCCTTCACATTTCCTGCAGCTAGCAGCACGCACAGTTCCAATGACCCGTCCTGTGAGCCCCCAACGATCTCACCAGTAACTGCTTGTCATGATGATGTTACAATAGCCAGGAACATGCAGAGAGATATTAATAGCCTTACAAGCCAGTACAGGAGAACACCTGTGCGGTGTAATTAATTTTCATTTTACGTCGCGGAACAAGTTAATTACAACTAATTTTTATTTAAGTTTCCACATTATTATTTTTATTTGTTTGGCTTGCTCCTTGTGCATCTACATTCAACGTAATGCGAAATGCGATTTTTAATTTTAGTACATAAATACTGCCGTATTCTGGTATTTGTCTCTTTGTAGTTCTTTACAAATTTGGCGACGTTTCTGAGGAGCATTGTGAGTCAACATGTCCCTTAGAAAATACATAAATTTCTACCGAGTTTCATGGAGGCAGATTCTAGAAGAAGGTGGTATCATTGTCTCTGGCGCGATGACGTAACCTGTCAGGTTTAGTCGGCTTTATAAATGAGAGTTTACAAATATTTAGTCCGTAGAAAAAGCTGTTTGGTTTTTCGGTCTCTTATTATTCAACGACTGCTAATATAGAAGGCATTGTGCAAACTATTATTAGACCTAAACCATGTGTTAACGAAAAATTACCCCTTTGCGTAAATAAACTTCATAGCATGGACACGTATGGAGGGAGCCAGCGTATAACTCCACGCGTTCTTGAGCTCAGTACCGGATGGAGGTGAGTAATCTACTGCACATCCCAACCGTTTTTTACTCCTGGGAAAGGGACTCGACCTGGTGTTGACATTGCATAGAAGGAAAAATCTTTGAACATGCCAAAGAATCAACAGTCTGCTCCGTGTTATCCGGTCCGTAGTGTAAGCACTGGAAGAGACTGAGTTGTTCTAGATGGTCTGTACTCGAGGTGTCCAACTGATATTTGGCAACAGCCACAACGGTTATCGTGGGCTGGCTCTTGGTCGCACTTGTTAAAATTACACTAAGTTGTACACCTAACCTCCTAAATTATTGTATAATTATTATAGTGTAAACAAAATTTAAAAAGATGTTGCCGCGGGCTGCATAACACAACCCGGCTGGCCGCATGTGGCCCGCGGACCGCGATTTCGAAACCCCTGCTGTATACCATCTGAACGAGACCTATGTGGAGCGAATTTTTGACTGTAATTAATGAGCCACTTCAACTATCTTCTGGAAATAATTTCATAAACAAGATTACAGATTTTTTTGTTCCGTGTTTTTCTTGTGTTAAATATAAAGCATAGGGAAAGTGTTTTGTTTAGATCTGAAGATGTAGAGAGGATCCACACTAATGAGTACAGCTCTGACCGGACTCTGTTGAAATGGAAATTTCTTTTTTATGTAAACCTCATATGATTGATACGTAGCCTTTAAGCTGATTCAATGAAATATATGGTGTTTTTTTTAACACATCTGAATTTTCGAAATTTACTGGTAGCTACTGGGAAAAGCGTATTGAAAATCCAACGAAAGTTCCTTACAGGTGAAAGTATGTACATTTGGAAAGCTTTTGATAGTCAATGCACTCTGTGAGACACTGGAAGTATAGACGTCGTTTTTGTTTGCCGATAAAATACAGCATGCTAATGTCTTTATACAGAGTGTCGCAGAAGTCACTTGACACCCGATGTTTCTCAACATAAACTACATACATACGGCAATAATAGGCAGCATTTTGAGGCAGTAAGTGCAAGTGTTCGGAAAAGGGTCTTAGACAATGTGTCAGTGTAGAAGGGAGACTGTTTCAACATTACAAATGGCCAGATAATATAAGATTTTGTGAGTAAATTTCAAATAATAAGTTGCCTCTAGTGAAAAGTGTCTCTTGCGCCATCCTGTATACGGTCTCATATTTTGTATGTGCTGGAGTATGTAAGCATGTGCACGGATGGTGATTACTTCCGCAGAGATCCTTAACCGATTTAACTAAGAGAACCGCGCTCTTTGCTCTGCTAAAATTAGTGAAATCTTGTGCTTAAAAGGGCTAAAGAACTGGAGAAAACGAGGCCGTGTCAAGTACAGTGGTTATTGAAAAAGTTCCGTGAATTTTCGTTTTACTACCCATCAAATTTGTAGCTTCCAGCTCCATCTGTGTCTAAAGCGTGCTTTATTTACTGAGCAGAACTCTTTGGACTTCTTGTATTTGCTTGTTAGAAGTTTAATCCTATTTCTAGCGACTTGATTACTGGAAATTTGTCAATTAACAAAAGTCGTTCTTATAAAAGTTTCTTAAATAAGTTGCACAGAGTTAGTAAACACTCGAAAGTCTAGAATTTAATTTTCTATCGGATCGAATTACTTTGCTTTCCCCCTTCCCGCTCTTTTATTTTAAGAAAGTAGGCAGGCAGCATTTACAGACGTAAATTGATATCTGATTTCAGCCTATGAGTATTTTAGGGACAAGAAATTATCTGCTTACTGCGAAACGTATCTGCTCGTACGGAAGTTCTCTTGATTAAAGGAAGGCAAAGCATTCATGAGTGAGAATTTATTTACTTTTTGTGTAAATTTAAAGGGAAGATTATAACATGAAGGCGTAATTAATAAGAATGTCGCGCGTCCACGACCCCAGATTTCGTGCAATAATTTACTTAATCTGGTGGGTTATATATTGTATGTAAGCTTTTGTTTTTATATAAATATGTCTATGGAGCAGAGCCCTTCTTCAGAAGGTATTAATTCCTTAGCAAGTCGAGAAATGCTCGCGTCTAATGGAAGACAAACTTCTCTACTGTTTTCACAAATGTATACCACTTGACTCCATTTTCATTCAGGTGAGTTCATTCACCTGGTTTCTGTGTTATATATTTCAAATCCATTTAATGTTATCCTTCCATCTGTGCTTAAATGTCGTAAGCATTTCTTTCCTTCTAGTTTTCCTTCCTATACTCTCTATTTTCACTCACTTCTGTGCAGTATTTGTCCTCCTAAAGTAGACACAATAAATCTATAAACGTTCAGCTGAATTACTGTACTGATTGTAAACCGTATGTATGGTTTTATTGCCTTAATACACATTTCATTCATCTCTATTTTCTATGAAAAATATAATTGTTGACGGATTTATGCAACAAAAGGTAATATTTTTAGCCCAAAACAAAACTCGGAAAGGAGAAAGCTAACAAATTGGCTTAAAACTTCGGACCTGTTGCGTGGGTAATTGTTGGTTTGACTAGTTGATCATCTGTCTGAGTAACCGACTGACCGACTGACTTTACATTTAACTGGTTAACTGCCGCTATAATCACTAAATTTAAATAAGTTGAGGCGAAATGTATTCCCCCCTTTTTAAAGTTTATGAACATTTAAATGTCGCTATGTTTAAAGCTGTATACGAGATTAGCGATCGATTGGTTAAGGGCAGCTGCTTCGTGTTAAGGAAATCATGGATTGAAACCTCAGCCGGTGAGAGACATTTACGATTGTGGTTTTTCGTGATATTCTACTTTACGTCCAGACAAATTTCGGAATGCCGCCTCATTAGACTTGTTGCTCCTCTTTGCACTTCTTTAGTGTCGCATTTAGCAACGCTGTCATCTACCTATCCTATACTTCTCTTTAATAATTTTGTGAGAAAGAGATGCCTTTTCAAATTCACATGCAATTTTTTATAATTTGATACATTTTCAATATGGTTAAATCTTTTACTATTAGTTAGCCTGAATATGACTTACAGTAGTCGAAACACATCGCTGTGATTAACAATAATAATAATAATAAGGATTTTTACGGTGTGAAAATACTGCTTATTAATATTCCGAGCCCTTGATATATGCATAAATGTAAGTATGGTTCTTTGATAGAATTATACTGACAGGGAAATACCGAAGAATTAAGTCAACAACCGGTTCCACTTAACTTTGTCCACTAAAAGTTTCAAATGATCTGGCCTAGGCAAGAAACTGAGGGTCCGCGGATAGATGTGGGCGACTACACACATGAGCCATGGTAGTTCTACATTTTTGATCAATTAATTATTTCGTTGCTTATCTCGGTGTCCGTGGCTTCTAAACCGCAGGACTGCAGCCGCTTGAGCGCTGGAATCGCGAGTTAAAATCCCGCTGAGGGCATGTATGTTGTCTTGTGTTTGTTGTGTGCTTATCGGTCTTTGCGACGGGCTGATCACTTGTTCAGAGGAGTCATACCGGCTGTGTGCGTGTGTCTAATTGTGTGTGGTCTAGAAACCTCAACAATGAGGCGGCTTAGGTCTGAGTTGGGCTGTTCGGCCACAGATAAAGGATAATTTCTTTGTCATCCTTTCAGTCGAAACTACGTAGCCCGAGTTGTTGGCAGCACCGTTAAATAAACAACAACTGAATATCAGTGCATAGTATTTGAAAATGTTACTTATGAATTTATTGGTCTGTAAAGCAAGCTGTAGGTGTGTGAACTGCGTGCGGTCACCTGTGTTACGTATGTGCATTGCAAGGCTGCATTTGAAGTTGTTAAACGAAGCGTCTGATTTGTGGATGCACGTGACCGAGAGGTGCAAAATCCATTGCCTCTAGCTGACTGACTGACCGACTGTCAGTTGTCAGTTCACAGTCACAATCGACGTATACCACTCGATGGTTTCATGCTGAAATGCGGTATTGTTCACAGTGACGTCAGAGACGATTTTCTTCACGGTTCGTTAATAGTTATGTGATTTTCGACGGCAGCATACTTTCCGTGTAGGCTCTTTGCTCTGTCGATTAAAGGACGAGGTTTTTATTAACAGCTGAAACATGAAGGCACACAGAATTTTTATATATTCTTGCCATTGACTTTTTTCGGTGAGTAATTTGGTCTCTCACGATGATGAGAAATAAATATTCAAGACGTGTGAGCGTGGTGTAGACTAGCACAGTGGTAATCAACCTTTTTTGTTTCGCGTACCCCCAGATATAATTTCTCTTCAACTTTGTACCCCCAAAGTTGTTGGTGCATAATTCAAGTTATACATAGTCTATAATCTACATCTAAAATAAGTTAAATAAATTACATCCAAAATAATGTATTAAATAACAAGTTTTTAATGTAAAAAGGAGAATCAAGCTATTAAATAACAAATATATTATTGTCTATCATATAAAAATTAATAAAGGAACAAAGGTATTTTAGTAAAGCAAAATTATATGCACTATGTGGAATAAAATGAAATTAGCCGCCCAGATAAGAATCGCATAAAGGAGAGAGAGAGAGAGAGAGAGAGAGAGATAGAAAGGCATGGCGCTCCCAAATCGCAGGTCCTTACGTCCGGGTCTCTTGTGGCTATCCCTAAATGTGGCCCTGATTATTCAGTGTTTAACATGAAATAATATATTTATTTTTTAATTTTACATACCCCCTAAGATGTCTTCGCCTACCCTCAGGGGGAACGAGTACTTCAGGTTGAATACCACTGGTGTAGATGATGGCCATCCGGCATGTGACGTCTTGAAGTGTCTCATGCGATAACACACTTTTCAGAGGAATCTTCTACCTCGACTTTAAAAGTAGAAATTAATTAGAATTGTACATTTTTATATAAATATATATCGATGAAAATTAAAATGTGACATTCTGAGATACAACACAGTGTTTTAGTATGATATGTAAGTACCGACATTTCGGAGATACATATTAATTCCGTCTTCAGTTCTGGAGATGGAGGCAATATGTTAATAACCACATCCCAGATTACATAGTGTCAATGCACAGGAGACAAGTTGGTCCTTCATCATTGAATGAAAGTCAAAATTAATTATCGATTATCAAATTTCCTTGGTCAGAAATCAGATTTATTGCGACTATGCTAGTTATTTAATTGTAACGGAGGTTGTCCAGGTACAGACGAATTTTGGATTATAGTTTACCTGTAATGAAGTATTGGTCGGTCATCCAGCTACGCGATGATTCTGGGAGAATTTGGCGGTGTGTATTAGCAGACTTGGTAAGAGAAATTTACTATATGACCTAAGTGTATTTGTCTCGGGTTTTCACAGCTGTTGCTTTTTAAATGATGGTCGTATTTTTAAGGTTTTACATAATGTAGTGATTAAGTGTACCGACGTTTCGGAACAGCGTACTGCTTCCAAATTCAGAGTGATTGATAGGTTCAAATAAATTTTGATTTGATGCCAACTTTTCGGAGAACATCCTATCTCCTCTGTCCAATATTTCGGGGGACATCCTATCCCCTCTGTCCAATATTTCGGGGGACATCCTATCCCCTCTGTCCAATATTTCGAGGGACATCCCATCTCCTCTGTCCAATATTTCGGTGGACATCCTATCCCCTCTGTCCAATATTTCGGTGGACATCCTATCCCCTCTGTCCAATATTTCGGGGGACATCCTATACCCTCTGTCCAATATTTCGAGGGACATCCCATCTCCTCTGTCCAATATTTCGGTGGACATCCTATCCCCTCTGTCCAATATTTCGGGGGACATCCTATTCCTCGTTTTTGCCTTCTGTTGGTCAAATACCCTCAAAATTCCTACATAACCGACACGTCTCTTTCTGCTGCATTATTCCACCTTCTACTTCAACCAATCAAGACGCTCTGTAGATGGAAGCACTATGTTTCTTCAAGACGTCGGAACACTTAATCACTGCACCGCGTAGAAAAACAAGAGACGACCTTTCTATTGATTCTAATATTTTGTTACTTTTTTTGCTTTAGCCGAGGTGCCAGACAGTTTAACCCAGAGGCGTCCAAAATTTTTGGGCTGGTTCGCAGGTCGCACGCGTAAAGATCACAACAGGTGGTGTATCTAAGGTTCTAAATTACTGTGTAATTCTTACACTATATAAATAATACACAAAATATTGTAGCGGGACGCATAACACAAGCTGGAGAGGTGCAGGTTTTTACACCTGATTTAAATCTTCTGTGCCACAGGGGTTTGAATTGCAACTACTGACCAGGAAGGAGAAGTGTTGTATTTACAGTAACGGTGAATGCACTCACGACGTTAATGTGCACCAACGCCAGCGAAATGTAAAGAATTAAAGGTCCATGCATTGCACCGAGGCAGGCATTTGACTGTTAAATCCGGACTGGCAGAGTCAAAGAGACGGCAGACATGACAGTGAAAGAGTTACCATTTGACTTTATTTAGGCATGAAAATGGAAGTTGGTAATTTGTGAAGTTCTGTGTAGCTCGCTAGGGGTTTTCTACGTGTAGGCTATTCGTTACCATAGCGACTATCTGAATGTGGCTCATACACGCACTCGCTGAAGCCGATGTTGTATTTATATGGCCTGTCTATTAAACTGATTGATCACAGCTACTCTGTTCCTCAAACAATTTTTAATGTATATTAGATGAAAATGTAATTTGTAGTACAGGTTTCAGAGGAATGAGGAAAATGCAGATTTGTTAACACTGGAAAGTAATAGTTAAATAATGATAGAGTAATATCGCTTTTATTGATGCAAGTAAATAAAATACATTTGTTTTGGTCCAAATAAATTCTCTATACAATTGCTAAATTTCTGAATAGGCGAAAGCCTAAAATATACATTTTACACACATTTTAATTTAAAGCATTTATTTGGTATTCACTCAATCTACTGTTAAATATATAAAACGTTGAATGATTGAATGTGTATAAACCGAATTTATTTGCACAGATATATATATATATATAAGTATACACGTATATGTATAGGCATATACACAATCATTTGGAAGCGGTTTGTGGCAGGCTCTGTAGGTTATGTCTTCTCACGACGCTTTCATAGAAATATGTTTCCATATTCTTACACAGGTGGAAGCCCTGTATTCGAAACTGCGCTATCTGAAGTTAAAATTTGTAACTCTAATCACTGTATTAACGGAAAATTAAAGAAACAAATGAAAAAATTAAAGAACAGGGTCTAAAATAAAGATACTAAAGAGTTTCTCAATTTTAGTGTGAATATTTCGCTGTAATGCCGATCCCAGTGGCCGTGCGGTCTAAGGCGTGGGTCTTCGGCCTCTCGCTTGCTAGGATCGTGGGTTCGAATCCCACCGGGGGCATGGATGTCTGTCTGTTGTGAGTGTTGTGTGTTGTTGTCAGGTAGAGACCTCTGCGTCGAGCCGATCCCTCGTCCAGAGGAGTCCTACCGACTGTGGTGTGTCTCTCAGTGTGATCAAAAGAATAAAATAAACCTCGACACTGAAACGGGAAAACCGGAGTAGGTAGAAGAGGACGACTAAAAAAAATAAAAAAAAATCGCTGTAATTATGAATGAGAATGATGCAAGGTGTCATATATGTGAATGCTTTCTAGACGCGAGAAAAAGCCATGATAAATGTGAATTAGGATTCTAGGCAGGAAGCTATAGAACGCGCGTTATGTGGGCAATCCTAATACGTTATTACACAATCCCCTAAGATGCAGCCGGCTGGCTTTTATTTAGGTTCATTATAAACCTACAGAGCCAACGCCCTTTCGGGGAACCGTTGTTAGACAGAGTAGGAAGTACGATAAAGAAGAAAAGAGGGGAGATTTTTGTGTGCTGTTTTTGAGGGCTTTAGGACTTCGAATGTTCTTACCACCAGAAGTCTCATATAATACTAGCAGGAAAGAGATAAAGAGGAAATAAGTGGCAAGGAGAAGCGAAGGGAAGACTCTATTGTGCTGGGGACTGAAATGTGCTGATGTTTGTTGAGAACTGCAAAATAGGGGTAGAGATAGAGAAAACAAGAAGTAAATACCGGGAAGTACTGGACAAAATAAGATGTCAAACAAGGAAAAGAAGGAGTAGGTAAAGGTGAGAAGCAAGGCAACGGAAGAATGAGTAAGTGAAAAAAGATTAAGGTGACATAAAAACGTAGAAAGAAGGTGTGTAAATAAAAAGGAAGAGACAAATGTAAGAGACAAAGAGAGTGAACGAATGAAATAAAAAGGACTCTAAGAAGAAAATAAATTAAGAGCAGATTGAAGTCGGGAATGCTTGTTATCATTCGGTGCAGGATCTTCTGTCTTCCAGTTTGCTATTCAAAAATACAAAGATTAAGATATACAGAACTGTAATTTTGCCTGTTGTTTTGTATGGGTGTGAGACTTGGTCTCTCACACTGAGGGAGGAACATAGGCTGAGGGTGTTCGAGAATAGGGTGCTGAGGATGATATTTGGGCCTAAGAGGGACGAGGTAACAGGGGAGTGGAGAAGACTACATAACGAGGAACTTCATGATCTGTACTCATCACCAAATATTATTCGGGTGATCAAATCAAGAAGAATGAGGTGGGCGGGGCATGTAGCACGTATGGGTGAGGGGGGAGGTGCATACAGGGTGTTGGTGGGGAGACCTGAGCGAAGGAGACCACTTGGAAGACCTAGGCGTAGATGGGAGGATAATATTAAAATGGATCTTCAAGAAGTGGGATGGGGGGCATGGACTGGATTGATATGGCTCAGGATAGGGACAGGTGGCGGGCTGTTGTGAGTGCGGTAATGAACCGTTGGATTCCATAAAACGCGGGGAATTTCTTGACTAGCTGAGGACCTGTTAGCTTCTCAAGAAGGACTCTGCTCCATGGAGTTAGTTAATTAGTTAGTTTTTTAGACAGAATAAATACTTTCGATAACAGGGGGCAGTATGTAGCTTTTCATCCTTGAGGTCTTCGCTCTCCTGGGATGTTACGCAGCGTTAATTCAGAGTTACCGACGTTTCGGGAAAACCTATCGGTCGCATCTTCAAGGGCCAAGAAGTCCAGGAAATGCTTTACCCTTGAAGACAGGACTGATAGTTTGCCCAAGAAAGCCGTTAACTACAAATCTACGCAGCGTAACATCCCAGAAGACCAAAGATCTCATTTGCACAGCCGCAGAAGCGTGAAATATTTTTATCCTTGTTCTTTCACATGAGGAATTTAAAATTTAGCTAATACACTCACTGTATAACAAGTGTGGCGAGTTTCTTTTTTCAGTTTTGATCAGTTCTGTCAGAAAATGTAGAATGTCACTGATAAATTACACTGAACAAAACAGTGTTTTTCCCCCCTACTACTTTGGTTCCAGGTATCTTTCGCTCCGAGAAATATTTAGCGAGTTACGATGGAGGGACCAGCAGAAACGCGTGCACGCAGCCTGTCTGTTACTGATAACCAACTTTCACAAGAATTTAAACTGGTCAACAAATTTTATAAGTTCCCAAATGTTCACAATAATTAAAACCACCATCTGAGGTCTCAGGTGGTTGTTGTAATTGTTACCCTGTAGGCGGTCTCTACTAGGAATGCGGTGAACGTCTCAAACATTAAAATTGATTAAACCCCTTTCATCGATTCACGTCCATAGACGCACGGACACAGCTTTCTAATAAGAGCTCGGCAGGGGTGCAAACGCACCTAAGATTAAATAGGTACTGTTTAAATGAATACCAATACACTTATTTTAATTGGGCAAATATTTTGAACAATTCACGTAAATACACAATAATAATAAAGGACGGCCATTAGAATTGTGTCAGTTGTTTACAATGGTGCTAGTAGAATGTTAGCCTGGATAGCTTAGTTGATGTAATGTCCAAGCTAGGGGCTGGACGATCGAGGTTTGATTTTGTATACGTACAAACACTTCTCTTTTCTCCAAGGCGTTCAAAGAGGATCTGATACCCACCCAGCCTCCTATTGAATGGGTACCGGAGCCGATTTCACCTTTTGTAAAGCGGCCAGAGCGTGAAGCTGACTACTTCTCTTCATCTAGTGTCGAGGTTAAGAATGAGTGGAGCTATACCTTCATTCCCACATATGCCTTTATGACATACACAGATAAATGTGTACGTCATACTTTTTGTAGTGAAAAAAATATTTGTCCTGTCCGGTGTTCTCAAACTGTCCAGCCATACGGCCTTCTGTCGTTTTACATCCAGTTAACTTCTCAGCTGAGCATGTAGGGTAGCCAGGTGGAACGTATTACCAAGTGTAGTGAAAGATTAACAGGCAAAATGTGTGCTTAGCGTAAAATTCTAAGCTGCAGTTCTTCACCGCAGTACTGTACAAAACTGAACAACGGAGTTTAAAGCAAAGATACCTGAAGGTTTGTACGATCCCATTACTTATCGTTCTGAAACTTGGAAGTCCGTGTACGTATTATGTAAAAATTCGATGCATTTCTACAAGTATTACGAACACCTACTAGTAGGTGCATATTAAGGGGAAAAAATACACAAGTGTATCCTAGATTTACACGGAGCACTTAAGCAAATAGTTATGCACCACTTTTACAAAATACAGAATTAAGTAGGGGGTACATATAATAACCACCGTATTGTAAGGAGGTATCCCCCCATGGCACAACAGCTCCTAGTTGGCGAGGACCTCCTCATTATCGAGGCTTCATGATCACACTGAGACACACCACACTCGATAGGACTCCTCTGGACGAGTGATCAGCACGACGCAGAGACTTCTACCTGACAACATACAACACTCAAAAGAGACAGACATTCATGCCCTCGGCGGGATTCGAACCCGCAATCCCAGAAAGCGAACGGTCGCAGATCTACGTCTTAGACTATGCGGCCACTGGGATCGGCATTGTAGGAGTTATAGACAAGTTAAATACGTATATGAATTGAGGTTATCAGTGTATTAAAGATATAAGGCTAAAATTTGAAAGAGACGAGACGCCTATTTATTGTGACTTTTGCTCACATGGCCCATGTTTTCGTGTATGTTACCTTCATGATTCGAATTCTGACAATAGCTTTTCAATTCCTTTCTGGAGACGTAATTTTTATTGTGCTATGACCCGGTCTTCGCCTTCTCGCTTTTATCAATAATGCGAGCTACGTGGTGGTGACATGGCACATAAAGACACAGATATCTGGGCATATGCATTCCTGAACTGCACGACTAAAAATACACAAGCGTAGAGCCATCAAACACACTTTCTTACACAACAGTTTCAAGGTAAATTATTGTCTAGCTTTGGGTAACCTAACAATATATTATTAAATGGTTAATAGGACAGGATAGGGAAGGACGATCGAGGCTTATCTCTTTTCATAAAAACAGCATCACAATCGCATTTATCGTCCAGTTAAACACTTTTCTCTCCTATTCAAAATTATGACGCTGTAGAATATGACGCCATGTATTTTAGCAGGTAGTTACCAAATTTCCGCACGAAAATCCTGCCTTCACATGTAATGTATGAAACTGAATTTGATTTCCATCTAACAAGTTGCACGACGTCACATCCCAGAAGATTTTAATCTTGACATCAATATCAATACTGTGACAAATTCATATCGTAGGACCATTTTTTAATTTATCCAATTCACCGGTAGTGTCATTCATATATATATATATCGATTTAAACTGAGCATACTCTTTACAAATGTCTGCATAGTTTAAAAGTTTCACTTCCTCTTTTTCAATGCTACAGATATTTCTGTTCCTCCAAAGCCAAGTTTTAATTTCACGTAGAAATGTAGAAGTTAATATCAGATTTCCCTTTTTCCATATTTGCCATTTTTAATATTCTGTTTCTACTCCTACGCGCTCTTTGCTAACCATACAAATCATATTTCTGTGAGTAAATTCAGTCAAAGCCGCTATTTTGATGGGTCATTTTTGGAACAGTATCAGTCCTTTCTCATAGCCAGTAGAAACCTTCGTCCTGTCAGTATGCTTTACGACTCCCTTCTGTTCCCGTTAGATAATGCAAGAACATGGCCAGCCATTTGACTCTAAATGCAGTATCTGGACCCCAGCACAACCAGAGAAATAATGTGCTAAGGACTATCAACAGAATGACTTTAGAATTGCTTTTAGTGTTATGATTATAATTATTAAAGTTCGTAAAATATTTACACTGCTAGACTTTTGTTGTTTTTAGTAAGGACAATATTAAGTGAAATTGAAAGAGGAAACACTAGATCGCAACCTGTGGAGAACTCGCTTTGGAAGAGGCTACGGACCTGTCGTAAGACAGACTACAGAATGAATGAATATTAAGTACAATATAAATTAATAATTTTGCGATATAAGTTTTTATCTACAATATGTTGTATATTGTCCAAAGGGGTCTAAAATGAGTTAGCTTAAATTTTCGTGTTCCATTTATATTTTATTTTAAATGGATGTGATTTTTTAAATTAAAAGACTTAGGCCACATTCTCGGAAAATATTAATCCATATCGCTTCTAAATAATAGAACAAATTTAAACTCTTTCAATTAAATATCTTGCTTAGTAATTCTCTTTGATGCTGTAGAATATTGAAGGAAAAGTTTTTTTCCCCCTCTTTGCTATTTATTGTATTC
This sequence comes from Reticulitermes speratus, assembly GCA_021186555.1. Lineage (NCBI taxonomy): Eukaryota > Metazoa > Arthropoda > Insecta > Blattodea > Rhinotermitidae > Reticulitermes > Reticulitermes speratus. The sequence continues at coordinate 29,330,515 of JAJKFL010000011.1, read as the reverse complement.
TAACTTTAAGTTATGTGTTCTGCCTCTCTAAACTGAAACTGAAATTTCAGAACTAAGTGATTTCTCCATGAAGAGAAGAGATCATTGTCAAACGAAGTATTGGAAATTTCCCTACTTGAATACAGAGGACAAACAAGTAATTATTTCTGTCAAACAAGAGGGAAAAGCAGGTTAGAATGCCTGAGGAGCAAAAGAATTGAAAGGAGAATAGTTGCCAGAAATTGTTACGTTGTATTCCTTTCAAGTTATAACACTTGTAACATTTCGTCTTAAGAAAATAACGATAGAAATAAAAGTTGCTCTCATCTTGTGTTTGTCAACGTGTAGTTTGGTAAATTTGTACCAAGGTTTCGGAGGTACATTCTGCCTCCTTCTTCAGGTTAGAGAAGTAAGCCTCGCGAGAAAAGACCGTCACCTTTATATAGAAGTTATGACAATGACTCCCATCACCCACAGTCACTGCAGTCAGAAGCTAAAACCTCACACAAAAAGAGAAATGTTTCCAAATTAAGAAAATTGGGTTTTTGATATGCGAACTTTTATATTCTTGTAGAGATATACACACTCAAGCCTGCACGCACATACGCACTCTCAAATAGGTCGAGATAAGCCGTCTTTATTTAAAACAGATTTGACGCAAGGAACGAACCGGAAAAATCAGGTCTTCGGAATGTTACGAAGTACTTAAACCATTTAGAGCTTTGTAAATAAGCATCACCTGTTCTATCAATTAGAAATTCTACATTTGACCACACAGTGTATTTATGTGTTTCTTGTGTGTGATGTTAAATGCGGGTAGTTTCCGAAACATCGTTAACTGATTGGCCACACTAATGCTCATGGTCTGTGTTCTCTGTGAGGTAGGAAATTAATTCTTGGGTATAATTTTAGATGAAGAGGTGGACGTCAGTTTACAGGAGGCCGTGTCATACCTCAGGCAGCTAGTTACCGGCATCTCACTGCCGAATTCCGGGTTCAGTCCTGGATCGGTCTGTGTGAGATTTGTGGCAGAATGAATGTCAATTCGACAGGTTCTTATTCGAGTATTTGAATTTTATGTCGTTAGTATCATCCCACAAATGTTTAATAATGATCTTCGTCTTAATATTTTTATTATTATCAGAAGGATAAACGGGCGAAGCCTGGGCAACTTCAAATGAAGAATTTTTTTCCCCTATTGTGAAAGCTAGAGAGAAAAGTAATTTTACTTCTTGATAGTTCCAAAGATTTAGCACTAGACAGATATTAAATTTAAAAATTCCAGTTATTATAAAGCTGGGCCGAAAAGAATGTGTCTTATTATTAAATCGAAATTCGAGATATGAGGTTCTCACAGCGATGTTGTTGAAGTTTCGTGTCCATTTTTATTGGACACGTATTTCTTTGCAGAGTTTTTCGTGTTTAGAAGTTTCTTAGCGCTTACACCTTCAGACTCGTGCTGCAGACTTCGACACAAACGACACAGCAAATCCACTAAAAACAAAGGCCGAGACGGAGACCCAAGTTATATAATGACGATTGTCTAATGATGTAATTCCCAGTTCACTGTTCAGAACCATCGGACGCTATGTAGTCAGGAAAAGACGAAACAATTTTCAGCCATTCGCCTTATTTGCAACAGGTCGCAGACCTCAGGGTAGCCCGTCTCCGATCGAGATTCGAAGCTCAGACCACTCGAATACAAGGAGCTGTAGTACCTCAACCGTGAGTTCGAAGCTCCTTAACTTTTCTTGTTATTATTATCTAGGAGTTCAAATATTTGCGATGTGTTCCCAGCTGCCCATCAGTGTAAGATGCGCAGGTGTTATCGAGTATGTTTCTATGCAGGGTGACTGTCTGTGGCGGTTGCCATGGGCCAATGACTCACAGGTGTAAGAAGGTGGACTGACTGTAAAGCTGCCGACGTAGCTGCGTGGAACGGGGTGCCTGAAAAAAAACGTGAACAAATACATGGGCTAGTAAACAGATTTGAGTTTCGGTATAAACCTTTTCATTTTAAGTAGGAAACCTGCTTACTAAAATCTGTATGCATTTAAACATTTTATTTCCGGCCAAATGTTTACTCGTCAATCAATATGTCTGTCTACATATCCGTTTGTCTCGGTGGCCGTATGTCGTATTTGTCTTGGTGCCTCTTATTTATACTTCCTTTGACCTACTGGTCTCGCTACGAGCTGGAAGGTACGGGGATAGAATCCCGGTGGGGGCGAGGCGAGATTTTCAGCACCCGTACAGACCGGCCCTGGGGTCGACCCAGCCTCCTGTACAATGGGTACCGGGTCATTCCCGGGGGTAAAGCGCTCGGGTCGTGGCGTTGACAACCCACCCCCATCTAGCGTCGAGGTTAAGGAGAGAGTAGAGCTATACTACTACTCCCTCTCTGGGCCTTCATGGCCTGTTCTAGGGAGTACGTTACCATTGACCTACTGGTCAGTCTTAGTCCAAATTCTCAGGCTGTCTAGCCACTTAAAGCCACCCACGTACCTGTCCATGAGAAGTATTTCCTTACTTTCGCCCATTCAGTCTCGATACTATAGCATCGCCGAGCACTGATGACCCCTAATATCGGTTCTCATTGCCGTCCGCACCATAAAATCACTTGTCCAGATGCCTTACCAGTGCCGATACTATTCTTTACCGTGACCATTTAAGCTTAGGACAGCAAAAATCGCACTCTGGTGCACAGATATTTTGACAACTGCCTTAGAGTCTTGCGCCTCTTCTAAATCTTCCTACTACATATTCAGTAAGGCCAAGTATCATAAAATGCCAGCGACTGTAGTAACCAGAGGACCGTACATCTACCAGGCTATGTCTACAGACGTCTCTGTGTCACTTTCCAATAGCTGACGGTACACAGTTTCGTGTAAATTCTTATCTTTCCGTCCCTCGAAGCACGCCGACTCCTGCACATGTCTTTACCCTTGTCGTTTTTAAAATAGGTTTAAGTCATTTTGTGATGTTGCGACTACGTCAACACTTCATTTTAAGATATACATTTATGTTGTAGGTCACTAGAAGAAGTGAGCAATAAGAGTAGAGAGGAATAAGGGATGCAAATTAATTTATCAATCGCTACGTAAGTACTACGATGTGACAGATTCCTATCCAGAGAGCCACAACAAGTGTCTAAAAGTTTCGTGGTTTTGTAATTAAGAATAGAAGCAGATTGGAGGGCTATTGTAATTGTAGAATTATTCTGTATGTAAGGATTCGTCGAGAATTTGCAGTGTAACACTTCACGTTATTTGCTGTAGTAATATCAATGGTTGTTAGTCGATTAACATGACCATCAACAGGCCGTCAGTCTTTTATGGTTACATGTCCATTTTTTTTGGTTTAAATACTGTACTAGACTTCTAACTATAACCTAGTTACTGCTTGGTTAATTTCAGTAAACATTTGTTCATTATTCTCTACATATTATCCTTTACAAACACGTTTATTTAAGTGTTCCTAAGTTAGGAAAATAAAACATCAAACTCCAATATAAAGGGCTACACAGTTCCAGTTTTTATTTTCTACCACATTTCAAGTTCTGTGAATTAAGTGAAAATTTCACTTGGTTTACAAATCTCGAGATATTGTATAATATAATTTTTGTAAAGATTGCTACACCAGATGTGGCAGTGATATTGTGGTTGTTAATTTCATATTTACCGTTTGTATAAATGTAAATAAGCCCTTTCCTCTCTGCCGTGTCCCTTGAATAGAATTTGGAACAGCTTTGGATGTTATTATGAAGCTTGGGGATTAACATCGCTTTTATGCAATGGCGAAATGTACGTGTCTGTGTAGCACAAGATCCCGTGTGACAACCAGCAGAATTAGCAGGATATTTACATGCGAGCGTGGAGCTCATTACTGCCCGGCATATTGTTGACGTAAGGGTAGAACAGTCCCGGAAAAACACACGGGGATAATTTATGAAATGTTATACCTGTAAATTGATTGGCTTTGTCAACAATGCAATTTATTACTGTATGAAGTCTGTCCGATAGCATATTAGCCTTGTCAACAATAGATTGATATCTACATTAGTTCAGCGACATGAAGAGTAACAAATAATGTGTTTTGAATGTTCTTGTACCTCAGAGTTGATTATACCGTCATGTTCTTTGTATGTTTCTGAATGAAACGTGGGCACAAAAAATTGTATATTATTATTATTGAGATAACTGATTTTACGTTCTAATTAATCTGATGCTACATTTGGAAAATAGGTCATCCACGTGAGTGTATTCACATATCAGACTTTATTTATTTGTGTTACCTACTAACGTCAGTCAATATAAAACAGTTTAATGAACTGCTTTACGTTTTGATGTGTTACAAAAACTTCACTTGTATTTTAAACTAGTTAACTTTGACGAGTGGTTATTTTAGAAAAGAACAGAACAATAAATTTATTTCAAAAATAATAAGCAACCTCTTACTGTCATTTTCGACCCAAAAGTTAGATATAAATGTTGCTATAAGAGGGACTACCAAGGGTTTTGATTCCGACATAAGGAAGGACGTTCCTTCTCGCCACACCTTCGCCATCCGACAAGGGGCCCATGACACAAGCTACGTAAGAAGTGACAAGAATTCATTCATTGAACTATAGAGACCTGAACCTCATTTCTGGTATTGGCGAGAAAAATATTAGAAGCGGACCAGTTTGATGTCGAGGTGATATTGAGTTTGTACGTCTATAGTGCCTGTTTCGAAATGGGTCATCAAGTATCCTTATGTGTTTCGTGCCTTTCCTCTGCCTCCTTAGGCAAACGCCTGGAAATACGTCGATTAAGCCGATATTAAATACATTTCTTCATACATCCTGATAGTGTCATTCGACGATCTGTATTGCGAGTTACTAACAGCATCCGAGAGTGGGCGGTGCAAACAAGATATATATATATATATATAATATATGTTGCTTAGTAATATATATATATTACTTATTGCATGAAATTCATGTTTAAGAGGGTTAGCCTTTTAAGCCCCGTGGTTACATTACATACACCATTTTAATGTTGAAAAACATACAGGGTGTGTTTTTGTGTTCTGTGTGTTTTTTTCAGAATAAAGTGATCTATCCTCAAAAGGAATGTTACATGTACTGTGAAATTTGACTGTCAACGTTACTGAAATATCTTCGTACTTTAAAAAATTTAAATTTAATTTAAATTTAATTTAAATTTTATTTCTACATCAGATAAAACATAACTTCATAACAGTCACCAAAATCAATCAATCAATTAATGCTCTTTTTTGAGGTAATACCTATTTATTGTTAGAATAATATGGAAGACAAATACAATTTTAGACAGGGTCCGGGGTTTTCGAAATGTCAAAGCAAGAGATACATAATGTACAAACCTTGCTTTTGATGTTAAATCCTTTAAATAAAAAAATCATAAAAATATCTTTACTTACTTGTTTGTCCTTTGCCTGAGAGCGTGTCATTTTGACTATAAAACGATTTGACGCCAAATGTTTTTTCTTAAGAGAGAGTAATGAACTTGTGTAGTTCTTTCCCACTGTTATCACCGTGCATTTCTATGAATCAAAATTAAATAAATAGACCAACAAATGCACTATTTGACTACTGTAATGTAGTCTTTCTTATACAACCCTACACGTGTTTTGGACCTAGGTCCATCAAACATTTAAACATCCATTTAAACATGTGCTTGTTTTATAATAATAATAATAATAATAATAACCATGGCTCAACAGCCCTATATGGGCCCGGGGCCTCCTTTTGCCTCCTCTTTTCGAGGTTACTAAGTCGTGCGCATTCGTGGCAGTTGGTGACTGGTCAACTGGCGGCGCTACTGTTTCTATCGATCCTGATGTGCCCGCCAGAGCCATCTGGCAGGCAGTCAGGAGACTTGGGTGAGAAATGGAGGCAATTTGGCTTACGCAACATTTTTATTCATGCCCGTAAGGTTCTTTTACATGCTTTTACATGGGACCGACGGCTTTACTTCCCCTCCGAAGGAAGTGGTGCTCCGGATTTTTATCACCCTTAAAAATCCATCGACCTCGGGATCGAACCCGCGAACTTTGGGTCCAGTGGCGAGCACGCTAACCACTAGTCCACCGAGGTCGACTATGTGCTTGTTTTAGTAGTTTTTAATACTGAGACCCCCGAACATAGACCTAGGTCCGAAGCACGTGTACGGTGATTTAAGAAAGACACTACATTAAAGTGGTTAAATAGTGCATTTGTTGGTCTGTTTATTTAATTCTTATAATTCTTTTATATCAACTTGTTGAAAAGAACAGTTAATTGGACTCAACTGAAAAGAAAGAATATATTTTTTGCCTAACATCCTGCAGTGTATGCTAGTTAGCGTCACTTTGTCTGTAACAAGCAGGTAGTTGTTTGCACTTCTCCTTCTGTTACATCCTGCGGCACTTGCAAACTTCCAGGCATAAATTAAGAATTAACAATGAAATCACGGCTAACGATCGTAAAGGAACTTTGCTCTTTTGTATCGTGACACGTATAAAGTTCTCTTCTTTCAGTATGAGCAAAATATTTCCGCAACAAATAATTTGTATCAGACCTCAGTTAATGATTCCTGGCACGTTTAATGATATTCACTGGAATATTATACTGAAAAATAAACGAGAAATTTTATAGATAGGATGATCGTAAACTTTTTTAAGAGGCAGTCGTACATAAATCTGGTAGAGAGACTGAGAAAACTACGAAATTCTCAGATTTTGTAGCCGGTGTATTTGTCAGCCTTCGCATTTGACACATGCAATATCAGTGCGCTAAGAATAAAGACATACATTGAGAGTCAAGGTCAATGAGTAGGAATATAATTTGTGGATTTTAGTGTGGGAAGTGCTCCGCTCTTATTTTGCGTATCTTAATGTTATCTTGAATCATTTCGTAATTTTCCATGTATAAGTAAATAACGCCAGATTGGTTGAGGTCTCCGTTTTTCTTGTGTGTGACGCCGCGTCACATGAATGAAGACTTCGGGCTACAAAGCTGAGAAACAATAAAAACTCCCATTTCGAAGGGGTCGCAATTTATCCACTCGGAAACCTTTAATGTACACCAATCCTAATTAACTTATCGATATCTACACTGCATAACTTATGCATTAGAAACAGCTTTATAGGTATCTTGAAAGCAATCAATGGTTTGTTCTTCTTAACGAACTCAGTTTGTTCTTTTAGAGTTTTTGTGTTAAGTGTGTTGCCTTACGCGTGCGGCAACTTCTCCGACACAGCGGTTGTGCGTGTAGTCTAAACGAACTGTAAAAGGCGCTCTATTACGACGCGAGGTAATACAAGAAACAAATTATTACCACAGTTTTGTAATCTCTAAATGACACTGTTTTAACTGATACTTCACAGCAGAGTAGGTCTTGAAAAAGCTTTTAGTGTATTCGTTGGTCAAGAGATTTCAAACCTTTTTTTTGAAACCGAATTTTCACTCCTACGTTAACAAAAGAGAAGTCACTGATAGATTTGCAGGTACCTTAAATTAGCTAAGGTCAGTACATTTCTATCGACGCATAATGATAAAAAAAAGAAAAACAAGGTAGAAAGATAAAATAAATAAACAAATAAACAGATACAAAATATGTTTATTTCGGCTTCTAAGCAATTGCAGTTTTTATTCGATCTGATTATTGTGTTCTTTAGAGAAGTGACGCCATTTAAATTCATAGATATATACAAACATTTCGAGTATCCTGCAGATGTGTGAATTATACTCCTCCTAAATGCTGCCACTTATCTACCAGTGTGCAAGGAGTCACATAACCTGTATCATTCTCGCACTGTCTGATGTGAGAACCACAAATCCCACTATCGACTGATTATGAAAATAAATTTTCCAAAGGTTAAATGAAGCTACGCCGTCTCGAATGATCCTTCATTAATATATTTGCTGGACTTCATTCTGTTATGCTCACACACAGAAACGGCCTTATCTTGACCTCCGTACGTCTAGAATGTTTTGTCCTTTCAAACCATAAAACGCGATGGAATGGGACAAATTTACAAGGTCTCTGGCCTTATCTAAATTGAAATTGTCATTTCGCTTGACCTTGTTAATGACGAAACATTACAGACACGCTTTCGGTCACTGGGTGATGCATGAGTTCGATATTCTGAAAGTAGACTGGCTGCAATAGGCACTGTGCATGTCACCTAACTGCCACTCGTGTCTGCCTTCTGCTTCCGATTAAACTAGGGACAGCTGATAGAAACCTGTGATAAACCTGATGGCTGACCTGTTCTGAAAAACATCAGTAGGTCTGATTTCATGGACCAGAGCCCTGTTTTAGAATCTTACAGTTGCCTAACTTATCCAGAATTTCTCGATTTTGGAACAGGAATTTTGTATTTCCACGTGTAAAAGGAATTTCCACTGGTCCCTATTCCGAGCGGTGGGCCGGGATAGCTCAGTCGGTATAGCGTCTACGCTACGTGCTGGACGGTCCGGGGATCGAATCCAGTGGGGGCGAGATTTTTCGCAGCCGTCCAGACCGGCCCTGGGGCCCACCCAGCCTCCTATACAATGGGTACCGGGTATCTTTCCCGGGGGTAAAGTGGCCGGGGCGTGGAGTTGATCACCCACCCTCATCTAGTGCCAGGGTTAAAGAAAGAGTAGAGCTATACCTCTACTCTCCCTCTGGGCCTTCGTGGCCTGTCTAGGGAGAACTTTACCTTTACCTTTACCCTATTCCTAGCAAAAGGAATCAAGCACATGCCCTTTAACTCCACTTTTTAAAATATATTTTAACATCTTACCGTCCACGCCTAGGTCTTCCAAGTTGTTTATTTAAGTTTTTTACCAAAACACTGCAGTTATAGGTCTATAAACTGAAAGGTGCTGCGGATGTGTTATGAATTTGTCTGATATCGTTATTCTTCTTTTCGCAATTTATAATAAAATAAATAGGCGCATGGTTAAACATTAATATTCTCTCGAATAAATGTCGATATTAAAAACGTATTTTCATTAAAAATGGTGTGAACGTTATGCCACTACGGACCACTGCACTTTTTTTCACTTTGATTGGCAGCAATTAGTACTACAGACAATAATGAAAATACAGGAATTTATCCATGCCTGTTTAATAACAAAATAATGTTGATAGGTAAGGAGTTGCTGATGGTTGGCAGGATCGTAGGGTCTAATTCTGCAGGGTCAGGCTGTCTAAGAACACGTGTTTGTTCTTTACGTATGTCCGTGTAAATCTAGGTTTGTGTAAAATAAATAAATAAAAGCTGGAAAACTACAGAAATTACTTTTTGTAACACTACGAATATCCAAATATTAACTTACAGCATTGGCATATGAAGAGCGACATAAACTTAACGGAAAATAGCAAAATCACAATCGATATTTTCAGGCTTAAACGTAAAATATTCATTTTGTATGTCATTATGTTATATGGCGATATTAGGGGTAGAGTTTTAAGCTTTCTTACATCGGAACTTCACGCCTCGGCTACTTCAAACCCTGCAAAAGTCCCCCGCTACGCGCGGAATAAGAACCTGGGAGATTCTCAGAGTTGGTCTGAACGTTTACACGGGAACAACAATCTCTTTAATTCCCACACGAATCACAATAAGTTCAGCCAGCAGTTTAGATTTTATAAGAAGGGCGCAGTACCGGGTGATTTACAGTTATGGTTAAATATGCATTTAAAAGAAATTGCGGTTATAAATTGTTGATTAGTGAATCACCGTCAAAGATAAATTTATACCTGTATATAAAATTGCGTTTGACGGTGAAACATTTTTTTTTCCTATGGCTCGACAGCACCCTAGGGGGCCTAGGCCGCCTCATTTTTCGAGGTTTCGCGATGACACACTTTAGACACACCACAATCGGTAGGACTCCTCTGGACCAGTGACCAGCCCGTCGCAGAGACCTCTACCTGACAACACACAACACTCACACAAGACAGACATTCATGCCCCCGGCGGGATTCGAATCCACAATCCCAGCAAGCGAGCGGCTGCAGACCCACGCCTTAGACCGCGCGGCCACTGGGATCGGCGGTGACACATTACTCAACCAATTAATCTGTAAATTATAAGTGAGTCAACATGAAGCAGAACTGTATATATTTGTGTTTGACAGTGACTCGCTAAGCAACTAATTAATGTATAAATGCAACAGGATGCATTCACCAATGTAACTATTGATATAAAGATTAGAAGCCGATCCCAGTGGCCGTGCGGTCTATAGCGTGGATCTGCGGCCGTTCGATTGCTGGGATTGTGGATTCGAATCCCGCCGGGGGCATAAAAGTCTGTCTCTTGTGAGTGTTGTGTGTTGTGAGGTAGAGGTCTCTGCGACGGGCTGATCACCAGTCCAGAGGAGTCCTACCGAGCGTGGGGTGTTAACTGAGTGTGATCGTGAGGCCTTAATAATGAGGAGACCGTGACCCACTAAGGGCTGTTACGCCATGAAAATTTAAAGATTGGAAAAAAAATTAAATTAATTAATTCAAATAAAGGAATTAGGAATAAAATATATGACTAAGGACAAAGCGTGTAATGAGTAAAAGGTACTCTCAAATCTACATAACCTATCAATTACATTTTTTTTTTGTTGATTTGTCCGTGAATTTTACGATTCAGTGTTTAAAAACCAACACAATGCACTTCACTTTCACTTTAATATGTATTAATTAACATATGTAGGGGTTAATTAATACATATTAAAGTGAAAGTGAAGTGCATTGTGTTGGTTTTTAAACTATGAATTACAGTTCACACTGAAGAAAGGCTCCGACGCCCAAAGTTATGCTGAAGGGATCAGCATATGAGCAGGGCGGAAGGGACTTCGAAAGCCCAAGTTTTAATTGGATAATAACAGCACGAGAGTGATCTTTTGCGAAGTTCTGAAATTTGAGCGACATTACGGTCACAAAATTTACTTGTGTATACATGTCACAGTCCTTGCGAGAAAAGGGAAGCTGTTGCTGAGTATTGTTTAAAGGAAAACAAATTCCCGGACTCCACGTGAAATATTGTAATAACTTTAGATTCAATAATAACAATATTTCATTAAAATTTTAAGATATTTTTAGTGGAATTTTGTAGCAATATTGGTTATAAAAATAACTGCTTTCCTTATAATGAACTTTGTGAGCCCGTTAGCGATTACACGTATGTTGCGATGTCAAAATCTGAGATCATATCGTCATCTCGTATCTGAAAAATTCAACCAAATCGAAACCCGTACTGGTGCATATTAAGCACAGAGGTGGAATAATGAAGTGTTTAATTTCTACTTTGTACCTCTGGTTATAGCTTTGTTATAGATAAAATATTTAAAAATAAGTAGCAAACTAAATTATTTCTAGAAATTTTTGTGTTACTTTTATAGGATGTAAGACGCCATCTTGTGTCTTTGAAGGATTTGGAGGCGAGCTTTGTATACAGGACATACACAAAAGAATGGTGCGGTTTCAATGTGAATACTAATGATAACCGCACCATTCGTTTGTGTATACCCTGTATATAAAGAACATGCCGATCTGTTTCCTTTAGTAGTTACGAAACCCTTTGTCCGCCCGTAGTAATTCTGATATTAAATTATTCGCAATTTTAATCATTTTTTCTTCCCACAGTGCACCATTGCGTGAACCAAACATGAACACGCAACAACTGAACGTTGTCTGTGTTACCAGAAATACGTTCAAATATGAAACCTGGGAAGAATGACAGAATGATCCGATAGGCTGAGTCCGATAGAGGTGACGCTCCTCAACGTGTAAAGATTATCCTAGAGGACCAAAGTCAGTAGATGTTTCCCGATTATTTTACAGCTAAGAGGGCCAAGGTTTCTTCTTGTCGGCATGTCTTTTTAGTAACTATAAGATGGGAAAATTCCAGAAATTGTTAAACGCAACTGTAATATATTAAAATCGGTGGCTGTAAAATGACTTTCTCATATTAAAGGAAGGACATGCACTGAGCGTGTTCGAGAACGGATTTGTGACAAATTTGGGCCTAAGATGTAGGAAGTAAGAGAAGATTGAAGAAAATGAAGAGAATCTCGAGTTGCGTTTCTCGACAAATTTACTCGAATGATATAATGCAGGAGAATGTGATGAGCAGCATATGTTGCACGCATGGGGCATAGATAAGTGGTTACAGTATTTTTGTTAGAATATTTGAAAGACACCGCTCGGAAGACCTAGGGGTAGAAGGGGATGGATCTTACACATATAGGGTAAAACTGCACGGATTGGATTCATGTGGCTCAGAATGGGGAAAAATGATTAGCTCTTTTAATCACGGTAATGAAAGTTCAATGAAGTGCGGGCAATATTTTAACTGTCTGAGGAACTGTCAGCTTGTCAAAGAGGACTCTAATCCTTACAGTTAACAGGTTAATATTTGGAATTTTGTGTTTGGACATCCCTTTGTAACGGGTAAATATTAGATAAAGAGAAGACCGTTAGTCAAAACAATAGCTTTGATAATATTTTATTGCCAACGCTATTGTTTAATTGACTCACCATAGCTTTGACAATAAATTATTGTATCAAAACAATAGCTTTTACAACAAAATATTGTCAAAGCTATGGTTGTCATTAATGATCCTCACTGTTTGTCTAATATGGCCCCATCACGAGCACTTAGAATTGACTTAGCACTCCCATTTCTGCTGCTGGGCCTCTTTGTTCGAAGTTCCGCAGAGGATTATCCTTCCGTAACGTCTGGTGTTCGAATTAAAAGTCTTTCTTATACGAAGAATAAAGGTTTTGTCGCCCCAACTATATTACTGTCCTGTAGATACCCACAGACCTATTGCATACACAGCGCAAACTGCAAAAATAGGTCAGTGGTGTATGAGAGAGGGTCTGTAAAGTTAGAGAATGTTTAGCTGAATGGTAGCAACGAATTCAAATACATATCTTTCAGTTACTAAATATAAAATACTTGATTGGTTCCAGAAAAAGCTACTTTAAAATGTGTTTGTTACAGAGGTAATTTAATTTCTTAACATCTTTGATTCTGGAGTTACTGATATTGTTAAATTCCTCTGTAAATCCTTTGTGAACTAATGTTTGCCAAGTGTCCTTTCTGGCTGAGGTAAAAAATGTTTTGTGAAGGAAATAGAATAGAAAGAGGTAGGAATTTTCAAGAGCTTAAATAAAATGAGTTCGAAATCCCATACCACTTCCTTTGTTGCTTCGCCACGGCAGTGGAACAAAATATGGAACTTGCGTCCAGTTTTTTTAGAACTTCAGGTTTTGTGTCCTAGTTTCTTTGTGGTTCATAAACTCATTTTATTTGAAGATTCGCTATATTTTAGCTTGTGACAATAATCTGGAAGTTATAAGAACTGAAAGAAAATTGCAAATACCTTTTACTTATTGCAAAAAGTTAAACAAATCAGATGTTCTGTTCACGCATTCCAAAAATTCGCAATTTAACGTAGGTTTATGTAAATGTAAATGTCGCCCCGTAACGTAATATGCACGCACAAAGGAGGAGTTGGTATTTAGCTCCACTTATTCTTATCCTTGTCGCGAGGTAGCGGTGGGTGCCCAAAATCACGCCCCGGAAGCTTTAACCCTCGGGAAAGAGTCCTGGGCAAGTTGTACCGAAGACTGGATGTGTTCCAGGTCGGGTTTAGACGAGTGTGGAAAACAGAAAAACCTCTTTGTCTCTCAGAGTTTCGATCCCGCTAACATCTAGCCCATAGCGAGTCAATAGATTTATGTAATTATTTATTTTTATGGCCAAACAAAAAATATTTCTCTCACACAAACTATTACAAGAAACAGAAGTCTGTAGCTAAACACTGTGTTTGTGTAAATCAAGGCAAACTTTATTACTGTTATTCAGCGAATTCTTTTAGAATTAAAATATTATATAGTGTCAGGATGGTTGGGAAGACTCTAATGAGAGGCGGATATGCAAGTCCTAATTCTAAGGGATATTGACCATGGTATGTGACACTTAATATGAAAGGGTTTCAGGTGTTTGTACATCGTTGATTATTCTGAAGAGAATATAACATTTTAGAAAGTGGATTTACATTTGTCTCCAGATGAAAAGCTGAGCAGTCAGCTACTCAGTGACGCCTTTTAGAAGTAGCTAATCTCAAATACTGGGAAATGTAAGTCAACTTTATTGCCTTATCAATTTCACCTGAGGAAGCAAATGTATCCAGTTTACAAAACTTGTTCATTTCGGTACACTAAGTGATGGACAGAGTCCAAAAAGGTAGTAAGTACAGAAATAGAGATTTATAAGAATAGCATAAAGATACTTATGCCTTCAAGTAACGTTTTTTTTTGTCCGATTTCAACTATATTTGGAGTTTTTAGGCAGATTTCTGTAAGTTCCTGATACCCAATTTCACAAAAATCCGTCCAGTGGTAGCCGCGCTGATACTGGCGGACTGAAGGACGGACAGATATGACAGACTTTTTCCCTATATAAGTTTATTCACACCAACTACTGCAAACCACATAAATATATTTATTATATATACTCCTACATGTTTCGGCTGACATTCTCAGCCATCACCAGGGAGTCCTGTTCTATAGATTTACGCAGCATGCAGCTTGTCATTGAATGCTAATATATATATATATATACATATATATACATATAAGTACATTACAGCCAGTTGGTGTGAATAAATTTATATGTACATAACAACTGCACGGAATATATATAATATCAAGTATAAACGTTTTTCCCTGTTTATGCTGATGCTCATATTAAAGTCGAATGGTGTTATGATTAGAGAATAATAAATTCGGAAGCATCTGAAAGGAAACGGACATGGCGTAAGTAAGGTACTGTTCGCTTATACGCCTGGAGGTACCAAGGAAACAATAAAAATGTCTAAGGCAATCTTAGCGGAGGTTCGAAACAGAGATGTCCAGAATAAAAGGCAGTAGCATTACCGCTCAGACTGTATTCTACACATGTCCGTTAAATCTGGAGTATTAGGACATTCAATTTATTACAGATTTTTAATTTTTTTGTGGGTAAAGCCCGTGATTACGTCACTAAATAAGGAAGATTACCTTTCTTGTGTATCAGATGTAATGGTGTGCAAATTGAACACAGCATGTAAATAAAAGCTCTAATATAACAACTTGGCTTATGGTTCCAGAATTATGGGACATCTTGTGTGTGCTGTGTTATTGAGGTCTGTCTTATTATCAGTGGACATTGAAGAAATCACACCAAATATATGTTCTAGCAAATAGACTTATTTTACAGTGTAGCCCCTCTTATAACACGGATGTAAATTGTACCACGTTGTTCGCGGTCTACGTCAGTTGACAGCTCTTTATTTGCAGATTGCCTATCGGCCAGGGAAATGCAGACATGTTCAGCCCTGCCTCTAGCTACGTATTCGTCTCTGAGTGGAGATTTAACCCACGCCGGTGGGCCTAAAAAGCATGCTAATGTAATATATTTAAGATCCTAACAAGGAAGCCTTAGAATATTCCAGGTCTAGATTGCCTTATGAAGACTTTATGAAGAATTTTCAGAATATGAAGGACGAAGATTGTATTTTATAAGACTTTAAGATACGAAGGAGAGAATGCAATAAGCCTTCTCCGTAGTAAGCTAATCCCAAGAACAAACATGTCTAACTATAAAAATACGGTAATAGGTAAAATCCTCCCTGCCAACGCCATGAAGCATATAATGGGATTGGAGGTATAGCTCCATTCATTCTTAATCTCGGTACTAGATGGAGTTAGTGATGAAATTCAAGCTCCGGCCGCTTTACATCTGGGGAAATAACTCCGGTGTTCATTGAATAGGAGGCTGGATGGGCCCCAGAGCCGGAATGGAATGTTTGGAGAAGAGAACATTTCTTGAGACGCGTTCGCGTAAGCATTGTTGCCGTGGAAAAGCAATAAGTATTATATATTCTGTGAGTGTTCTGTAGCCTTAGTTATCCAGTATGCAGGACGCATGCACCCTATTATATTGTCATCTTAGCCTGTCCATTTCTAACAGTTTTCCACATTATCTCATAAACGGCACGATATTTTTTTTTGGGGGGGGGGGGACGTTACTGAACATAAAATGTGTGTTTTGATTTTCTTTACAACTTTTGTTTGAAACATTTCTTATTCTAAGAAGAATTCAGCGAGATATTGTCAAATATGTAATAGGTCTTCATACAAAGTACCCGTTATTCTTCTCAGAGTTTAACAAACCTTAAACTTTTTCTCAAAAGATATTCGAAAAATACTCAAATATCAAGTTTCATGAAAATCCGTCCAGTGGGAGCCGAGCTGTTCTAGGCGGATGGACAGACAGACACAATGAAACTAATAGTCGCTTATCGCAATTTTGCGAACACGTCTAAAAATGGACTTGCTGTATTGAAAAATAAGTGTAATGTAAATGATAATGAAGAGAAATGATGGTTTTATCTGACCTTAATTTGCAAGATTTGAAGTTCTGTCGGCGATGACTGGACTTGTGATCTCTTTTGAGGTGTGGCGCCGTATTGTCTGGTAGCAACCTGTCGTCTCCATTACTGTGGATGAAACATGTTTAGAATATACAGCTGAGCATATTCATGAACACTGATGATGGGTGAATGTTCGTGTAGAGGCTCAGCACATTGCTACCATTCTACAAACCATAGCGTCGAGAAATAAGACACACTTAACACTATTAACTTATTTGTTCATTTGATTTTTAAACAATTTTCGCAACAATAAGAAAAGCGACTATTAGCTTCGTTATACGTGTCTGTCGGTCCGCTTGGAACGCCTCGGTTCCCACTGGACGGACTTTCATTAAACTTGATATTTGTGGATTGCTCGAAGATCTGTCGAGAAAATTGAAGTTTGATTAAAATCTGACAAAAATAACGGGTATTTTACGTAAAGATCTTTGTGTATTTGTGATAATATCTCGCTGGATTCTTCTAAGAATGAGAAGTGTTTCAGACAAAATTGTAGAGAAAATCAAAACACATATTTTATCTCTAATAAATCTTTTCCGAAAATTGTGACTCTTAAGAGATAATGTGGGAAAAACACAAAATGTATTGTTGCATTTAAACTGCAACATAAGTGACGCAAAGACGCCACAATGTTACGTCACACGTCTTGTCATTTGTTACTGTCGATTGCAAGTGTTTAACTTTCCGAAGGATTTATTAGCCAATATTATAGATTTTGTCTTGAATTCCGGTAACGAAGCAAAGCGAATTCGATCCAAGGGAACAGATGTTGAATCTTTTGTATCAGTTTCGAATCTCGGTCTCAGAACCGACCATCCTGAGTGTTGTCATTATTCATTTTTCATTATTTACTGCCTTCTATTAGACATTCCATGCTGCCTGTTGTTATAACTTGAAGGAAGTGGGCAAACGTGAATTCAGCTGCACGCTAAAGAGAGATTCGTACCCAGCATTTACAAAGATGATGAGACGAAAAGGCAGGGAAGTTCAAAGGTTAATACAACCCTTAGACGTTCACTGTAGTTGACAAAGGCGTCTATATAGCCGCAACTTAAACACGTGACAGTCTGCTTAATACTGAAGGAGCAAGGTGTTTAGCTTGGTCTGTCTTTTGAGAAATACTACTGTCGGTAAATGGTAATCTCGAAATCCAGTGCTGTAATGTCTCCTTTAGTTTCGTAGAACGTAATGTAAATTGCTTCAGAGTCTTTGTCAGTTCCGTTTAGACATAGACTGTATTTAATCTATTCATTTATTAATGAGGTACAACCTGCCGCACTGTTTCCGTGTCAGTGGGAATCCTTTGGTGTTATTCATTTGAAGGATCAGGCGTTTCAGGTTGCTGCTGAAGGCAACGACAGAATCAGACCACCAGATGTGATTCATCTAAAACTCAATTCTTTCTTATAAAAGATACAATATTTCTCCCTGCATGTTTTGGCGTATGCTTTACCTTCCTCAGAGCTGCTGACAAAAATATATTCAAAGGCCTAATATCACTCTTTTAACGCGTCTGTGGACGGTATATTTTAAAATCATTTCTCTAAGCAATGTTGAGGATGGCGTAGAGAATGGAAGAATATGTAGGGGGAAATATAACATTGATGCAGTAACCTGGTGTGTATTATGTGACTTAAACTTGTTGATGTGTGATGCTGAAATATGCGGAAATTAGATGTCACTCTTAGGCTCGTTGGCAGAATTTCGAAAAGCGACTATTAGCTTCGTCTTCTTTGTCTGTTCGTCTGTCCTTCCGCATGGAACAACTCTACTCCCACTGGATGGATTTTTATAAAATCTGCTATTTGTGTATTTTTTTTTTCAAAAACTGTCGAGAAAATTCAAATTTCATTAAAAACTGACGAGAATACCGGGTACTTTACTTGAAGACGTTTGGTCATTTTTGATAATATCTCGCCGAATTATTCTTAGAATGAGAAATGCTTCAGAAAAAGTTAGTACAGAAAATCAAAACACATAATTTTCGTAGAACAACTTTTTTTCCCCGAAAATCCTGCCGTTTGTGAGATAATGTGGAAAAATATGGTGAAGCCGGACAGGCAATAGCTGTCATAACACGGCGCACACGCCTTGCATGCAGGATAACTAAGACTAGAAACACACGCTCAGGAGTTTTTAATGCTTATTGCTTTTCCACAATGGTCACGCGAACGCGCCTCACCATTACGTTATACGTACTTGAATTCTCTTGTTAAAAAAGTAAAAACCTTTACGTTGCCAATCATTCTTTTAATTCAGGCTCCCCTAATTTCGCTAAGCATCTAGATGGCGAATCTGGATGAACATCCCAGAAGAACTGAATTACAGAAGCGCCGTTCTGAACACTTCAAATATCGGAACTCTTCATTCAACCGAAAGAATGTGGACAGACTAACCGAAGGATAGGAAAAGCAAGAGGGGAGTTGATCTTAAGAGAAAGACACGTGGATGCTTGGAAGAATATGCGATTCTATCAAACTTCGAAAGTTTATCATGGATTATAGCAGTTTTTAATTTTATTTTGGTGCATGCATAATTGGTGTTCGAAAATAGGGTGCTGAGCAGGATATTTGGGCCTAAGAGGGACGAGGTAACATAGGAGTGGAGAAGACTACATAAGGAGAAACTTAATGATCTGTACTCATCACCAAATATCATTCGGGTGATCGAATTAAGAAGAATGAGGTGGGCGGGGCATGTAGCACGTATGGGGGAGGGGAGAGTGCATACAGGATTTTCGTGGAGAGACCTGAGGGAAGGACACCACTTGGAAGACCCAGATATGGATGGGAGGATAATATTAAAATGGATCTTCAAGAAGTGGGATGGGGGGGCATGGACTGGATTGATATGGCTCAGGATAGGGACAGGTGGCGGGCTGTTGTGAGTGCGGTAATGAACCTTTGAGTTCCATAAAATGCAGGAAATTTCTTGATTAGCTGAGGACCTGTTAGTTTCTCAAGAAGGACTCTGCTTCATGTAGTTAGTTAGTTAGTTAGCATGCATAACTACCTATGCATATTTAAAGCCCATATGACATCAAAAATATATGTTGGCAAAGAAATATGAGCCTGTGTGTTTAGAAAAGTGGGACTGAGCCGAGAATAAACATCGTTCAGCCGAAAATAAACCCTATTATAGCCACTGAAGTGACACAACGCGCTCTGCCAGACACAAAATGTGCTTCCTACCGTTTAACTTACGAGGCATAAAGTTAAAAAATTAACATCAAAAGCCGTACGTTTCGTGACACGTTTTGTATCTGCGTATTACGTATATGGTTTCTGTAACATCAACTATTTGTATCAAAAAGTGAAATGTCCTTTGAAAATTCAATGAGAAAATTGGACAATCTCCATCAGTGGACTTCGGTTTTCATATGTAATCATTTGATTGAGCTACTTTTATACATTATGGTCCTTGGGGGACTCTTTGATGTCAGGATATCACACAATATGAACTCTATAAGGGTGAAAATATGTGGAAAGGGGATTTGACTGAAGAAGAAGAGGTAGTTTTTAGGTCAAGGTTGATACTATAATATCGACTTTACTACCTTTGTTTCTTGCCGCCACTTTGGGTTATAGGAACACATCGAATTTAATTTTGCTTAGGACTCATTGCATACGATGAGCTGAGAGGCACTACACTGCTTAGACTAATGGTAAATAGGTTTTATTTTGAGATGGCCTAAGCCTGTAGGCTTAAACTGAGTACATTATAACCGCGAAACCTGTAGTTCTAAAAGTTAGCACATTATAACCGCTGGGAAACAAGAAATCCGTATTAAAATTTGTTGTAAATTTCAAGAAAAGAGATGATTTGTGAGCAGTAAAGGTCACCTGAAAAATACAAATGGAAAGTAAAGGTAAATTTAATTCTGTGTAATTTGTGAAGGAATAGAGGGGTGGAGATGTGGCTCAACAACTCATGTCTAACCTCGGCACTAGATGGAGCTATTGGTCAGCGTCACGCCTGGACCACTTTACCCTACATAAACCGCCTTTGCTACCCACATAAAGAGAAATTTGGTGTTTGCAAGAGCTGCTCTGCCTGTTTTGGAGAGCATAACCTCTTACCCTGCTGGAAACAGAACCAAGATTCTTCCGTCGTCCAACCGTAGTATAGTCATAAACTGGCTACAGATTGTAAAGTTCCTTTTCGTGCCAATTCCTACATTCCTCTGTTAATTTGTTTCTCGTAGTCCAAATATTCTCAGGTGTTTGTACTCACACACTTTTTTATGTAAAGGTTATTGTTTTGTGAAATGTAATACGGTGTAGTCTGGTAGAGGCATAGCAACGTCTCAGAAATGTTGGTATTCTTGAACCAGACTACACGGCGTCACATTCTATAAGACAATAATATATCTATTTACGGAATTGAGAACTTTAAATACCAATCTCAACCCATTTTTTTCTTAACAGAAAGAGACAAAAAATTTTATACACGTGTACATATGAATAGTAAGCATGTATGTGTTTCTTTTTTGATGGATTTCATCCCGTTGTGCTGTGGAATATTAATATCGGTATGTGTATTGCAGTTAAACACAACAAACGTTTATTAAATTCATCAGTGAGTGCTACATGTTTCGGTCTTATAGACAATCATCAGGCAATAAAATACGTGATTTAAAACATATGCACACATACTTTTTTAAATCACGTATTTTATTGCCTGATGATGGTCTATAAGGCCGAAACATGTAGTATTCACTGATAAATTTAATAAAAGTTTGTTGTGTTTGACTGCAGTACATATACTGATATTAATATGTGTTTCGTTCACACACGGTATGACTCTAAGAACGGTAATGTAGTTGAAGTGATTGCAGGTTGTAGAGAGGGATAGAAGGAAACTTAATTAAGTGCATAAAGCCCTGTAGTAATTCGATCCATTACTTCATCTAACATTAAGCAGTTCTGTATTTTGCAACACAGTGTATTTATGTGATCTGTGTTTCTCAGAACAAATAGCAATTATTTACCTGTATACAGCAGGCCTTATGGAACCCAGGGTAGCAAATTCGCGAAACAATCAATGGAACGTGGTGGCTAAATTAAGGTATGAGTACGTACTGCTAATATATAGGTCAAAGGTCAATTTTATTTAGGGTTTTAGGTTGTGGATAACAAAAGCTTGAGAACCAACGATATGCAGCTTTAAGCGTTTGGTCTTTAAAAAGGCATACACTGTGCTCTCTGAAAAGTACTAACTGAATCTTTATATAAGATAATTATTTTATTAGACAATTGCAGTATGTCACTTCCTACTGCTATTGCAAAGCGACTGTAAGCGTGCTGCCGCTTAGCTAAGATTTATATGATAAACGATCCGACAAAACATGAAACATTATGTTTGTGAGATAAAATAATGTGTATAATGAATGAATAACATTATTCAAAGCAATATGGACATGTGAATTTATAAAGCGAAGAATAAGAGGAAAAACGTTTAAAAATGAAAGGGGGATTTTGTGACAGGAACTGGCCTAATAACTGAAGAAACGGCAAGAAAATTTAATACGCCTGTATTTTAATTTTAATTGCCTTAACAAAGTTGTGAAAAGCGGCTATTATCTTCGTTTTCCCTGTCTGCCCATCCGTTCGCTTGGAACACCTCTGTCTCGCTGGGCTGATTTTCACGAAGTTTCATACTTGAAGATTTTTCGAAAATATGTCGAGAAAATTCAACTTTTATTCAAATCTGAGAAGAATAACGGGTACTTTACGTGAAGACACACGTACGTTTATGATAACATCTCACTAAATTCTTCTTAGAATGAGAAATGTTTTGAAAAACTCAAGATAAAATCAACACACGTCTTACTTATTCAATACATTTTCTTCTTTCGAAAGTCGTGCCTTTTATGAGATAATGTGGAAAAATATGGTAGAGCCGGACAGGCCACAGATGACAATATAATATGGCGCATGTGATTTGCATGCACCGTATTACATTGCTAGCAGACAAAATGCGATTTTCATGCGGGGTAAATAAAGCAGGAATACAGACACACTCATAACATATAGTACTTGATGTTTCATAATTGATTAATTCCGTCTGATCTCGTAAAGTGTTTTAAGGCAACGCTTACAAAAACCGAGAAACTGGGCAACGACTTATCTGTCATTACGATCTGTTTAGCAAATTGTACGTCTAAAAAACGCCATGAGCAAACGAACATTCTTTTGTTTCAGTGCAGCATCGGGCACTTTGCATGAAGGATTACGTAAGTTTTATTGTTGACGGCGACATGAAATTGCCATAAAAGCATTGTTGTGCAACACTCAATATTTTTTAGTTAACACGGAACGTATTTTTGCGTTTCCACTACAATAACGGTTAGCGAACGCGCCACAGTGTTATGTAATACATACATTATCTATCGTGTTGTTACTGCAAAATCAAAACCGCCTAAAAACAGGAAACAGGAATAATATTTAGGGCTGCTCTTTTCGACTTTCTCAATTGTCCAAGTTTTTTAATATAAGACCACAATTTTGTATGTGGCTCCTGTATCCAAACCTGCTCGGTTCTTGTAATAAACGCTCACTGCTTTGAACGGAGTATAGAGTGAATAGCTTTAACCCTTTGTAAAATGAAACTCCTGTAAATATTATGTAAGAATTCGGCCCCTACCTCAAAGTAGACAAAAAGGCCTCACTACGAAACCAACGAGTTAATGAAAGCTCCTTTAAATAAGAAACATGCGAAATAGATAAACACGCTGCGTATATAACCTTCAGAGTATCTGGATGTTAAGCAAGGTGGTACATATAGTAACCATTGATTTTTAAAACCTTATATCGAATGCTGAATCTTATTCGGGTGATCAAATCAAAAAGAATGAGATGGGTTTGTCAGGTGTCACGTATGGGAGAGAGAAGAGTTGCTTGGAGAGTTTCGTTGGGGAAACGTAAGGGAAAGAGAAAATTTGGAGTACTTAGGAGCAGATGGGAGGATAATATTAAAATGGATCTTCAAGGAATGGGTTGAGGTCTAGACTGAATTGATCTGAATCAGGGTAGGACCAGTTGGCGGGCTCTTGTCTCTGCGGTAATGAACCTCCGTGTTCTAAAAAATGCGGGAAATTTATTTTTGGTCGAGGACTTATTAGCTTCTCCAGAAGAACTATGATCCAAATTGTTAGTCAGGTAGTTAGTAAGTTGGTAGTTAAATGTTGCTTTATGCTCCCTCGAATAAGTTCAAATTTAGCAAATTCTTTTGAAAGAACTTGACATTGATATAAACGTAATTTAATAATAGGCCTATTATTTGCTCTTACAGCCTTAGAAAGTAATATCTTCTTAAAGCAGGGATTACGAATTCAGTCCTTTTATTCAACAGAGTGATTTTCTCCTCGTTAAATGTGTATGTCGTGTGAATTTTCTAGTTAAACTCATAAAAATGTATGAGAAAATAGTAATGCAAAGGTTATTACGAGCACCAAATTATTTGGATGTGATAACATTGAAAATAGTTTACGAATCATCACTAACAAATTTATGCAAATTGGATGAAGTTCCGGAGTCCATAGTTTCAAATTTACCGCGTAACAAATCTCTTTTTCTTTCATCACATATTCATTACTTTTGATGCACAAAACCCGCAGTTTTTCACTGTCGTTTCATTATTACTGATGTTGTCTTTATGTAAATGGGTGGAAATGATGCTCTGAAGTCCTGAGTTGGACTTAAAGTAGAAATACTATAGGAGAAAAATAAACGTAAAGTTTAAAAATTTTTATGCCGCCTGTATGTGTAGAACGGTAATGAATCAACAAAGGCATGTCATTTCCCTGCACAAATTCTACCCTAATGAATGTGATGTTCATCAGTGAGTGAGGTTATACCGTTGTCCAAATTTACGGCATTGACCCTAACATTATGACCCCATGACTGCTAATTACCGTTCATAATCTTCATTAGCACCATTCTTCAGAACAAGAGAGACGATGTAGTGATAGAAAAAAGATGGAAAATTAAAAAAGTATTACCAGAATTACAATTTGAATATCCTGTATAGCTCAGTTAGTATAGTGACCAGGCTACCTAATGGACGACGGAATAATAGAGGTTCGTTTGCCGGCAACGATAAATTTTTACTTTCCCCAAATCTTCCAAGCTGTTTTTTTTTAGCCCATCCAGCTTTCTCTTGAAATGTTGCGGTGGGGTTTTGTCCCTGGAATTTTAGGGCCGAAAGGTGAAGATAAAGACCTGTCTTCCTCTCAAGCCGAGGATAAGATATTGAACATTATCTTCACCCCCCATCCTCCATATATGTTAATTGCGTGATGCTTAATGAAGCACACGGAAAAAGCCTTTAATTACCCGAAATATATATCTTAATCTTTACAAGACTTTCACTTTTCAATTTGCCGTTCCTTATAGAATCAGTTACTTCTGGCTCGCATAACATCGGTTATGTGAATATCCGCTTTAGGGTTTAGTGGTTTTTACGTCGAAACGTGTAGTAGGTGCAGTGAAACACCTTGCAGGTCGTGTAAAATCTTCAATAAAACAGTGAAATATCACCACATCCGTTATCATAACCAGTCATTTATATCCATCTTCAAGATTTCTAATACAGCAGTCCTGTATTGCAGTAGCGCTATATAAATACAGGGCATACACAAAAGAATGGTGCGGTAACAACAAGCTTCACTTTTGAAACCGCACCATTCTTTTGTGTATGCCCTGTATGTATATTCTTGAGGTACGAAGTTCGAATCTAGACTGCGTTAACAACTATCCTCAGCGGCATTTCTCACGCCTTTCTTCTGTTACTACGTGACTGGAAGGGAGGACAGATTTAAAACAGGCCTCTATCCGAAGTTCCAGCCCACCTCACAAAATAATACTTGCGCCTCATTGGACATTACCCCATCTCTGAATTCGGTTCCGCGTTATTAAGCAACGTATATGTGAATCAAAACTTTGCTTCTTTCAGGCTGCCGAGGATTGGCCCTTGAAGCACTTTTCTATTACGTGAACGCAACCCACTCGGGAAATCTGCGGATTGCTTTACGTGCTTATTTGATGTTCTTTCTTTTTTTTCATGCTTTCTGCATCGAATTACAGGCTGAGTAATAAACAGTCATGGAAAGGGGTGTTGAAAGAAGAGAAATGGGGTTAATTTTGAGATGTTATTGTGGCATTATTGCTGGAGGGGCTTTATTTGACCACGATAGACCTGTCAGGAAAACCGGCTTCCCATTTCAACCCAAGACCTTCTGAATTGAAGCAGGAGTTCTAACCACTTAATAGCAATGTACGTTTGAGATGACCGGGATAGCTCAGTCGGTATAGCGACTCACTACGGGCTGGACGGTCCGGGGATCGAATCCCGCCGATCCCAGTGGCCGTGCGGTCTAAGGCGTGGGCCTAAGGCCGCTCGCTTACTAGGATCGTGGGTTCGAATCCCACCGGGGGCATGGATGTTTGTGTTGTGTTAGTTGTAAGGACGGTAGCATGGAACGTAAAGTGACATGAAGGACGAAAGGATTTAAACAGTACAAAAAAAAATGGATCAAAGGGAAAAAACCCCGGACAGGCAAAAAAAAAAAAATCCCAGTGGGGACGAGATTTTTCGCAGCCGTCCAGACCGGTCCTGGGGCCCACCCAGCCTCCTATATAATGGGTACCGGGTCTCTTTCCCGGGGGTAAAGCGGCCGGGGCGTGGAGTTGACCACCCACCCTCATCTAGCGTCGAGGTTAAAGAAAGAGTAGAACTATACCTCTACTCCCCCTCTGGGCCTTCGTGGCCTGTTCTAGGGAGAACGTTTTACGTTTGAGATTAATGTCACTTCACGTCTTTATACATTGTTGTTCATGGGAACGTGATGATCTCGCGTTCATCGAATAATATGAGGTAGCTTGTCTGAAAGAGCATAATGAAATATAAAACCTCCTTCAGCATTACAAAACGTGGATGAAGGTCGAATATAAAGACAATTACACCGAAGGTCTGATACTCAACAATGTAGGTTATTAGACGATTTTGCGGATTGAAAATAAAAAAGGCCTTATTTGGAGACCACTCCCTTCGGTGCCCTAATAGCATTGACTGAACCGTTTTCCACATTTTTATGTCATTCTCTATAGGAATTGTTAACAAACAGGTGTTTGGAACTCGTGACTTTAGCGAAATTTGACCCAATGAGAGCCATGCTTTACTTAGGACCCCAGATGGATATCTGCAATCATTTTCCATGGTTTTTTTAACAATTTGCTTCACATTCGATAGGACATATCTTGGTGCAATGTCGCTGACTTTTGTGAAAATCCGTGTAGTGAAAGCCACGCCTTGCTTAAGAGAATAAATAGAATTTTGCCCTATTTTCTACTTATTTCTTTTGATTTGAGAAAAAAAATTCCATACGTGACGTATCCATAAGAAATGTGTTGAGCTATTTTAAGTTTTGTGAAAAAGGGCAGAGTGAAAAATTGCAATTACATTTATGGGCAAATGCGCTTTTATTCATACTGAATACAATTTATTGCCCGATTTGGATGAAAATTGGTAGTAGAGAACCAGAAGTAATGCTGCTAGGTGTTTTTATGGGTTTACGTGTATCAAGAAGTGGTATGACTTTTGGAAGTAAAGAACGCCTCGGTAATATGTACGTGCTACCATTTGCAGTCTTGTTCATAAGGTAAGCATTCAGAAAATTAGTTCCAGTTTTGATTATTTACTTAGCCAGGTGCAGTGCCTGTGTTGTGTTTTGTTACTGTGTCACTGACCAGCGATTGTCCGATCAGAGGTCGGGTTATAGAGTGGAGTTATGGTTTCGGGTGGGATTGTGGGGGAGGGGGGTTATTGATTTTACGCAATCAGCTATTCCATTGCGCCCATAATGAAGCTGCAACTGACACTCAACACTTGTTCAACTTTAGCTCTGTACTGGAGTTAATGTCAAACTAACAAACTTTTAAAACCTCGATACACGTGTGTCAAAACCTAAAGCAGTTTTTAGGTTATTGCTTAACTGGAACAATAGAGAATATTGTGATGAAGGGACTGAACCTCTCCTTTTTGTTTGGGAATTCTTGGTTTAAAATCTGACCCCTGAGACCTTAATTCTAAGTTTCTTCATGATTTTACTCGATTACTTCAGGTACATGCCTTAGTGGTATATCAAATTACACCCTGAAGATTAATTGCCACATTGTTCTCAATTTACAATTAACCAATCACTAAAACTTCTAACGCTCTTTAATATAAAACACAGACAACGTCGTTAATAGTCCACTGGTAGTTATACATACCAGTTGCTATAATATTAACAAACCCCACATTTTGCTCAAGCAGTGTTATTATGTGCCGATCTCAGTGACCGCGCTGTATAAGAAGTGGGTCTGCGGCCGCTGGCTGGAATTTCGGTTTCAAATCCCGTGGAGGACATGGATGTTTGTCTCTTGTGAGTGTTGTGTATTGTCAGGTAGAGGTCTCTGCGTCAGGCTGATCACTCGTCCAGAGGAGTCCTACCGAGTGTGGTGTGTCTAATGTATGTGATCGTGGAGCTTCGATAATGAAGAGGCCCTGGTCCACTGAGGGCCTTAGCGCCATGATAAAGTGTTTACATGTGTTTCATATGGTTCTCACTATAAACACAGGTTGTTTCAGTAGTGGGGAGAGGAGAACTGTCAATCAGAACTATATATGTAACACATTACTGCGTCATCTTGCCCTATTTTAAAGCAATATTCCCTAATTTTCCTGAAATGATTGGGGAATTCCAGGAAATGCTTTGGAACAGCCGGAACTTTGGAACCACCCTAATACAAGTCCGAAACGTCGTCTCTTGTTCTATCTGTGACATATTAAACACGCTGTGCACATTTGACATCTGACCTTTACCAAATCTGAATAACAGATTGAAAGATATATATCTTGTAGGGCGATGTATTTCTCCGGTAGCGGATTTTTTTTTCTTTTTCATCTACCCAATCTACCGTGATAAATTGACTGCGAAGTCTTCATTTCCACCGGTCTCGGCAGAACTGACGATACAGGGACAGCAATGCGTATCTTTCTTCAGAACGGAACTGTTTCCGTTATTCAATCTTGAAAGGAGAAGGGAGAGTGCAGAGAACTCCATGTCTGTCACGCCTAATAACTGTGAGTGACGCAAGATTTAGCCACTTTCTCTCAAGGCTTACTTCTTTCAGTCGCAAGAGCAGTTTCGTGGAAGCTACAAGTGTCTGGGTTCTCATTACAGGGACTACTCTTAGAAGGGGTCACGTCTTATGACGGGGCTAGTACAGTATTTACGCGAAAATCGGCAGCTTCTGTATAAGTAATTTCCACAGATGGCCCTTCAGGTTATCTATTTATATATATATTAGAGCCCAACAGTGACATTGTGGAATTATAATCTCACTTGAGACAGCCGCATAGATGTTATTGGCAAAGTAGGATGCTGTAGTGTCAACCGAGGCAGCCGTACATTTTTACTGCTTCATAATGACTGCCATCTGGCGTATCGCCCGCCAACTATAATAATTTCATTTCATGCACTCGCTCCCCCAGTGACAAACAAAGTGGATTATATAAGGTAGATGGTCTGTTAATATGATGTCGTGTCCCGGATACACTGAAAATCTTAAACTGGGCGCTAGACGGACGTGAGTGGTCAACTTAAAGTCCCGGCCACTTTACCCCCCGGGAAAAGAGCACCGGAATTCATGGAATAGGAGGATGGGTGGGCCCCAGAGCCGGTCTGGACCTTTTGGAGAGGAGAAAATCTTTTTCTCCAGAAGAGATTCGAACAGCAAACCAACTATATATTATTATTAACCGCTAATATCCTCACATCTTGCGTAGAAACGGCCTTCTAAAACACGTGATTGAAGGAAAGTTAGAAGGAAGGATAGAAATGACGGGACGACGAGGAGAAGACGTAAGCAGCTACTGGATGACCTTAAGGAAAAGAAAAGATACTGGAAATTGAAAGAGGAAGCACTAGATCGCACCCTTTGGAGAACTCGCTTTGGAAGAGGCTACGGACCTGTCGTAAGACAGACTACAGAATGAATGAACGAATGAATATCCTCAACGGCAGACATGATAGTTGCCAGCAATCGCTATTTTCGTGATGAAGCGTACCCGAACACACAATAGGTCAGCAGTAGTCCAGGTCTGCTATGAAAGGTACGGCGCAATCACTGGTGACACGCAGCAGTCATATTTACTGTAGTAGGCAATCCAGCGTTTCATTTAACTTCGTTTAAAATTTGATACTTGCATCAACTTTGGTAATGAACTTTCTACTTCAGGAATAAGTTCTACTGTGACACAGCGAGTGAGCCATATGGTGTGGCAATGTTTTAAATTAAACGGCGAAATATATTTTATTTATCTGCTATATGCGGTTTGTTCAACAACAGTGTTAGCGCCTAACCTGTGTAGTGCGGAATAATAGAATGAAAAATAAATTTCCATTTTGACGGAGCGTGGAGAGTTATGTTGTGCTTTATGGAAAATTTCCGGAATTTAGCTACAAGTAGTGAGGAAGGCCTTAATATAGCACGTCCCATTTGTGTATTAATTACAATTATATGTTTATTTAGCTCTTCACTCACGCACAACAAATTATATCCCATACGTTTTATCTTGGCAACTAGTTTGAGCTCTGGAACTGAGCCATCATCACGCCACTAACAGAAACTGTAAAATGGAAAGCTCTGTATATTATAGGAAGGGGAGATCTCCTTTCTACTATAAGCAGAACTTCCATTACACAGTCTTTGTTAGTAGCCTGATGATGGCTCATTTCCGGAGCCGAAATCAGCTGCCAAGATAAAACGTATGTAATATAACTTGGGTGTGATTGACGAGCTAAATAAACATATGCTAGTGAGGAAGAGTATGGAAAACCGTAACCAGCGTAGGCATTTTTAGTTTCGAGATTGGAAACTGAATCCTCCAAGTATGAAGAAGTAGTACTACTCAAACACACGACTGTGGCGTAAGTAGAAAGTAGTACTACTCAAACACACGACTGTGGCGTAAGTAGAAAGTAGTACTACTCAAACACACGACTGTGACGCAAGTAGAAGGTAGTACTACTCAAACACACGACTGTGGCGTAAGTAGAAAGTAGTACTACTCAAACACACGACTGTGACGCAAGTAGAAAGTAGTACTACTCAAACACACGACTGTGACGCAAGTAGAATGTAGTACTACTCAAACACAGGACTGTGACGCAAGTAGAAAGTAGTACTACTCAAACACAGGACTGTGACGTAAGTAGAAAGTAGTACTGCTCAAACACACGACTGTGACGTAAGTAGAAAGGGAGTTTTTTGTGTAAACAGCGTAATCTTTATTGATAATTTTTAAAAATAATTTAAATTCATCTTCACTCAAATTTTACCACACCCTAAATTTCATATAACACTTTGCTCGTGAGTTAACGAGTATGATAGATTAATATTCCATTCCCTAAATTTTGAGATAGTAATTTATGCACTGAAATGTTTGAAACACTCTTAAACAGAACAGTGCTTATTTTAATAACTTTGCCTTTAATGTAATTTTCCTTTGAAAATTAAGTAGGTAGCCTCGTCTTTTGTGATATAAATTTTGTCGCTATTTTTAAAGATTCAGTAGGGTTTAATTAGAAATTAATGTTTTAAATCTCTTCACAAAAAAAAAAAATAGAAGACCGCAGTAACTTATGTACCTGTATCGGGTCGTAGTGACGTTGCAGTTTTTACGTAAGTCTCCCGGACAAAGACGTATAATTTTAGGAAAAGATTCATTATTTATTTACTGTGCCCTACATTTGTGCTGTAATTAAATATCACAACATAGTAATGAAACTTATATTAAAGTACCTCGTACTCCTCAAAGAAGCACTTTACTATGGGTATTCTGATGATAACCCAAGGACTGAAAGGTATGTAATAAATGACAATGATACCTTTACTGTGACGATGTAACATTTAGTGCAATAAGGAAGGCCCATAGGTTTACAATAGACTATAAGTCAACAGATTTTCGAGAGGTGAGAATATTACTAGGCTTTTGTGACGTCTTTATCTCTATAGGTGTGACATGAAAATCCCTACACGCATTTGTACGTACGTACTGTTAAACAATGGGACGCAGTTTATGAATGGCTATATACGGAGCCTGTTTATGTTATATCTATGAATATTTGTAGTTTCCTTTTACTTATACTTGTGGCAGCTCTATGTTGAAAGTTACGTCACCTGAACGACAGATATATATATATTAATTCACTGTTTTAACATCGGACGAACAATAGTTAGGAAGGAAGGGGGAAATGACGAAAGCCAGTGAAGTGATTCTCGTTCCAATTTAAAAGTACATTTTCCCACCAGTTTGTGGTATTTAAATAGACGTGAATAGGTGGCTGGGTTGGTGGACGAATCGATTAGGTCTGCATATTGGATTTCAGGTTTGAATGATTCAAAGTGCATACCTTTCATGAAGGCATAGAGCCCAGGGCGACCTTCTGTCCGCTTTTATTTTACCACGTTTTACTAGATTCAGAGTTTATGTTATCTGAACTACAAATTTACCAGTGAGTTTCCAGTGCTGAGGTTTGTAAGATTTTTTTGTTAAAATAACAGCGAACAAGTTAAATTGATCATTAAAGCTTTTCTGTGTACAGTTCAGTATCCAGGACGGAACAATATAAAGAGGAGAGAGAGAGAGAGAATTTGAGAGTATGAAGCATGAAAGAGAGAAACGTAACACTTTATCTCGTATAACTCAATAAATAGACCTAAAACCAATAGGCTTGTTGACATACGTGAAAAGAGATTTCTGTTTGTAAACAGTTCTGTGATTTTATGCTAAATATGTACCAGTTTACATAGCAGATGAAATTAATATTATTCATACCGTACATTTTAAATTTATATTTACAGTCCGACAAAATGTACAATTCAATCACATTAATTGTGCAATTCCACTCTCCTACATGTTTCGAACCCTTAATTTGGGTTCATCTTCAGGGACTCATTACACACTATTCACATAAACTGATACAATTGTACCAGTTTATGTGAATAGTGTGTAATGAGTCCCTGAAGATAAACCCAAATTAATGGTTCGAAACATGTAGGACAGTGGAATTGCACAATTAATGTGATTGAATTGTACATTTTGTCGGACTGTGAATATAATAGCAGATGAAATTAACTATGTAATATTTGTATGACATAATTAGATTAGTTACTGATCATGTTTCATTAAATGTCTGTGTTTTTAGAATCCCACTTTATAATACCGCTACGTTAACTTAGTGTTCAAGCGGTTCTTCTGTTGAAAATCGGGTCTATTTCCGGATGTTCTTGGTTATGCGACTTTTTCTTTTCCTTAGTACAAACTGTCTACTTTATCTTGTCTCAGTTTTCTTTCCTTAGTACAAACTGTCCACTTTATCTTGTCTCAGTTTTCTTTTCCTTAGTACAAACTGTCCACTTTATCTTATTTCAGTTTTCTTTTCCTTAGTACAAACTGTCCACTTTATCTTGTCTCAGTTTTCTTTTCCTTAGTACAAACTGTCCACTTTATCTTGTCTCAGTTTTCTTTTCCTTAGTACAAACTGTCTGTTTTATCGTGTCTCAGAACACGACACCTTTCACAACAGTGTACCACATATGTAGCCTGCATCCGCCGAGAACTCTGATTCTACTTTCTCCCTGCATTTCAACTTAACTTATTTCGTTGGAGAGTTTCGAGGCGCTCTAAATTCCTGACGGATTCAGGCTTTCCTGGCTACAAAACCCTCTTGCTCAGTGACAAGGTAAAATAGACACTCCTTATTTCAAAGTAAACGTCGCTGTAGCTGCATGTAGTTGAAAAGTCTGTTGAAATACGAGAGAAATTATTTTCTTTTGTAACTTCATCCTTATGATCAGTAAACACAATATGCTTATGGACTTAAAAAGTAAAAATTATTTTGTGTGGTTAATGGAACATGCGTTTGTTATTCATATTTCTTTCTCTCTTAAAATCTGCATGAATTTATATATTTAATCTTTAGATGGCACAACTTAGCCCTTTGCAGTCCAGATTATTCTTGTGAATTCCAAAGGCCTGGTCCAAAATAATTTTCCAGAAAATGTATAATCTTCGAAGTTCAAAAGCAGCAATTACATAAGAGGAGCTTAGAAAGACCAACGTAAAACATAGCATAAAATAACGTAACATAACATGTAGATTTGGGCTCGACATTGGACCTAGAACGACGGAGAACGTTGTCGAGTTTAACTCAACATTGGACTGAAAAGGGTTTTTTTTTTGGTGAAGGGCCCCGTAGCAGATGCTACGGACGCACCGCAGCCTTGAGGCTTATTTTGCAACCCTGTGATGAAGATGAAGAGAAAAATGATTAGTTTTTTTTTTTTTTTGCATTTGTCCAAGTAATGGAGCACCGGTGGAATGAAATTGACAGAGGAAAACCGAAACAAAAAATTAATTCGTTTTAACTAGTGGAAAACAGACTAACAGGTAACGATATATCTTATACACGTGTTAATTAAAATATGTTACAGTTACTGGAACAAAGTTATTTGTGAGCTTCACAAATATCAGTCACACTACTGTGCATTGTATCCGCATTAGCAGTTTTCTGTAATTATACCATCCGAATTACCACAGCTGGCAAGGCAAATAAATAAGCTTTTGTGCATGTTAGATGTATTAAATATAAAATGCATTTGAACGCACGCTTCACGTTCATCATTGTAGTTAGTGCAGAGTTTGCAGAACTGAATGCCCTGCAGGTTTATTAGGGCAGTTTCTGTCGCGACCCCATAGAGACACGCAAACTTTTCACCCTTTTAAATGGAGATTGGGTAAGTAGAACACTGTGCCTGAGAGCCTGTAACTTCGTTCTTATTTGTTTTTTTGACAGGCACTGAGATACAGCCTCTGTATTGGAACTGGTTATTCGGAATAGAGTTGAACTTTCTGTTTACAGATATTGCAGGATTCAAATATTTTGGAAGGCAATATAAATGAAAATTGCATGCATGGAGAAATTGAAAAAAGATTAAATTAGGAAAATGCCTGCTATCACTCGGCTCAGAACTTTTGTCTTCTCTTCTGCTACGAGGAGCACAAGTTCTAAAATAAATAAGAATATGATTTCGCCTATTTTATTATAGCAGTGTGAAAATTTATTTTTTATATTAAGTGAGGAATATAGGCTGAGAGTGTTAGAGTGTAACATGCTGAGAAAATTCGTGAGGCCTAAGACGGAGGAAGTGAAGGGTGTCTGGAAGAAATCGTATATTTATAAGCTTCATAATTTGTACTCTTCAACAAATACAGTATTATTAGGACTATAAAATTAAGGACAATGAGATGGGCGAGGCGTGTGGTGTGTATTGGGGAGAAGATTATTTTATAGATCATTTTGGTGGTGAAAGCTGAAGGAAATAGTCCACGTGAAAGATCTAGCCGTAGATGGCAAGATAATATTAAAATGTAAGTGAAATATTTAGGGTGGTGGGACATGGACTGGATTAATCTGGCTTGGGATAGAAAGAAGTGCCAGGCTGTTGTGAAAATGGTACTAAATATTTTGCTTCCATAAAATGCAGAAAATATTTTGACTAGCTGCAGAATAATTGGCTTCTCAAGAATGACTCTGCTCCATGCCTTTAATTAAAGTTTAATTTTCACAGTCGTTATCACCATAAACAGCAGCAGAGTAAGACAGACTGTTAACATTACAAGGAATAATACACTGCCATGTTTGTGTCAAAAGGATGCGCGTATTTAACTCCATTTCTATATGTGTTGGGTTACTAATGCTTTCCGTATTCAGGCATTCTTTACAAATGTTCCAATCACTCCTAGTGACAGATTTTTCTCAAGTCCTTCGTGTCTTTTTCAAAAGTTCTCTCTGATGTCTACTTGAGCAAGTAATACGTCGTTGTGTTTCCTACTACTGTCTGTAATGTCCAGCTTAGTTCGTTTCGTGATTTTCCTCCAGTTATATGATGTTTATGTCAGTTTTCAGGTTTACACAGCGAGAAATCTTCAGATTGCTGGTGTCTGAATTTTGACAGCTTGTGGGCCTCTGTACTGATACAGTTGCTTTGCAGGAACATGCCGCTTCCATATTCAGGGTTGAAAAAAATATTTTGGGGGGGCATTTCTTTGTGTAAAATTCATGAAACCAATGACGTATTCGAATCAACACACCTGGTGTATTAAAAGATATATTTTTTACTTGTGCCATCTTTCTGTGGCAGTCATCATAAGGCCAGATATGAAAACGTTACGATAACTAACTAAACTCCATGGAGGCCGTCCTTCTTGGAAAGCTGACAACTCATCAGCTAGTCAATAAATTTGCCGAGATTTATGAAACGCGAAAGTTATTACCGCGCTATGAAGGACACGCCAAATGTCCACATTCTGGCCAGCTTAATCCGGTCAAAATATTAACCTATTTTCTTAAGATTCATTTTCATATTACCCCCATCAAAGTGGTCTCCTCAGGCGTCCCATCCAAAGCCCACTTTGCACCTCTTTATCCTCCGTATATGCCACATGCGCCGCCCATAGGAACTTTACTTCTTCTTCTTCCATGGCGTTACAGCCCGAGGTGGGCCAAAGCCTCCTTCATTTTGGGATTTCATCCCGAAGGGTTTCCTAGTCGGTAAGTGTGCATTCTGTAGTGAGTGACCGGCTCAATGACCGCAAAAGTTTTTGCTCAATCCTGATGAGACTGCCAGAGCCATCTGGCAGGCAGTCAGGAGACTTGGGTGAGAAATGGCCGCTTGAATTTTGCTTACGGACATTACTGGTTCGACATTACTGGTTCTATTCGTGCCCGAAGGTTCTTTTACATGCCGTAAATCTACGACATGGGACCGACGGCTTTAATTCCCCTCCGAAGGAGGTGGTGCTCCGGATTTTTATCACCCGTAAAAATCCATCGCCCTCGGGATCGAACCCGCGAACTTTGGGTCCAGTGGCGAGCACGCTAACCACTAGTCCACCGAGGGCGACAGGAACTTTACAACGTACAGGAAATATTTAATTAATTAAAAATGCCTTGTGGTATCAGAAAAGAAAGTGTTTTTGTCTTAAAAAGTTTTGTCGTTTGAAATAATATCTTGTTGATTTTTTTTTTAATTAGGCTCCATATTGGTGCTGAAGCTATTAGGCTAACGACGAAGAAGCTAACCTAAAAGCAGATCGTATGTTGTGTAGGAAAAGGAAAAAAAATAAAGTTAGGAATGTTTTGCATGCTAATGATTACATTTACATTTTAGATTTCTACATCTGGTTATTGAATTCGTGATATCTGGACGTCGTTACTTGCTCTCATTTGTAAGAGACATTTTGATACTCTTTTAATTCCGCAACGCGACAAAGCTGTTGCACACGGAAACTGGAAAGGCAAAAACACCAATTTGAAATGGGGCATGTATCGTCGAAATAAATATTAAAGGTTTCCTAGAAATACTTTGCATACTGGCAGCCAGTGTTTTCTCTACTTTTTGTGGCGTCACAGGAATGGAAAATTGTACTTCAGATTAAGTGGAACTGACGGGCCGTTGTTTGTTACAAGGACGTTGAGTGATTGCGTTTTTTGTGAATTTCAATGATGGGAAGGAAGCGGTCGTGGCTTATTTTAATATAAAACCGCTATTTTATCCGGAGGGACTGAGGAAAGTCACGAAATACCTCAGTCAGGATATTCTGTTACCCAGCCGGGAACCGAAACGGAGACCTTCCGATTGTAAGCGACAAACTTTACAGCTTGGACCAACTTTAAAATTTCAAGATAATTTTAAAAAATTTGTGTGAATGAGATTTTTTTAAATTCTGATATTTTGTGTTGACTACATCAGTGATCCTGTGTTCATTTAGTGTCAACAGCAACCTGCTTTGTGTGATCATAAAGTTATACTTGTTAGAACAAGGCCAGAAGCTATATGCCC
Source organism: Reticulitermes speratus (assembly GCA_021186555.1). Lineage (NCBI taxonomy): Eukaryota > Metazoa > Arthropoda > Insecta > Blattodea > Rhinotermitidae > Reticulitermes > Reticulitermes speratus. Next base: position 29,293,108 of record JAJKFL010000011.1, on the reverse strand, counting down.
TTCAGTTTCCTTAAATATTCATTGCACCAAATAATACTTTAAAATAAATTTGTAACTTTCATGTTTTGTACTCACCTAAAGTATAATTAATTTTCCCAGTTAACTATGACCCTGTCTCTACGGCTTGGCGTGAATTCTGTTTTCTGATGAAGGGAGGCGATCTGTAGATATGCAGCGTAGCTGCGAATATTTTGAACAAGAGGAGGAAAATGGGTGTTCCTCCACGTATGAATTTTGAGCGGGTGGGGCTGGGTTAACAACCCCTCACCCTGAGAATACCAGCATGTCGTGAAAATTCACACAGGACCTCGGAAGTGGAAGCGTTACTAATTTGCACAACGCGAAATGTGTTATTTCATATCGACTTCATATAGACTGGAGGTTATGTAATTAAGTAGTAAGCACTGCAATTGAAATCAAAAGCGATTTTCAGGAAAGCACATTCAAACTCACGTGTTGCTCCCCCCCTGCCCCATTATATATTAATTTCATGTGCGCTGTAGATGTTTAGCAAATTTGCCGAGGTAGTGCAATTTTTTTTTGTGGACGTCAGAGAAGAAGATGACAAATTATATACATTTCTGCGAAAATGTGATGCGTGAGTAGCAGAATTTTGTAGGATCTGAAAATATTTCTTGTAACATTTTTACAGAAGACTGAAACACGTTTCGTATCCAGTACAGTCTTCCCTTACCTTTGGAGATGTACTTGAACAAAAAAATAAGTTATGCTTTCTCGTCTTTTAACTCGTAACAGCTGAAACAATTTTGCCACCGTGCGATCGGCCCGTCCATATACATATATATATGTAAAAGATAAAGTTCACCCTAGAACAGACCACGAAGGCCCAGAGGGGGAGTAGAGGTATAGCTCTACTCTTTCTTTAACCTGGGCGCTAGATGGGGGTGAGTGGTCAACTCCACGCCCCGACCGCTTTACCCCCGGGAAAGAGACCCGGTACCCATTATATAGGAGGCTGGGTGGGCCCCAGGGCCGGTCTGGATGGCTGCGGAAAATCTCGCCCCCACCGGGATTCGATCCCCCGATATATATATGTATGTACGTATATATATGTCCCTGTCCGCGATTGAAAGCATAGGGAAGAGTGGATGAAGCGCTCCAATCATTCTTACCCTAGACACTAGATGGAGGTGAGTGGCAGGCTTCATCGCGGCAGAAATATTCCCTGGTACGCTTTGAATAAGATGTTGTGTTTGTCCCAAGACCGATCTGGGTGTTTTTTAGAAGATACAAACTGTTGACTTTTGCCGTCAGTCGAACCACCTTTCCATGGACGTCCAAGGTCACAGACTTGTCAACACACTGACTGGCTGTCAGCTTTATGTAAAAAAACATTAAAGTTTGGGCTCAGGAAGTAAAAATATAGACGCATTATCTTCATTTTAGAAATGTTATTTCTTTGAAACTGGGTTGTTACTTTCAGGTTGAATTACAGAGTAAAACCTGTGAAGTTGGCCAGTCTTGTAAATCTGCCGCACTTTTACTGAACCAAAATTTCCTATGATATTATACACAGTCATTAGTCTGTAACTTGGCCACCGTAAATTGGCCACCTCTTTATCTTGAATTTTGATCACAGGTTCACATTTAGTGCTATGCTTTCTCTGTAAGTTCAAATTCCCTATGCTGGCCAACCTGAAGTTGTATAGCTTTCGTATCTTATTGTACATGAGCCGACATTCGCATTTATTAGCCGAAATACATGTTGTCCACACAATCTCAATCCTTTCTCCACAAGTAAGCACCATACAAGTACATATATTGGAATTTTCTAGTGGCGTCTGATTACTAAATGAAGAAATATTACACAGATTCAAGGAGGAAAGGAATATCCTACATACAATAAAAAGAAGAAAGGCTAACTGGATTGGTCACATCTTGCGTAGAAACTGCCTTCTAAAACTCGTTATTGAAGGAAAGTTAGAAGGAAGGATAGAAATGACGAGAAGACGAGGGAGAAGACGTAAGCAGCTACTGGATAACCTTAAGGAAAAGAGAAGATACTGGAAATTGAAAGAGGAAAGCACTAGATCGTACCCTGTGAGAAACTCGCTTTGGAAAAGGCTACGGACCTGTCGTAAGACAGACTACAGAATGAATGAACCTGATTACTCAAAGTCCCTTCATTGACAGAGCTATATACTGTACCTGCCTTCCAGCTCGACCACTTGTCTCTGAATTCTGAACTTTACATTTGCCAAGTGATAGTGCCCAGTTAATTTCCATAGCGTCAAGTGGTTTCCATAAGTTGGCCACATGTATAATTTGGGCGGATTTGAATAGAACTAAATGTGGCCAACATTGAGGGGTTTCACTGTATTAGGCGTCTATTCAGTAGCAATTACTGTGTGGCCTTCTAACACCATTTGTTCTTTATTGGGTATGTCTTTTGCGGTAACAGAAGTATTTCTTATATGAATGAGCAAACGTAACACAATTATGACGCTCTGCGCACTTTATATTAATTTTTAAAATCATCCCTTTAAAGACCCATGAGAGAGTTATATTGGGGGTTCCTTAACTTTATGAACTGCAGTAGGCCAATAATATTAAATGTGTTTCAGTTTTTCTAATTGCACGAATGTATAACACTGCCTCGTCGCAGCTCATTGCGATCACTAGCAACTTACACGGTAAATTAAGCAGGGAAAACTGCGGTGGTGAAACGCCTGCTGCGTATGCTACACACATCAAAGGGCTTTTAGCCTTTACATACTTTGTATTCACTAAGCTTACCCTCTCTGCCTAGCTAGTGGGTAGCATTAACTCAAGTAATTATCAAATGCCAGGTACAGCTTAGCTCCCCTCCCACCACCCCCCCCCCCCCCGCCAGAAAATTTAGGCACGATTCTGTTTTGTCCTAAAATTTGTGAACCACCTATCTACCCCCCTTAGTCGTGGCTTTAATGTCTTATTGTGTTTTAGTGTCTTATTGTGTTTGAGTGTCTTATTGTGTCTTAGTGTCTTACATGATCATTATAAAAATGAACGTTAGTTAATACCTTGCAGACATAAAATATTTTTTATTTTGTTTTATGTAAGTTTGTTAATATTTATCCAATAAAATTCTTTGCTCGTGAATTTTGTTATTGTTTCTGCAGTGGTATATTTTATATTTAATTTTATTAAAATCAAAGAATTTGTTTGTTTATAACTTTAAGTGTTTTTCTGTCATTATACTTGAAACTTTCTTTATCAAACATGTGGAGACTAAAATTAAACCACACTGTGTGCAAAGATTTAGTTTGTAACTTGGTTTATGAAGTTTATAAATAATTACACTTTATATTCGCGCACAACACCCTTCAGTATTTAATTTTCTAGTAGTTTACTAACTTCTGTCTCTAATTAAGAAATAATAAATTTTTAGCTCAGAATATTCTTCCAATCTTTACATCAAAATTACACTTCCATAGCCTTCACGTTCTCATATTCACACAGGTTTTGAATAATTACCCATCTTTTGTTAATTCTTTTCATCACGACCAAATTAGAGGATTTTTAGAGGCTCGAATTTCTCATACATCAAAAAATAACACCCAATACCATATATATATATATATATATGTTTTAATTTTGCGATAAATATACCAGGCTAGAGTACTGATATAAATTTGATCCCTTATACCTTATTACAATGTAACTTTCGATAACTTTCGGAAGAAGCGAGATAATGTTCTCTTCACGTTACTTGTACCGCACATTTTTAATTATATATATGTTATGCAGACAAATGTACACAGTATTATGTTATTTAACACAATTTTTATTAAATGTTGCCCAACATGTTTCTAGCCTATATAAGGCTCATCTTCAGGGGCTCTTTTGTTGAAATTACAACAGCTATATTATTGGTATTTATATACCAATAATATAGCTGTTGTAATTTCAATAAATACGTCGGTTTTACCCTGTCAATATTATTCCACCAATGCTCCACACAAATTCATTTATCTATCACCAATGCAATATAAACTTAGCTAACATATTGTCCTTAAATAACACATTTAAAACAAAAGTTTTTCCCAGTAACTTGATATGAGTTTGGATGAAGAAATGTTTTCCCTGACAAGAGCACGAAGCTTGTTACTGAACTTAAAACAGGGTCGAAGTAAAGCACATATTAACGCTCGTACAAAGTATGCTTGCAAGCAAAGCAGGCAGGGCGGTGTAATGGAGTCATAATTTATTTAACGTCATTACGCAGTACCGTATCTGAAGTATGCCACCAGCATGGCGCTAAAAACCCAGAGCTGCATCAGATAACTGAAATACCTCGACATGCTATATGTCGGCCATCCAGTCAAGATGTCCACCCTTCACGACACGTGTCTTTGTGTGTTGACCTAGATGCGTCTGTAGTTCTGTGTTGTCTAATTATTTCGTGACTATATACATGTATATATATGTACATATATATGGAATACCTCAGTGGATATAACTGACTATATGCCAGTTCGTTATTTTTCTGTACATAGACACTAGTAATTTTATATTAGCGGTAAACCTCTGAATTGAACTCAGAATTCAATACTGAATTTTCGTCTTGTTCAACGTAATATGTTTCATAAGGTAACAACAGTTTTTCTGGCATTAATTTTGACTGGTTCTCAGTGTTGTGATTCAAATACGCGCCTAATAGCATCGTCATGTTTATCTGTCCTCATTAACTTGAAGTCCTATTGAATTGATATCGGGACCTGTTTTCCCGGGGAAAAAAGCGGTCTTGTCGTGGAGTTTACCACTGACCTACCCGTGCTGCTGAGGTCAGTAATGATTGGAGCTCTACTCCTATTTCTCCATACGTCTTTATGGCTTGGACAGAGACAAATTTACCCTTAACAAACAGACAAAAACGAACTCCATGGAGATAACTCCATTAAGCTAACACGTCCTCAGATAGTCAAGAAATTACTCGAATTTATAGAACTCGAAGGTTCATTACCGCGTTCACAACAGCCCGCCACCTGTCCCTATCTTGCGTCAGAACAAAGCAGTCCACGCCGCCATGCTTAAAGATCCATTCGAATGTTACATTCCAATCTACGCCAATCCTTCAAGTTTTATCTTTCTCACTGGTTTCCCCGCCAAAATTCTTTATGCAAATTTCTTCTCCCCCCATACGGGTCACATGTCTCGCCATTCTCATATTTATTGACCTGGTCACTCTATTATATTTGGTGTGGCTCAGGTTAGGGACAGGTGGCGAGCTCTTGTGAATGCGGTAATGGACCTTCGGGTTCCATAAAACGCTGGGAATTTCTTTACTAGCTGACGACCTGTTAGCTTGTCAAGAAGGACTGCTCCATGGAGTTAGTTAGTTAGTTAGTTAGTGGGATACGATGTCCTTCAATCTCCTTTTACCTGTTCCCTCTTAACTTATGTCGACAAATAACAATTTCTTTGATGAAATATTACAGGAAAAGCAGACACTTTAAATGGCCACCTGCATGGAGTTTTGAACACTTCTCAAATGTAATTCGCTAAATGTTGATCCGAGCGAAAAATATTTGGAACAAAATTTGCAGATATGTATAGGGTGTTTATTTCCTGCTTGACCGATAAACGCAGGCCCAACCCTCCGCCCGACTCTCCGCCAGCGTTGCGTCGTACGCTGCATGTCGGGGAGGTTTAACAATCGATGACGGGAACTAGACAAATGATTGCAGTGATAATAACCTTTAGAAAGTCTAATAAAACTCACTAGAACATCGGGCCTTCGCTTATCGATGAAGTAGGAAAAAAAATCCTGTATTAAATACATGTTACATGTTCTGTAGAACATTTTTAGAAGCGTTACGGTTTCTGAGGTAATTACACAAGAGGGATTTTATATGCTGAGTCATCTTGTAACTAGGGAACCTTTGTGCTGGATTTGCCACTGCCTGCCCGCTTGCTCTTCCCCCAGCCTCGTTTACGCAATTTATATGCGAGGATCAAAAGTTACCATTCACGAATTGAACGTCTAGAGCTACCAAGAGAGAGAGAGAGAGAGAGAGAGAGAGGAGAGAGAGAGAGAGAGAAAGCGTCAAAATTTTAACTGTGGAGTTACATTGTCCAACTTGTTGCATTTTATATGAATGTGTACCTGAGTTATTCCATGACACTAAGAAGATTGACTACTGCCACCGGGTGAAAACCCAATTGCAGTAAATAATAATAATAATAATAATAATAATAATAAGATTTTTTTTGGTGGTGAAGAGCCCCGCAGCAGATGCTACGGACGCTCCGCGTCCTTAAGGCTTATTGTGCAACCCTGTGATGAAGATGATTAATTTTTTTCGTTTTTCCTTGTAATAGAGCACCGGTGGAATTAAATTGACAGGGGAAAACCGAAATATTCCGGGAAAATTCTGTCGCAGTGCCACTGCACCCACCACAAATCCCGCATGGATTGACCCGGGATAGAACCCAGGCCTCCGCGGTGAGAGGCCTGCGACTAACCGCCTGAGCCATGGCACGGCCCCACTCAGGAGTCACTGCGCACGTTACACATCTCCGAACCTTGAAGTCCCTTCTAATATCATTTCATTAACACGACTGTTCTAAGCGAAGTTTCTAAGTTCATAATTTTACCACTTCGTTAAAATTCTTTACGTATTCTAACATTTTTATTAGAGTCTTGTTTTCAAGTGAATGATTAAAGGCTGCCACAGCATCCCGCTATGTGCCTTGGCCTTCTTGTGGCGGCGTAGCTCCACTGTATCTTAATTTTTGACGCTACTTATATAATGGGTCCATAGGAGTCAATCCTTAGCTGATTTGTTTACGGGGAGAGAGCTTGCCCGTCACATTGAGAGTGACTTTGGCTTTGACATTTGTATGAATGGTCACCCGTCGCGTATAAGCCCTGTCTACCTTAGTATGGAACAGATTTCAAGGTCCTATGCAAGCTTACTTGTCCCGGTTGTCTAGAAATTCTGGGAGACTCAAACTCCTGGAGTCCTGAAGGCCTGTACAGGGAAAGCGTCTATAACAGTTTTCCAGTTACTGGTTCTGAGTGGCATTTCGCCATGTTTGCCAGTCTATTGCTTCGTTACCTGTCAGATTCTTCTACTCCATCACTTTTCCACTTCCCTTTCCCACTTCATTTCGGGGCTTCCTCTTCCTTTTCTAGTAAAGCCGTCGGTCCCATGTCGTAGATTTACGGCATGTAAAAGAACCTTACGGTCATGAATAGAACTAGTAATGTTTCGTAAGCAAAATTCAGCGGCCATTTCTCACCCAATGCCTCCTAACTGACTGCTAGATGGCTCTAGCAGTCACATCAGGATTGAATAGAACTTGTGCAGTCAGTGGGCTGGTCACTCACTACATCTATGCACACGACCATGAAACCTCCGCAAGGAGGCCCCTATGCTCCGCAAGGAGCGAAAGGGAATAGATAGATAGATGATAGATAGATAGATAGATAGATGATAGATAGATCTTCTTTTCTTCCCTCCAGCAACCAAGCCAGTATTCACTTATGCCATCTGTTTTCTCTCCCATGCGTAATATATGCCCATCACATTTTAGCATGCTATTTTCCATTCTTTCGAAAATTGTTTTCGTTACTCCCGTTCTTCTTTAATCCATTTCTTAATTTTAATATTTTGCGTCTGCAATAATATACATTTTTAACTGTTTAATATCTGTTTATTCATAAACGGAGACTACGTGTAGGGATTGTTACTGGTGTCCGAGAATTACATGTTACAGAAGTACAAAAGGAAATGGTATTGTGTTCCATGTCTGCCATCCGGTACGAAGTTGGAACACAATTTTTCCTTTTACCCTCTTGTTACCAGGAGATTCCTTATTAACTGCTTGACTTCACGTTTAGCAGAGAAAGTAGGAAACGTAATATTGCAGACGGTAGAGGGCGCTATAAAGCGGAGAACACTTTGTTACTCGTCAGGGCTGCAGCTGACTGAGCTCATGTACTAAGGAGAAACGACTTCTGTGGAAGTGACAAGATATGCAACACGCGTGCAAAATATGTCAAGAGGAGCCAGTATTCCGTAAAACGTCGCATGGAACATAATGCCTCTTACCTTAAGCCATGCCACTTAAACTCTGCACAGCCAGACATTCATTCATATATTTAAAAGTACTTTTTCCATCTCACAGAAAACTCACTGTGTCCCCTATTGTAAAGGCTAAGTCATTAATATTATTTACGGGGTTTATCGGAGCCGGGCTAACGTAGTCATTGTTGTGATCAGACTACAGGCTGGAAGACCGAGGAATCGCTGTTCGATTCCTGACAGGGTCAAAGCCTTTTTCTCCTGAAGGACATCTAAACCGACGCTTCGGCACATCCAGTCCTTTACTAAATAGGTACCGGAAGTACTTTCTCTGCTGCAAAGCGGCCGGAGCGTGAAGAAAGCCTCTCGCCTCCATTTAGTCTGGAGGCAAAAAATGAGTGGAAATATGACGTCATTCCTGCATAGGCCTTTACAGCTTTTAGTGGGAAATTTGTAATTTAAATTATTTTACATTTTATTGGAAGAATCGTCATTGGCAGTGAAAATGATACGACATTAAGAAATTCACAAATACTGTACACATTTCAGGCCAAATGCAGGCAGCCCGATGATAGACGATTGACGCATATTGTAGCCAGAATTCAGTAAAGGGTTATTGACTCGGAAAATTTTAATTTTCCTCTGCCAGAATTGAGATGAAGGAAGAAATATCTCAGTAGTTTCTAGAGTAAAACAACCAAGAATCCTAATGAATATTTGAGAACCAACGTAAATTTATTCGAATATTTTAATAGACTTTAAGCACAGGTGTTTTTAGAAAAAGCTCTTCGGAATTTCTAGCGAATAATGCGTAATTTTAACACAAAGGTGCGGATTTGTAAACATGACAGCAGAGTAACGCATATCTTTGCGTATCTAGTAATTAAAGCGACGGATAGTTACTACAGATAGATAGAGGGTAGGATATAAGTGACGGGAAGACGCGGAAGACGACGTAAGCAGCTAATGGGTGACCTTAAGGAAAAGAGAGGACTCTGGAAATTGAAAGAGGAAGCACTAGGTCGCACCCTGTAGAGAACTCGCTTTGGAAGAAGCTATGGACCTGTCGTAAGACAGACTATATAATGAATGAAGTACTAGAATTTAATAAAACAATGTTTCAAAGTAAAAAAAAAGATAATTCTTCGAATTGTATCAACAATCAGTAACAAAATACTTGAACTAGAATGGACTTCTCGTAATTCTGTTTCAAATATCGTGGTCACTGAAGTCTCGCCCTAGATACCAACAAATATATTGAAGTAAATACATGAAGGCCGATGCCGGTATCCGCGCGATCTAAGGTGTAGATCTGCAGCCGCTTGATGGCTGCGATCGAGGGGTTCCAATCATGCTGAAAGGCATGGATGTCCGTCTCTTATTTTTGTTGTGTAGGTAGCGGCCTCTGCGACGAGCTGATCACTCGTTAAGAGGAGTCCTGCCGGCTGTGTATCTAATTGTGCGTGATATAGAAGCCTTTACAACGAGGTGGCCTGGACCCGAGTTGGGCTGTTGCGCCACAGAAAGTAATATCAGAAGATATACGAGTAGTGGTATAGTTGAAGTATTGAACAAATATTTCTGCTAACAAATGAGTATGAAAGCCCATCAGCTTGATAAAGTTATGCGAAAAGAAGCACCAATAAAGATTACCGCACCCTTACAACAGATGAAAATTAATGCTTTGGAATAAATTAGACTATTTTGTGAAGTGGGCGTGGTTACAAGGAGAAAGTGAGAAGCGAGTGAAAGTGTCATGAAAGATTTTTATGTTAATAAGATGACAGATGATATAAAAGAGAACGTGACAAGTCACTTTCTCTTTTACGACAAGATGTAGATGTCATAGAGATCGAAAGGGACATAAGGCCCGGAAAAGTTTTTGTTTGAAAATACATTTGATAAAGGTGAACATATAATCAGGAAGGAAGAGAAGTCTGACAAACAGACTGCTTGATTGATGACAACGTAATGTGTAAGCTATGTTTAAATTAAGTATGCTGACAGAGTTAGAACTATATTTCAGTTTTTTTTCTCCTACTAAATGCAGCGGTCGATTATTTGCATTTATTCGTATTTGTTAGGCCTCGTCTTCAAACCTCGGCCAACTGACCAACTAAACTTATATTATTTCCTCATTTTTCCCATAACTCTCAGTCAGCTTCAAGGATAATACATCACCTTAGACTACAACCACTTTATTCTTTAACCTTCCTGACACTCGACGCTACAAAACTTTATCAGTGGAAAGCGCCTTCAAATAAACCACAGATAAATAAACCCCTTAAAATGTCTTTGATCACGTCATTTTTAACTTCTTCTTTCTGTACATCCTTCCTTTTATTCTTTCGTTTCCCGAAATCGCTCCATCTCTTAAGCATTCCACGGCCTCTCGCCCTCCCAAGTGTTCTATGCAGTGTTCGCAACTCTCGCGGGTTATGGTTTCTCTCTGGGGCCCTATATCTCTTTCCCCGGTGGGGTCACGTCTTTATATTGCCATTATTCTCTGCTTGAAGAGGATGCAGCAGCAGCTTCGAACCGCAGTGTCGTGTATAAAATAGTGAGGGGCCGAGCAGTGTTGTAACTGATCCTCAAAATCAGGGATGCACAAATTCTTCCAAAAGTCTAGGAGTTACCTCAAATTCTAGGCTCCAGAAGGGTGACATGAAGCCAGTTCCATACTGAGGGCCCACAAATATTAGGCGCCACCGTACAAAATTGGTCGCCACGACGACTGGAGCCCAGGATACGTGCAATCCTGCATTCCGTTAAAGGCTGAGACTATAAAGGTTTCCTTACTTCTCGAGCTTGCTTCTGCCAAATGAGTTTTTCGCTATAAGGTACGAGGTATTAAGTTACGTGGGTTTAATAATATGCAGCCTTGATATGCATGAATTTTTTTTCGGAAAATGAAACGTTCTTTGAAGAAGAACACCATGTTTTGCACAGGGTTGTGAGCGTCTCTAATTTGCCTTTATGAACAAATAAATTGTTGTAGCATAAATTGTGCTGGTGTTCTTCATTGCAGTGTTCAACAGGGCCTTACACAATTCTTTGATTCAAGCCACAATAATCTATCTGTCTAAAAGTCAGATATCTTTAAATGTTATTCGTTTCTTTAAATAGAGTGTCCTGACTCTTTAATGGATCTCCACATGTTACACTAAAACGCTTCAAAATACTTTCACTAGGAAGGCACCCCCATCTACACAAAAAATTGTTTCTCTATTTATTGCGTTTATTTAGTTTCTACATTATGATTTAATTAAACGTATCGACGCTAGGTTTGTTCTATGACAGATGCGAGTTAAGAAGTACAGCTGACTAAAGCCATAAGAGAGTGACCTTAGTGAGGAGGAATATGTCGCTTCCATATTCAGGGTAGGAGTAGTTGATGTATTTCTCTGTGGCTACACGGCGTCACATCCCAGACGACTTATTCGTAGTTCCCGCTGTGAGAACCTGAAATTTCACACACTTCCTTATGTAAGTGTGTAGGCAAATAGATGAGTGTGCTTTGTGCTTGAAATTCTTTTTGGTATCTGTAAATACACATAAATGTGCTCTTTGTAATTGTCTGAGGTGTAATACCTTATACTGCACGCGCACAGTGAAAAGAGTTACTGACAATAACGTATTTAACTCTTAGAACTGTGATAAAATGTATTCGACTTCCCTGTTATATTCGAACAGTATCCGTGCATGTGGGCTGTCAGTTTGAAGACAACAGTTCCTGGAGCTATAAGCTACCGCTTGTTACAGGTTTCACGGAAAGGACGAAGGAAACACGAAAGTTACGAATACAAGAGAAGGAGATAGGATATGAAACTTTCAGTATGACGTACTTCTGTAATAGGACCACCAACTGCTGCTGCTGCTGCTACCACTTACACCGGAAGTACACGACACGACTCTCATTGTTACATAAAGAGAAGACATCCAGCGACACGTGAAAGAATAACAAAAAAATGGCTGAAATGTACAGTGAAATATGAAACACGTTTGGGAATTTAACGAAAAGTATTACATAAGTTTCTTATTTCCACTCCGTGACTTTCCTTGGTATTGTTAATTTGTAAATTATATAGAAGTGACGTCACTAATTCATAGTGTTGAATGAAGTAAGTAAAGAGTGGAACGATTTATAGACAAATAAAGACGCAGTGTAAAAGAATCTTATTTCGACCGAAGATGCCAGAAAGAAAATTTGCCTATATTTATAAATTTTCTTTGGTTCGTTAACGAGACAATTTCCAGTGGATTTTCGATTTATAATAGTAATAACAATAATGTCAGTTAAAGAAATAATTCTTGTAGAGTGACATATAAAATTTGGATGTGGTTTTCTTCTCTAGGGGTAAATGGACGCTTAGATAACAGCCAGATAAAATATTCTTCCACATATGCTTTCGATAGCCATCACAGTTTTTGTCGAGAGTGTACATGGCTTTTGAAATCCTGTTTTTCCCACCACTACCATCCAAATGAAAATCACTTTGTGATCACAAGGCTAGGTTATATGTTACTTGCCAGAGGAGTATCAAATATAATGTCGAAGTATATGAAGTGTTTAAATATTAAATGGTGAAGAACATGCGTATTCCGGCATTTTAGAGTGACGCAGAGTACGTCGGATTAAGAGAAAGATTTACACTTGATATGGCGTGAAGGAAGTGTCTATTTCAGCTTCAGAACTTGTTAACATTTCAAAGTGTTTATTGCCCATGACTGAAGGCATAACAAGATTATATCAAAGAGCTTAATAATCAGTCAAGGTCTGACGTATAAAACTCGGTACTTCAGCATCCTTTACACAAATACAGTGTTGCTGATGTGTGGAGTAAGCAGAGTGCTTTGTGCAGTGACGAGGAGAGGTGGCAGAGGCTATTACAAATTATTGTTTTGTGTTTGAATTACAATATGTCACATGTTGTGACGTATCTCTTTCAGGCGGAAGCTATCTTCATAAATTTTGCTCTATGAACTCACTAGTGCTGTATCATGTTTTGGAGACAAATGACAGTGGAAAGTTTACAACAGAAATAGTAGTAAGTGTAAATGACTGTACTTTCATTTCGTAATATATCAGTCCTGAGAACTTCAAATTTGTAATGAAATATTATTTAATTATTTGCCCGTTATAGAGACTTTAATGTACATAAAGAAACCGATTGGATGGTGACTAAATTTGTGTGATGAAATTTGACTAAACTAGATTTCATGTGTTATTATTCAAACATTACTTGAGACGTTTGGAGACGTAATCTTTTGATATTAAGCGAAGATTTTGTGGAAAGAAGAGTAAGGAAATAACACGATACTCTTCAGTAAATAACTTGAGTGCATTCTGTTTTCAAAACCGTCCGCATTTTTAGTGGAAGTTCAGTGAAATAACAGAAAACACGAGTGCTTTAAATAGAGTTGTCTTTAACTTCTACAAAATATCTCCACATTTAAAACAATAATAATAATAATAATAATAAGAAATGGAAAAACAATTCAGAATCTGTGCACTAGTACCGTGTTTGTCCAAACAGAACTTCGGGTCTAGAGAAGGGCTGAGAATGTTTTAATTTTACAAATTTTGAGTAATAAAGTGTAGAAACTTTCTGTGATACTTCAGTGAATTTAAAACTTCATTCCATAAAATAACATATTGAGAGGCCAAAGTGGAAATTGAGTATTTGTGTATTTATTTTTAAATTTGTAGACTTTGACTTATGGCATAAAAAGTGCTAGATTTAACAGGACATTACTTCTCATGTTAAACGTTTAATTTTAATTGTTACTTTCGTATATATTTATATATCCTTTATTACTTAATAATATAAACATTATTTGTTTAGTTCGCAATACACGTCTTTGAGATCTCTCAACCTGCCGTGAGCACACAAAATTCCACAGATATTTTTCAAGCATAAATAAGCTGTTTCATCAATTAATAGATTTAAACAGGCCTAATAATTATTTGTCACTTAATTACAAGGCTAATGTCACCGTAATTTCGCAGTGTTTTATTTATTGACTCCGGAGTTTTAAACCAAATTTAAAAACAACATCATTAATTTTGTGAGTGACAACATCGAAGTGATCCCCTGAGGGGCAGTGCAGTGCGTGTCTTCCGACGATGGCCAGCGACCCCGATCCGCGGGTCGTGTCTCGCAGCACGCGTCTACAAGTGAACATGCCCAAGCAGCGCCTCGGGTTGATGTTAAGTGCGTCGCTGTGCAAGTCTGGATCCTTCTTGGACCTGACAGCCTTGTCAAAGAATGAACAGGAGCAGCAAGCATCCCGTGAGGGCAAGCTGCGCCGCGTGTTCACAACCCACGCAAGAAGGCGGTCCACCAGGAAGAAGGACCTTGTGCCGGGGTTCAACCTCAGTCACATGATGAAGGAGCCGCTAAGGGTTGTCCATTCTGTACCCCTCAGCTTCCCGAACGGGTAAGTAGCTTATCGTACCGCAGGAAAAAATATCACTTGGAACACTTAGGTGTTGGTAGGGGATAAGATTAAAATGTATCTTAAAATGGGATGGGATGACATGTACTGGATATATCTGATTCTGGACACAAAAAAATGCCGGAGTTTTGTGAAAACGGGAATGAGCCACCGAGTTCCTCGAAGAGAGGGGAATTTTATTGACTGTGTGAGGAAATGTGTATTAACTTCTCAAGAAAGATTCTGCTCCGTGGAGTTAGGTACTTAATTAATTAGTTTGTTTGCTTGCATCTTCTCCCCCTTTACCTCTGTAATTCCCTGTAGGTTTCTGTCACTGTTTTGTTGTACTTTCGTTCTCTTGTGTTTGTTATGCACCATCTCTTTCTGCCTCTATTCTAATTCTTTCGCAGTTATGTCCTCTATCTTGATTCCTTTTCTGCCCACCTCCACAGCTGTATGCCACGTGTTGCAGCTATCACCCGGTTCAGTAAGTCGGATTGTGAAGTTAATCACCGTTACAGGAATAGTAGCTACGTTATGGTCACGCTATGATTTTATTATGACCAGCACCACTGGCAGGATTTATTACACAGTGTCTGGCAAATAGCAGTACACAATGTCTGGCAAATAGCAGTATAGAGTGCCTGGCAAATAGCAGTACAAAATGTCTGGCAAATAGCAGTATACAGTGCCTGGCAAATAGCAGAACACAATGTCTGATAAATAGCAGTATACAGTGCCTGGCAAATAGCAGAACACAATGTCTGGCAAATAGCAGTATACAGTGCCTGGCAAATAGCAGTATACAGTGCCTGGCAAATAGCAGAACACAATGTCTGGCAAATAACAGTATACAGTGCCTGGCAAATAGCAGTACACAATGTCTGGCAAATAGCAGTATAGAGTGCCTGGAAAATAGCAGTAAAAAATGTCTGGCAAATAGCAGTATACAGTGCCTGGCAAATAGCAGAACACAATGTCTGGCAAATAGCAGTAGACAGTGCCTGGCAAATAGCAGTACACGTCTGGCAAATAGCAGTATACAGTGCCTAGCAAATAGCATACACGATGCCTGGCAAATAGCAGTTGTCTTATATCGCAATCTTGCGGCCAAGTGCACTTCCGTGATCGAGTTACGTTTTCAGTCGCCTTCGCAAAATTGAGAAAATCTACTATTAGCTTCGTCATTTATGTATGTCTGCCCATCTGGCTGTCCTTCCGCATGGAACAACTCATCTACCACTCGACGGATTTTCATGAAATTTGATATTTGAGGATTTCTCGAAAATCTGTCGAGAAAATTCAAGTTTCGTGTAATTTACATGAATACCTATGTACATTTATGATAAGGTAAAAGTAAAACAATCCCTGAGGGTTCCAGTAGGTAACTCCCAGATTTCACGACAATGGGCACATGAAGATGGTGAGGTCAGCCACAAGCACCGGCCTCCTTTACCGCCCAGGAAATATTCCTGGTACTCATTTCTCTTAGAGGCTGATTCGGACCCAGGGCCATAGTGCGACCGGAAGGATTATGTCAATGAACAATTCAAATGACACCATCGGAAATCGAACCCGCGACCTTCCCGCTTTTGGCGCAGTGCCTCAACCAACTGCGCCACCACGTGCCCCACATTTACGATACTATCTCGCTGAATTCTTCTTCGAATGAGAAATGCTTCAGAAAAAATTTGTACAGAAAATCAAACACATATTATGTTCAAAACTTTTTTCCCCCGAAAATCCTGACGTTTGTGAGATAATGTGAAAAAATACGGTACAGCCAGACAGGCCACAGATCACAATATAATACGGTACATGTGTATTGCATGCTGGATAACTAAGGCTACAGACACACGCTCAGAATATGTATTACTTCTTGCTTTACCACGGCAATAATGGTAACGTGACGCGCCTCAATGTTACGTGATACGTACATTGCCTCATTTCTTGCATGTCTTATGTTATTTGTTCTTTATTCCTCTTTTCTTTCTTCTGTAGTTTTTGTCCTCTCTGTACTCATGTCTAAAGCGATAACTTTTTTTTTATATTGATATCATTCAACCATCTTATTTCGATTCACCCTATTCCAATTTTTCTCTTTGATCTACCGCTCCATCATAGTCATCACACTTTAACACACCTCCCCTGCTATTCCTTGTTGACATTCTCAGTATTCTGCTATGTTTAATTGACATCATACTTGATCCTATTATTACTGTAGACCAACACCTCTTCTTTCACTTATTCTTCCGCATCTGAATTTTATTCAATAAAAATAAGCACTTTATTCCCCCTCTCGATTTCGGTCCTTTCTTCGAAACTTATATAAATATGTTTGCTAACACTTTAACCTTATCTTGAGAACTCATAAAGTAATGTTCCAAAAATAACTTGCTCTGTGTCCGTCTCTCTGTCTGTCTGTCTGTCCATCACTTCGCTTAAATCATATGGAGAATCGGTCCTTTGAATTTCAATAAAATTAGACGTTCAAAAACAATAGCATCATGTATATAGTTACAAAATT